>JAQFVV010012721.1:117500-663901 GCA_028023455.1 Epiperipatus broadwayi | reverse complement strand
TTTTTTTTTTTCAAATCAGTGATTGTAGCACCTCTATAACCGTCTTTCTACCTTTTACTACCTAGTGGATGACTTGTGTGATCAAGTCGAAACATCGATATATCAATATTTAAATTTTTTAACATGGATGAACCCACAAAATATGTCTTATATATATATAATAAAAATAATAATATAGAAAAGCTTTTTTGAACAATATTTATTTTTGCTTTTTGAATATGATGAACAGTTCAATTTACATTGCATACGTAGCAACATCTATATTTTTTATGTATAAAACTAAATTGTCTAATAAAAATGAGTGTAAAATTATATACTATACATTCCTACATGTTTTTTGCTTCCTTATACATATTGTATTATAGTTATAATTGGGTCTAGATTGGGTTATACATAAAAAGATAGATGCTGCCATGTACGCAATTTAAATTGAAGCTTTAAAATAGTTTCATCACATTGAAAAGGGCATAAATAAATTTTTGCTAAAAATGCTTTTCTGTATTATCATGTTTATTATATATACAATTACTACTGTTATATAATGATATTGTATTTTATATTATGTTGTGCAGTTTATTAACTATATGTATATGTAATGTCTTCCCTGCTATACCCATAACATAAGAGCTTAAATATAGGCTATTAAACTTAACATTTATCACATTAGTAAGGGTGTTAAAAACAACAACTCATTCCATTACTCCAAAACCACTTATTGCAGACTATGGGACATAGTACTAACCAAATCCTAGACTAAATTTGGGTATTTACTTTCATAGCCAGGGGTAGGTTTTTTTAAATAGTCAATCTGTAGCCAATTTAGCTAAATATCCAATCTTTCTCATAAACGCATATCTAAATATTGTTAATTAGTAGGTAAAGCAAAAATGGAGAACTACCCAAACTTTCACTATTATTAAATCCTAAACTTTGGAGAATAAGAACTTATTCATTCTTTATTTATTTATTATAAGTCTCTGCTCTATAGCCTTGCTGTATTACAATTTATTTACATATACTATATTTAAAAGATGTAAAGAATGTTTTACTCTTTTATTTAGCATATATATTTACAACTAGTCTTTAATTTATTTAATATGTTAATAGAAGGATGTCTTTAATCATAATACATACCTTCAAACTTATTTATGATATTATAATTTTATTCTATGAGATATTTTGTTCTTGTCAATACATAATCCCAGATAAGTTGATTAAAAATGAACTTTGACCTTTAAGATGTGTAATTTATTAATGTTATTATTATTATTTACATAATTTATAAAAATTATAGAAATAAACAGCCTTATATATGGCAATGTTTATAAAAAAATCAATTAATGTCTTGCAGGTCATATTTCTCAATCAAACTTGATGTCATCAGCTGCTCTAGAGACAAGTTGAGATCACATTTAACATAGCAACTCAGATTCTATTTGAATAGCCATGCAACCCATTGATATCAAAGTTTGTCCATGGATTTTAATGATTATTGGTTAAAGTCACTATTTATATCAGTGTAAAATTAATTAACTTCTCAAAGCTTAGATTTTAGTTTATTTTTAAATAATCTTACTTTTTAAATAATCACTTTAAGTCATCATCATAATGACTACCATTCTTTTCAATGATTATCAATTCACTGCAGGATGAAGGCTGCTCCAAGTTTAATCCAGTTTTCAATCTCTAGCTTCTCTTCTCATTATCCCAGTACTTCTCCTTGTTTTATCCATTCATATCATATGAGACTTCTTTCTAGGTCTTTTGAAATATTTTGAAATTCAGTTTAAGATTTCAATTGTCCATTATCATCTCCTCTAGTAATATTCTCAGCTCCATTTCAGTCTCTTAAATTTTTTCAATGGTGTCAGTGACACCTGTTTGTTCTCTCCCTTGTATTTCATTTTCGATTTCTTCTTGTTAATCCTAACATACACCTCTTCATAAACTTCATTGAGAAGTTAGAAGTCTCTGAATTGCCCTTCTGTTAAGTATTCAAATCACAAATCCATAAGTAAGAACTGAAAAACACATTTATTAAAAACTTTCATTTTCAATTACAAAGACATATATATTTTTTTAATATGAAGTTATTTGTACCAAAAGCATTCGATCCAAGTTTAATTCTACGTATTAATTTCATTCACTAAGTTTTCATCTGTATTAATAATCTGACTAAAATATTTGTAATTGTTAATTTTTTTTAAATTCATCATTATAAATCTTGGATTTATTGAGAAAAACTATTGAATATTACTTCATCTTTCTTATCGCATTGCCAAATCCATATAATATCATTTACATTGTTTATTACTTTTACAATGCTTTTTACAACCCACTATTGACAGTTTTGATTACCCCAGCAATCTTCTTCAGGATTTCTTATATTTTCAAATCTAAAAAAACATAAAAAATACAAGTAGAAGTTCTGAAGAAGACTGCTAGGGCAATCAAAACCATCAATAGTGAATTGTAAAAAAACATTGTAAAAGTAATAAAAAATGTAAATGATATTAATATTATATACAATATTACTTTAGTATTTTTAGCATTTATTTTTAGTCCTAGTTTCTTATTTTGGTCCGATAACTCATAACATTTCCTGAAGTTTTGAAGCATTATTTAAAAAAAAAAAAAAACTACATCATCCACAAAATCTAGTTGAGTCAAATAATTTCTGTTTGTTTTTATTCCTTAGCTTCCCATTTTAATTCACAAAATACTTCTTGTAAAATTGCTATAAAACGTTTTGGAGATATGGAGTCACCCTGTTTTACATCCTTCTCAGTGTTAATCTTCCTAGTATCATTGTGTAATCTAATCACTGATGTTGCATTATAATAAATATTCTTCAGACTACAATGATATCCTTAATGATCCAAATGCTTTAATCATTGAAGAAATACTTATAGAATCAAATGCCTTTTTGTAATCTATAAATCCAAAGCATAATGGCATCTCATATTCATTGATCCTTTTTATAACTTCTTCCAAATCTTGGTTTTGAACCACTGTACATAAACACTTTTAAGCCCAGTTTGTTCTTTTTGGTTAGTTTAAATCTAAAGTTCAGTATAGATGAGCTGGTAATATTATTCAGTGTAGAAAAAGATTATTACTGTGAAAATTTTTGGAATAGGTGGGTAAAAGACAAATGAGTCTAAAAGCAACTGCAGTAGCTGAGGTCTTTTTGGATTTTTCCTACAGTACTAATGAAAAAAAATACAACCCTCTTCAGATTAAACATCTCCAGTTATTGGGGATATTAGATTTTCCTTCCTTCGTTAAATCTTTTAGCTAGTAATAATTAGGTAATCTCAGTTTCCACCAAAAATAAATGGTTCAATAATGGACAAATTTTTTTAATTAGAAGTACAGCTGAAGAAAATGATGATCATTGAAGAAAGTACTATTTTTATTTCTGTAAATTCAATTACAATGGTTAGTTTGTAATTGTTGTGATAAGTACTAAATTATGTAACATTAAATAGTTATTAATAGAACTGACAATCCTGTGTGTGAGTGAGAGAGAGGGCACTACTAAGCATTACTCTTCATGAGTAGGAATTCAGGTAAACTGTTATATATGAGTTTTATAGACATAGAGAAAGCATATGATAGAGTAAATAGAAATAGATTATGGGTAAGGTTAGCCAATTTGGGAATGGATGAAGCTTTAGTAAATATTATTAAGAAATTATATGAAAATAATTATTATACTTACCAATTAGGGGATATAGAATCAGTTAAAATTAAAAATGGGGTGGGATTAAGGCAAGGATACCCTATGTAACCTATTTTGTTTTTGTTGTTCTTGAGTGAAATGGAGAAAGCAATAGAAAGACTAGGAAGAGGGGTAGAGATATTATTAATAGGTGGCAAGGGAGTATATACTTTGTCAGGTCTTTTTTTGCAGATGATATCTTTTTGTGTGCAGAAAGAAGAGAAAATATGGAAATTATGTTGAGGACATGTGCAAGAGTGGGTAAAGAGATGGGGATTAAATTTAGTGAAGAAAAATAAAATATAATGATGGTTAATACTGGGAAAGAGAAGATGTAGAATTTTTATTGGGGGGTATAAAGTTAAGTATGGTGGATAGATATAGGTATTTGCGAATCATCTTATGTAATCAGGAAAATTGCTTGGATGAATGGGAAAAAAAAATTGGTTAATGAAGCAAAAAAAGAAAGGGTTTGGTAAAGAAACTAACAGTATTTTCATGTAATAAATATGATGTAGCTAGAATTGTATGGAAGGGAGTTGCAGTAGCAGAATTAACATATGGTAATGATGCATTATGTGTTAGTAAAAAGGTTTTAGATTATTTAGAGAAAGTACAAAGGGAAGTAGGAAGACATGCATTAGATGCAGAAATGTGGACAGCAAAGGTGGCAATTCAAGGAGAAATGGGATGGTCAAGTTTTTATATGAGATGCAAAAAGTAAAATGAAAATGTTTTGTAGGTTGCAGTTTATGGATAGTAAAATAATAGCAAAATAGTGTTTAATTGGGTTATGAGTAAAGGGCAGATAACAAGATGGGTGAGAAAGGTAATGCGGTATGCAAAAGATTTGAATAAAGAATTTATATCAGTATACTTGATAAAAGGTGGGATGATTGTGTTAGGAGGATTGTTGAGTGTTATAGTGGTAAGGAATGGGATAAAAGAATAGAAGCATTAATAAAAAATAGGGAGTTGGAGAGATGGAGAACTAGTATGGAGGGTAAGAAGAGTTTAAATATATATAGAAGTAAACGGAATATTGGATGCGAGTTAATTTATGATAATAGTAAGGAAAGTAGTTTATTGTTTAAGGCTCAAACAGGATCTTTAGCAACAAGAGAATATACATGTAAATGGAAAACTATGGGTGATTTAGTGTGCAAATTGTGTAAGGAAGGTATAGAAAATATTAGGCATCTGTTGATTGAATGTAAATGCTTGAAAGCAGAAAGAGTACAGATAATGAAGTTATGGGAAAATAGGTATGAACAAAGTGACTATACAGAAAGTGAGTTATTAGTTTTTATGCTGGGTTTGTGAAAAGATAAGGGGGATTTAGATATAAAGGCCATAAAGTTGACAAAGATTATGTTGTGGAAATGGGATGAGGCAGAATATGGGAAGACTTAGAGTGGGGAATGGAAAATAAAGTGGCTAACAGGTTTATCTGGGCATAATTGCTGAGATATTTTTGACTTCGTTTAAGGAGAAGCCAAATACATCACATCACATCACATATCTGTGATTTCAACTGCAATGCTGAGTTTGTAATTGTTGTGATAAGTACTAATCATGTAATGTGGATTGAATAGGTATTAACAGAAACGACAATCCTGATATATATGTGTATGTGTAAGAGGTATCAACTGAGAAAAGTTGTTAAGGAAAACATTGTCACTCTTTAAATAAGCAACAAAAAATGAAATGTAAGATTTGAGTTCAGATGAAAGTAGAGATAAAAACACAATTAACGCTTTTGAATCAACACAAACATATATGTGGTTATTCACTTTCTTTGGAATTTTTCCTTAGTATAAAAAGAAATTAAGTTTCATTCAAATTCAAATTATAGATCATGGTTAAGATAGGTTGATTAGAAGCATATCAGTTATTGTTAAGTCGTAGAGCCCCCTAAGCATCTCTGAAAATACATTCGAAGTAGTTTTATTAAAGTTATTGGAATAGAGAGAGAAAATTTTGACAGTTACTTAATAAGATTTGAAATACCAGGCACTATTAAACCTGGAGCCTAATTGTAAATATAAGAGATTCGAACTCAGACTTTCAAACTCTCACTATTCACACTATCTCATACTACCGATACACAGGACCACACACATGTAGAAAAGATAAATAATCACCAATATTCGTATTTCGTGCTAAACTAGCACTCATCAGTTGGTCCAAATTACCATCTCCCATGTATATATATATATAATCAGTGTGCATCGGTAGTATGAGATAGTAAAGGGGCTTGAAAGTCTGAGTTCAAACCCTCTATATTTGCGGTTTACTTAGTGCAAGCCTGAATTCAGCAAAGATATCTGTAACTGGGCAGTTCCCCTACTTTTCACATAAACATGTATTTATTGTTTATTTAGGGTTATCTTTTAAAATAAATAAAAGCTGATTATTTTTAAAAAAGATATGAAATAGTTGATTTTCATGTTGAATTCACGTTTGTTTCAATTACTTAACAATATTCTAATATTAACATACAGCTATTCATATGTATGAATAAGAAAAGGCATAGTTAAAAGAGCTTGGAATAATTTATGAAAAAATTCTTGAACTTTTTTCCTTGGTTATCATTTTTCTTCTGAAATGTGATATTAGAATTACATGTTTTTTTCATTAGCGAAGCAATTGCAAAAATGTTTATAAATTAAAATTTATTACCATTTTCTAAATACAAGTTGTCACTTCGTCATTAAGAATACATTTGAACATCTTCACTTCTCGCCAGTAAAATACAAGTGCTTTGGAAAAATAATTAAGATGAGTTCATCTGATGAAGTAAGTAACCATATTAAGTTTGTGAATAAATTAAAGTGCATTTTATTGGAAAGAAAACCTCTTAAAAACATAAAAGAAAATATTTAATGGGTCATTATACGATCTTTTATAATGTAAACATCTTTGTTAACTTTGCATAAGATAAATTAATATATGTCTTATTTTTAATTTATATTCTTGTTTATATATATATACACACACACACACACGTATGACTACGTGTTGTGATTATGCGTAATTTATGATAAACATTTATGTTTATAACACGTATTAATATAAATGAATATTCAAATGCATATTTACAATATACTGTATATATAATTGTTATACCTTCGCCTAATACCGTTGGCTTGGAATAGCATTTAGTTGCCATGCAATTATTAATGTAAGGGATTTCAAGTACCCTTCTAAGTTTGCCTACTACTTCAGCTATACCGTGACAGTTTGCCACGTGTATTTGCGATGATACTTCCAGATGTACGGTGACAATTTGCCTCATGTCTGATTCTAAAAGTTTCCAGTTCTAACATGAATTTGTCCCACTGCTTGAACCATATAGCAGAACAACATGCATACTGCCATTCAAGATTGACAGATAAATCATTGTTATCTCCCCTTATGTCCAACTGGATGGTCTATTTATAGGCAGATCTTTTTCAATAATGAAAACAATTGAATTCACTGAGCATTGTCAGCCATTAGCCTGTTGTCGCTATTAGATATGTGTTATCTATTTATATATTTATTGGTCCATGGCGATGAATGCTCAATCCAATATAAGATCCATTAATTAAATAAAGATATTTTTATTTAAGGGTACCAAACTCTCCACACACTAGTGTCACCAAGTGCAAGATTTCATAATCAATGGATGCAGGAAAGTTTGAGTGTAAAATCCCTATTTATTGTCTACTCATACAACATCCCTAAACTAGTTTCTAGCTTGTTGCTTTTATCAGTGAGGAGCCTTGGATTTGGGAGCACTCCACCTAGATCTAGGATCTAATGCAACTCTCCAGAAGCCACTTTTTACCTATTTGGTTAACTATAAATAAAGCTAGGATCCTGAAATAAAAAAAACATCATATTGTTTAAACCCAAGCTCATTTGTTTTGTATAGACATATAGGTCTGAACTCAGTTCAGCCTCTGTACATTTTGGTGTCATTGGTTTTTCAAAAACCACAGTCATCATTATCTTATGGGCAGGATAGGTATAAAGCCATAAAAACATCACATGATCTCAATTTCACGTGTACACATGCTATTAATAAGAGTATCAAATCCCCCATACAGTAGTGCCACCAAGTACAAGCCTTTTTAATCAATGGATGCAGGACAGTTTGTGCTTAAAATCCATAACTATTGCCTACTCATCCAACATCCCCAGACTAGTTTCTATCTT
Source organism: Epiperipatus broadwayi (assembly GCA_028023455.1). Lineage (NCBI taxonomy): Eukaryota > Metazoa > Onychophora > Udeonychophora > Euonychophora > Peripatidae > Epiperipatus > Epiperipatus broadwayi. The sequence goes on along the minus strand of JAQFVV010012721.1, from coordinate 655,974 downwards.
GAGGTTTTTGACTATACAAGAAAATAAGCTTGGGTTGGAAACATCATGTTTTCATCTTGCGATCCTAGCTCTATAGTTAGCCAAATAGGTAAAAGTGGATGATGGAGAGTTGCATTAGATCCTAAGATCAAGGTACAGTGCTTTCAAATCCAAGGCTATCTCACTGATGAAAGCCATAAGCTAAAATATAGTGTGAGGATGTTGAATGAGTAGGCACTAGATAGGGATTTTATGCATAAACCTTCCCGCATCCATTGATTGTGAAGGCTGGCACTTGGTGGCTCTACTGTGCAGAGATGCAAAAAGTAAAATGAAAATGTTTGGTAGATTGCAGTTTATGGATAATAAAAGAATAGCCAAAATAGTAACAAGATGGGTGAGAAAGGTAATGCGGTATGCAAAAGATTTGGATAAAGAATTTATATCAGTATATTTGTACAAAAGGTGGGATGATTGTGTTAGAAGGATTGTTTTTTGAGTGTTATAGTAGTAAGGAATGGGATAAAAGAATAGATTTATTAATAAAGAATAGGGAGTTAGAGAGATGGAGAAATAGTATGGAGAGTAAAAAGAGTTTAAATATATATAGAAATAAACAGAATATTAGGTGCGAGTTAATATATGATAATAGTAAGGAAAGTAGTTTATTGTTTAAGGCTCGAACAGGATCTTTATCTACAAGAGAATATACATGTAAATGGAATAGCATGGGTGATTTATTTTGTAAATTATGTAAGGAAGGAATAAGTCAATTATTTTATATAGCGCGATGTTTTTTATAAACTATAATATTTAAATAGCATTAAACTGTTGCACACGTGCTTTGGATTTTAAATACAAAATGAATGAATACTAACACTTCAACCACATGATAAAGTCTTTGGAAAAGATAGAATGGTCATCTATCTTTTCGAACCCAAACGCTTTTGTATGGGCGAATCTTAAGTGTTTGAAAGTGAATAAGAATGACATATCATAAATTCTAATAAATTTCACTAGTGTCAGTCATTCAAGCATGTAAAAGTAATTTAAAGTGATTATTTAAGATCTTCATGCTTTCACTTTCAAACACTTAAGATTCACCCATACAAAAGCGTTTGGGTTCGAAAAGATAGATGGCCATTCTATCTTTTCCAAAGACTTTATCACGTGGTTGAAGTGTTAGTATTCATTCATTTTATATTTAAAATCCAAAGCGCATGTGCAACAGTTTAATGCTGTTTAAATATTATAGTAAGGAAGGAATAGAAAATATTAGTTGAATGTAAATGTTTGAAAACAGAAAGGGTACATATAATGAATTTATGGAAAAATAAATATGAAAAAAGTGATTATACAGAAAGCGAATTATTGGTTTTTATACTGGGATTGGGAAAAGATAAGGGGGAATTAGATATTAAGGCTATAGAGTTGACAAAGATTATGTTGTGGAAATGTGATGGAGTAGAATATAGGAAAACATAGAGTGGGGAATAGAAAATTAAGTGGCTAACAGGTTTATCTGGGCATAATTGCTCAGATATTTTTGACTTCGTTTAAGGTGAAGCCACAGTACATCACATCACATCACATTAACAGCATATGTAAGCAAATGAAATGGTAATCATGTAATGTTTTGATGGTTTTATAATTCTATTTACATAAAAATGCATGCATATATAAGTATAGCTGATTAAACAGTAGCATATAAATTTCGTTTCCTCTAAAAATTAATACATGGTATATATATATATGTAACACTAAATATGTAAATAAATATTTTGTCAATAAGAACTGTGACCAGATAGATATACTTAATAATCATTGCTTATAATTTATATTGTTTGTCACAAACTATATAATTTTTGTTTAATATCTTAAATATTTAGAGTTACATCACACATTTTAATAGTCTCAAGGGAAAGATAAATATTTTTTTGTCTTTTGAAAAAAAAAGCGGCCTCACACAAAAAGGAAATCTTATAATTTAATACAAATTTACTTTTATTGATGCACTAATAACACATTGTAACTACAAATAAAAATTTGAAATATTTTTTTGAATGTTAAGTATTTTACACCCCAAAAATTTATTGGTAATCATAATAATACTAGCCAACTCTTTCCAGTAGTGCCACCTAGTGCAAGACATAATAATCAATGGATGCTAGAAGTTTTGTGTGTAAAAACACTATTTAGTACCTGCTTATTGAATATCCCCAGATTAGTTTGTGCTCATGGTTTCCATTAATCAGAAGCCTTAGATCTGAGAGTACCATTATATCTTAGGGTCTAAGAGTACCATTAGATCTTAGGATCTAATGCAATTACGCAAAAGCCACCTTTTACATATTTAGTTAACTATAAAGCTTTGAACCCAAGATGAAAACACAATATTTTCAATCCAAGTTAATTCACTTCTATAGTCAAATAGATCTATACATTTGGGTGTTCTTCATTCCTTAATAATTATAATCACCATCATCCAATGGCCAGGATAAGTACAAAATCATGAAAACATCACATGATCACTATTTCATATACTTACACATGTCAACTTTCCATACAGTAGTGCCACCCAGTGCAAGTCATACTAACCAATGAATGCTAGTTGTTTGTGCACAAATTGCTATCTAGTGACTACTGATCCAATATCCCCAATCTAGTTTTTAGTATTTGATTTCATCAGTGAAGAGTCTTGGATCTGAGAACACTACACCCAGATAGAGTTTTGTGCTCAAACCTTCTAGCATTCATTGACTACTATGGTTTGCACTGTGGTAACACTACTGTATGGAGAGTTCACTACTGTTTTAACAGTTTGTGTAAGCATAAGAAATGGTGATCATGGGATATTGTAGTGGTTTTATACCAATTCTGCTCATAGGATGATGGTGACTGTGGTTATTAAAGAAATAAAGACACCAAAATGGAGTAGAAACTGGGTTCAGATCTATATTAACTTGGATTAAAACATTATTGAGTTTTCATTTTGAGCTCATATCTTTATAATTAACTAAATATGTAAAAGGTGACTTCTGAAGGACTTACATTAGATCATAAGATCTAGATGCAATGCTCTCAGATTTCAGGCTCCTCACTAAACTGGTCTGGGGATATTTGATGAGTAGGCAATAGAAAAAGATTATATGCATAAACTTTTTAGTATCCATTGATTACTATGGCTTACACTGGGTGGCGCTGCTGTATGGAGAGTTGGTTACTGTTTTAAAAGCTTATGTAAGCATAGAAAATGATAATATTTTAATTATAGTAATACAGTTTGTTAATATTTGAAATGGTCAAAACTTAAGATTTATGAATTATTCATTACTGTAATGTTGACTTATTTCATCTATAAGGCAGTGGATTCCAATGGAAAAATAACCATTTTCTTCCCAAGCTGCTTCATTATACGAAAGCATGTTTGTGTCATGAATTACTGTGAAATGTAACAGTGTGTTTCATACCTTAACTCACAGTGGAACAATGGAGTAACATTAATTTTTTTTCTAAATTGGGAAGAATTGCTACAGAAATGTTTGAAATGATTTAAACTATGGAAAGCAGTGAAGCCATTAGTCGTACAAACATTTTCAAATGGTTGATAGATTTTGCACTGACAGAAGGTTGAAAGATTTAACAATGGCTGAGAGAGCATTAAGGAAAATCACGGTTATGTTAAACCAACTGTCACATTTCAAGCCATAACTTGTGATTCAGGTACATTAGTCTGTTATGATGGTATTGTAGTTATAATTATATGTTGGATTACTTTCTAATATAAATTGTTAAATGGTTTTAGAAAAATTAAACTTTATTTAAACTTTCCAAATACATTCAATTGTTAGTAATCCCATACAGTTTAGTATATAGCACAATATTTTGAATGATTTCTTCTACCTTCTTTAGATATTGCTGGCACGATCAATGATAATGTTAAGGAAATTGAACCTGGTAGATTCATGAAGCATGGCTTTAAATTCACATATCTAAAGATCCCAGGTTCAATTCATTTGCTGATGCTGTTTCTGGTCAGGCTAACAGTACATCAAGAAGAGAGAAAAATACCACTCTAAATGCTGTGTTAAAAATAATTTGTGTATTGTTACTCATAGTTGAATCTATATGAAAAGTTAATGAAGTTTGTTTTTAAAATATTTTACAATTAATATTAGGTGACAGGAATAGTCCTACATATAATTATAGCTAAACTATGTTGCTACCTAACACATGCATTGATTCACAGATAGCTCTGCAGGCAGATTGGTGAGAGAACCAATCACAAATTTCACCAGGACTTACTGCATATATTTTTTGTAGTCTTTGCTTAATTTAGGCTGTAAAAATGAGATCAAAATTTTTCTGTCATAAATGATGTATATTTAGTAATAATTAATGGTAATTGACTGTGAATTTATTTTTATTGAAAATAAACTTTATGTAGATATGAAGATTAGGTTATATCTCTAATATGAAAATTAGGTCATCTGATAAAATAGATCAAAATATGAAATACATCTTTATTGAGAGAAGGTAGTACCTATATTGAATGACTCATTTGATGTAGAAAGTTTAGATCTAATAAGGAATGTGTTAAATGTATATGTAGTATTTATTATTGTACACTAGATGGTTTTCCTGAAGGTTTGTGATGATGGTGTTCTAGTTGTATTTTTATATTGAACTATTCCCACCATCTAATATATGTATTGAATCTCTTTAGAAAAATTTAACATTATTTAAATATTCTAAATACAGGTTAGTATATGCACAATGTTTTGAGAGGTATTATTCTCCCTTCTTCTTCAGGTGTTGCTGGCCTGACCAGTGACAGTACTAGCATGGGATTTGAACCTGGATCCTTAGATTCTTGATTATTGAATTTTAAGGTAATGCTTTAACCAACTGATTCTTGATTATTGAATTTTAAGGTCATGCTCTAACCAAATGAGTTGGTTAGGGCATTACCTTAAAATTCAATAATCAAGAATCTAAGAATCCAGGTTCAAATTCCATGCTAGTATTGTCACTGGTTAGGCCAGTAACACCTGAAGAAGAGGGGAGAATAATACCTCTTGAAATGTTGTGCATATACTAACTTGTTTGACGTGCTATTTACTAACAGTTAGATGATGAAATAGTCCAATATAAAAATACAAATATATATAATGGACAGTTACATGAGTAGCTAGACATCAAAGATCAAAGAAACTGGATTAAACTTGGAGAGATTTTCATCCTGCAGTGAACTGATAATCGTTCAAAATGATGATGATTACAGTAATAATAAGTAACTTCTATAAAAGTACGTTTGATTACTTAAATCATTATCAGTTAAACTTACATGGACAAGAAAAAATATAAAATTTTACTGAGACTGTATATTTATCAGTATTAGCAGATTGTCTATTTATTATACAACCTCTAAATTTATTAAAGGAATTGCCTTTTTAATTTATTTTCTATCATATTCTGTGTTTATGAGTTTTTATGTTTTTCATTTTATGGCTCTTCCAAACAATCTAAATTGAACTATCAATAAAAAGCAAAACAAAATTACAAAATTTTTAGATTTAGAAACGTCTAGCTGTAATGATTGTTTAAACTATAAATTACTTGTCAAATCTATCCAAAAAAGAATATATTTACTTTAAATCACACCAATGATACATAAAATGTGCTGCTTTAAATCTTTTCTATATTATAATGAAAAGCTACGCAGTCGTACAAGTGACAAATGCAAAATATGAAATTGTTTTTTTTTCATATGTCATAGCATCGGCCGGGACGCGAACCCACAACCGTCTGCAACCAACTACTTGCTTCAAGGCGACTGCGATGACCTCTCAGCTAACAACGCTTGACAATATTGAATATTGAATTCTTTTGTCAAGAATTCATAAATGTGGAATAAGCTAGAGAAAATTCTACACACATTAAATAAATTGAATAATAAATTTTATAGTATCATTAAAAATACAAATAATAAAAAATGGATATTTATGCCATTTCTAAATAGTATTTAATATAAATTTATTTAAACAAAAAAAAATATATATAATGTTTCATTTGATATTTCTTTAAATATAATTACAGGAGATTTGAACACAGACTTTCAGGGTGTTTTCAGCAATCCACTCTATCTCATACACCCGATTCACATGATATCACACATCCGAAAAAGATAAATGATCTCCAATTAGCTACCCCAGCACTCATCAGTTGGTCCAGATCATCATCTCTCACACACACATATATAATCAGTGCACAGTTTATATTGAGATAGAAAATCTTCAATCTTTAAAGGACAGGCTTCAATCTACTCCAACCTTCAACTCTTCAGCCATCCATATCATTGAAAGTCTGATGATAGAAAGCCCAATGTAAACACATACCTAAAAAACAAAAAGAAAAAATATTTATCAAAATATAAGTAAATGAAAATAGTCAAAATATAAGTAAATGAAAATAGTCATACCTATATAGGTGAGTCAAGATATTCTTTAAAAAAAGATTAAATGAACATCTGCTATTTTATACTGTACAAAGAATGTTATACATGATCAGTTGGATGTTACTTCAGTTTTCTTCAAATATTACATAAAATTTAATTTCAATTCAGAGTACATAAAAATATTATATGAAGAAAAATAAAAATTAAAGAGTTGATTTTTATAAATCAATTGACAATATATTCTAGAAAATTATATCTGTTTTTCAACTACACAAGCATAAGGAGTATACTTTAAGCAATCAAAGAACTTTCATACGTTGTACATATATTCAATCACAAGGGAGGTACTGTGGGCACATGACACCCAGATACCATGGGGTGAGTAAACCCATGAGTGCAGAAGCATAACTAGAATTTTAATGCTGTACCACAGAAGTTGCTGGTGACTTCTTCAAAAGCAAAAAAATAATTAAAAAAAAAATTTGTCATATTAAAATCATATGGTAGCTCAATTTTACCCTAAAACACTATTTTAGGAATTCTTGCATTGTTAATTTACATGAGTGGATTGATATAATATCACATCCAGAAAGTCAAATAACATATTGATTACTTTTACGATCTTACCATTGCATTTTTAAAAATTTTATTGAGCATACTTAAATGAAACTTTTCTAATGGTTTTATATTGTGCTGATAGGGTATCCAATTGCCACTTCCCTTCAATGACTTAGATATTTACAGCTAACTTAGTTGCCTTACTTTTTCCCTGTAATGAAATACTCAAACTTTTAACTTAGTTAAAAATAGCAGCAACACATTGGAGTCTGGGTTGTCCCTCAACATCTAAGTCCATTTTTCTCTTTGTAAAACTACTGGGGTATTTAGACTGGTTTATGTACATGGCACAGTTAAACCAAATTTTATAATTTAAAATTTTATTGAGGGGATGATCCCAAAAAATACGTGCATCTGCAGTCCTTTATAAAGAAAACCGGCTTTTGTTATACAATATTATTTGTTTTTTTATTATAATTAAATAGAATTACGTATAATATATACTTTAATTTATATTGTTTCTCCAATGGATTTTTCTCATTTAAGAAAATGTCAGTTATCTAAGAATGATGCAAACAGAATAAAACATTAATATAAATAAAAAGCAATTTATACTTTTTTTTTCCACGTCTCAAAACATCGGCCGGGAAGCGAACCTGCAAACTCGGGACAACTGCTTGTAAGGCAGTTGTGCTGACCACTCGACCACCAATACTTGACAAGCAGTTTATACTTTTTCAAGAAATACAAGGTATTGCACGTTCTTCTTAAATTCAATAATATAAATTCACTTAGATTCTAAAACTTATAGGTAATCATATGTATAAAATCAAATCTATTATCTCAAATGATTAAATAAAACAATGTAAGGAAGAAATTAATAGTGTTAAAGATTACTTAAAAGCCCTCGAACATTTACACACTCTTAAATTAAGGAAGTGCTCGATATAATTTAATTTATATTCGCAATTAGGTTTTAAAATGCTAAAAAAAAATTACTTCAAAAAATATGATACAAAGTTTTAGCTACTCATATAATGTTAATTTCAAAAATGCAAAAATAAATTAAAACATAAATGAATAAACTAGGTAAACACTTCTGCTTCACCTATTTATATATAAAAGTAGGTCGAAGTAAAGAAAGGATTCTCTCTTTTCTTCATAGCGTAAGCATGTGTTTTAAAGACCTACAGAGGTCCCTAGTGACGATTTTTTCAGACGCTCATTGCTAAGATTTACAGCCTTGTTAAAACTATTAATTGATAATTATAATATTGAAAGGCAAATTATAACATTTATCGGTATTATTTTAAAGAAATTGAAAGTTGAAAGATAACTAATAATATATACCATAGTATATATTCTATCTCAATATGTCCTTGAATATTTGCTAACACTAAAGCTTCACGAAGTAGGAAACTTTCCAGACTAATGATACATTTTGGAGTATATACGTATAAAGCTATTAAATTTATTGATATATATATATACCTGCATATTATTTTGGGATTTGATAAATATACAGTTTCTTTAACTTTTGAACTTATTACTGCAATTAAAAACATTAAATTAGATAATATGGTTCTTAATATTGAAATAAAATGATTGTTTATACTTTACCTTCGAGTAGTAAGTTACAAATTGCACATTACACAAACAACTGAAGCTTAGTTTTAAGATAATTATAAGGCTGAGCTACCCAGTTTTTTTAAAAAATCACAACTCAAACCAACACTCCTAAGATGAGCTATGAATATGGGATCTAAAGGTTCCTGAAAGTGCTCAGGTGTATAATTCTCTTGAAGTCGAATTTCACATGTTTGCATAATGTGCAATTTGTAACATAATATGGTTTTATAGATCATCTAAAAATGCTTTACATGAAATTTCTACAATCCAAAAATTACTAGACACCGATTATAGTCTTCACAAAATCCTTTACATCAAAGATTTATTTGCTGTATAGCAAACTTTTATGAGAACAAAAAATAATGGCCATCTCACTCAGGAAAATGCAGTACCACAGCAACCTAAATAGATTAGGTCTATATTCTATTCATGTATATATTGTAAATCAACTTCACCTAATGCATATAATTTTACTTTAAACTAACATTACACACATAGTATTTATAAGTCATTAGATATTTCTGCAGTAAGGTAATTTATATATCTTAATATTAAAAATAATCAACTTAAAACAAAATGTATATATTATAGTAAGTGTATATAATTACATATGTATAATAAATCATTGACTAAGTTTTATATTTAAAATTATTTGAGATTTATTTTTATTTTAAACAGTTGTTTAAAAAGAATGCTAAAGAAATAAATTTGTGATCTTTTTTAACTTTTTGCTGATTATTTTAACTAACATGAGTTTTCTAGTTAACCTTTTTTTAAAAACAATTGTTTTCAAATAAAAGTAGAAACTATCAAACAATTTTAAATAGAAAAGTTAGTTACTAATTTATTAAACATATATAATTATGTACACATACTAAATATTATATATACATTAAGAGTTTAAAATGGTTAAAAATGTTATTAAATTGGCAAAAAAAAATTCTTCTGCTTTTTCCTGATCATTATTTAAAAATGAAAGTTCTAAGAATAATTGTTAATTGTCATATGTGAAATTATTGAATATTTTTATATTCCCCCAACTATCTGTTCCATATCTATCCAACTATTTGACATAATAAAAAGATAATTGTTTCAAATGGATTAGAGTGATATAATTTAGTTTTATATCAATTTCCAAGTAATTCTATTGAATTTAAATGTATTAAACTTCAATTTTAAAATTTCATTCTAATTTGAAAAAGATCAACTTAATGAACAAACAAACTGATTTTCCAAGTTTAATAAAAGCATTTAATAAAAAATATGTCTTGTTAAAACCTTATTCCTGTTTTTTATAAAAATGGACATGCCCCACATTTTTTTTTACAAATTTTGGAAGAAAAATAGAATTAATAAAAAACATGTTTCAACAAAAAAAAAACTTAAATGAAAATTATTCTTTATTAACCATTATTGCTGATATAAAAATTACTTGGAAATGTAATTATATAAATGAAAATGTGTAAATAAAGATGCACACATTAACTATACTTTATTTTACCATGGTTTCATTCTTTTATTTTTTTTTGTAGTTATAACATTCAGTTTCTTTCACATTAGTTTTCCATCTTGTAAACTTCAAATGTTCATATTAAAATTAATAATTTCCAGAGTGGGTTATCAGAAGTTGAATTTATCCATGATTTCTGGTTGTAGCTTCCAATTTTCAGTTAATGTTTATATTAATTTCCAAATTAACACATATTTTACGAGTAAAAATATGCTTTCAAATATCATAATTTGCAGTGAGGTTTACATGCTGAGACAGTCATGCTTTCTAATGGAACACAAGGTTTGTTTCAGATTTCACACAGTAGTATTATTTTTTACATGTTCTTTTAATACACAATCTACATGGTTAGGTTTGATGATGCTCACTTCAAGCAAAATCGCAGCACATGGGTTTTTCAAATTTATTTTAAGAATATTAATGGTGAGATTAGTCTTATGTCAGACTACAAAATTATTTTTTACTTTTCCCAAAAGCTGAATTAAGAATAACTATTCCTCCCAAGACACTGAGGTCTACTACTTTTACCTCTCCCTTTATTTGTTGAAACACTCTTGTTTTCTATACAATCATATCATCTCAGACATGACAGCATCAAACCCTGACTGATAGATTCTATTTCTATAAAAGATTATTTACTTTCTTTTCCTTAATTAAAAATTCCAATCCCATTCTAATTATTAAAAAAATTCTTTGTAGCTATTTTTTTAATTATTAAAAACAGTATAATCTTTTAATTATATTTGATTTAAAAGATACATTATTTTTTTAGAAAGAGATAAAGTGAAAAGGAAAAAAAAAACTTTAATTGATTAAAACAGTACTTTTTAACAAAAGAGTTAAAACCTTGTTTTACTTTTTTTCTTTTAAAACTGACAACCATCATTTAAAACTTTACTTATTTATCTCTCTTATAATTTTTTAAAATCTAGTAGATAAATGAAATTAGTGAAGAGAGAAAAAATGTTTGTTTTACAACTACCCTTAACAAACAACAAATATTCACATTCCTATTTTTGAAAAAATGTTTGGAATTTTTATATTATCACTTAAGGAATGAAAATCTTTAAATAAATTAATATTTTTTATTATAAAAAAACTATCAAAAATACTTTTTCTCATTTCCCCATTCTAAATTTATTTGTTTTAATAATCTTGTAATATCTTATATGGCCAGAGTTAGTTACTGATTACAATATTATAATATATATGTAATAGCTATTTAATGAAAATGGATTAATATGAACTAATTAATAACAAAATGCAAACTATGATATATGTTTATTTTAAACAATAGTATTTTTTAAAACAACTGAGTTTCTGAAACAATTTTGTTTTTTAAACAACAAACATTTGAAATAATAATGTTTTTAAACAATAGATTGTAAAGTGTTCAACTCCAAATATCAACCTACCGTAATCCAGAGGTCAGTCACAGAAAATAATAGTTATTGCACCAATAATTATAACTTTAAAAAAAAGACTGATTATTGAATATGATTTTGATAAGAATGTCTAGGGTATAAAAAAAACTAAAGAAACCAATTTAAAATAGAAAAGTAATGACCCACATACACACATTCTTCTAGAGTACCTGTTATCTTTAAGTACCAAAAAAAGCCTACGGCATAGTTAAGGTTTTTCAGATCTCATTATTTTTATGAGCTTTTGTGATAGTCATGTGTTAAAATTAATAATACATAAATAATCATGATGATGTATTATTTTGTTTGACTTTGTAATACCTAATTTTTAAAAGTTATGCAACTAATTAGAATCTGAATTATATAGATTGATTTACTTAAACAAAGTTGTATTTTTTAAAATTTGTCTCAGTAATTTATCAAAATTACATGTGAAAGAATTTAAATAGTATACACAGTATCCGATATTGCTTCTAAGAAAAAGATTACTTTTTGTTATAATTAGAATTCCAAATTTGACTTTTTTTATTATAAGCATTAGATATAATAAGTATTATAATATATGTATGAAAAAGTGTAAAAAACATAACCATAAATTGCACAAAATAATGGAGAAATAAAATTACTTTTGTTTAAAATAACTTCTAACTGCCATCAGTTGATTGCTTTTGAAAAGAAAAAGAATGGTTTTTTTTTTTCATGTGTCATAGCATCGGCCAGGAAGCGAACCTGCTAACACGGTAGAACTGCTTGTAAGGAAGCTGTGCTGACCTCTCGACCACCAACACTTGACAGAATGGTTTATTTTTATAATAAATATATTTGATTTTTATTATCGAAAACATTATCTACAATTAGGATTTCCAATACCTGTTCTACTAATACGTGAATTCCGGGATTAACAAAGATAATTCAATACTAAAATACTGAACCAAGAAAACTAGTATTTAAATATTGATTATATTTTGAATCAGGTGTAATATTTCAAGAATTTTATAAATTTCTTGGAATTTGACATCAGATTGAAAATATTTTAAAAAGTTCCTACCAGAGTAATTTAGTTTCTAAATGGTATTATTTTTTAATTTAATTTAATTTTTTTTTTGCTTTAAAAATATAGCAAAAAATTTAAGTGAAAAAATATGTACTTAAAAATTACCATATTACTGTTACCAAAATTTGAAGTAAAATTACTTTGAAATATGGTAATTACTGTATATTTTTTGACTTGTATCAGATTCAATTATATGACATTTGTTCAATGTTGAATTAGGAATCCATGTAAAGAATAGGGTAGATATTTTGGTTCCATTGTGTTGATCAATAAATATTTTCGTATTCCAAATCACATAATTGGGGAGTGAACGTAAACATTATTTTTACCAAAAATTCCTTAGTTTCTTGCTCAGGAACATCAATACTGTCTGATTTTTTTTTATTTTGTCATTTTCCAAAATGTAGACAGATGCCTTTTCAAAATATCTGCTATTGGCATTTATTTGATTGAACATTAACAAAAATCTGATCGATGCTTTCACATAACAGCATCAATAATTTCAAAAACCTATTTTTTAATATTTTTTAAAGCAGAAATTATATTTAAATTGTTTTTTTTAATCAAACCACTAAACATCACATGATCACCATTTCTTATACTTGCTCAAGCTGGTAAAAACAGAAGCAAAACTTTCCATATGATGAAAGCTACAAGCTCGAAACTAGTCTGGGGATATTGGATGAGTAGGCATTAGATAGAGATTTTATGCACAAATCTTCTTGCAGCCATTGATTACTATAGTTTGCATTGAGTAATATTACTGTATGGAGAGTTTTGCCTCTGTTTTTAGTTTTTATTATTCCATTTATTTTCTTTAATTTTTTGTTAATTTCTTTTAATTTATGTTTTGCCTACTTTTAAACTGAATTAGAGAATGTTTTGTTTTTACTTATGTTTTTCTTATTTGTTTATGATTTTAAATTTGTTAAATTAAATAAAATGACTTCTTTGAATACCAAAAATACTTGTATTTCCAGATTTGGTATTGATATCAGTAATAAAATACTGAATTTAGAGAAACTCTTCGATACTGGAAACCCTATTTACAAAAAAATATCGTAATATTTGTATAAAAAAATAAAAACAAATACAACTAGAGATTACAAATAATGGGGAAATAAAATTGCTTTCATTTGTGTTGCTCCCAAGTGAAATTTGTTGATTTTCATTTAGTAAAATTACCATCTGTTATTATAACATCTATTTCTTAAATATTATAAATCTAGGCACACTCTCCCACCAGTAAGAGTTTAAAAAACTTAAGTAAATCACTTAACTTTAGAGTGTACATTCTATATACACCAACTTTTGCAGTCCATGCTTAAATCAGGGCTTGAGTCTATTGTGTGTCTGATATTATAATTAAATATTCAATTGTACAAATCTATTTAACCCATTGCAGGAGAAAGCGTCTCATTTTTAACCACCTACGATTAGATAAACATGACTGATAAATGTAAACCTATTATTATAAGGCAGTGAAAATTTTGAAATTATTCAAACGGAAGTCAATCTCTGATAATGCGCTATTTCTTAAATATTATACAACTATGCGCACTCTCCCCACCGATAAATTTAAAAAACTTAAGTGAATCACTTAAGTTTACATATATAGTGATTCACTTAAGTTTTTTAAAATCTTACCGGTGGGAGAGGGTGCGCAGATTTATAATATGTAAGAAATAGCACATTATCGGAGATTGACTTCCATTTGAATAATTTCAAAGTTTTCAGCACTTTATAATAATAGGTTTACATCTATTATTATAAATTAATACATTGTACAGGTTTAAACCTGCATTTATATATGTAATATATGCGGGATTCGAACTCAGACTTTCACACGACCCACTACTCTCAGTGCCATCTCATATTGCTGACCCACCTGATCACACACATGTTGAAAAGATAAATAATCACCAATATATGTATTTTATGCTAAACCAGCAATCATCAGTTGGTCTAGATTACTATCCTCACACACATATTATTATACTAAAATAAATTGAATTTTTTTATTGTAAGCATATATTACATAAAAATATTATATTTGTTTGAAAAAAGTAGAATAAACATAACAACCATAGAGACAAAAAACAGAGAAATAAAATGATATTTAGACTTTAACCAGTATGAGATACTGCTAATCTCCAAAAAGTGGCATAAAACTTACACTACTTGAGTTAAATTGAAATTAATTTGATTTTTGCAAATTGTGGACATACCTAGGAAGGAATATACTGAAATAGACACTGTTAAATTAATTTTTTTTTTTTATAAAGTTAAGATGTGTGAAAATTTATAGTGGTATCACATATTGATTATAGCCATTGAAGATTAATTTAGGTTTTGAGAAGGAGATATAAATCATAATTTAATGTTCATATGTTTTATATATTTGTATAAACAAAACTATCAAAATCTATTATCTAATATTTCTATATGTTTATAAATACAATACAAACATTTATCTACAGATAGATTTTAATATATGAATTTTTTTCCTACAGTACAAGCTTTTTTTTTCATACCTGCAATCCAATATGTAATGTATAGGAGGTTTGAACTCAGACTTTCACATGACCTTCAATTTTCCACCCTATCTCATACTTCTGATACACTTTTTTTTCTCAAAATATTGCTGATACACTTGATCACACATATGTTGAAAAGATAAATAATCACCAATATACGTATTTCGTGCTAAACCAGCAATGACGGTGCTGGTTTAGCACGAAATACGTATATTGGTGATTATTTATCTTTTCAACATATGTGTGATCAAGTGTATTAGCAGTATGAGATTAGAGTGGAGAGTTGAGGGTCGTGTGAAAATCTGAGTTTAAACTCCTACAGATAGATAGATTGTAATTAATCTGAACATAATGGTTTTAGGAGTTTTTCGGATTTGTGATTTTTTTTAAGTTCATTCTGAATTCTTTCACCCCCCCCATCTCTCTCACTATAAATTCAAACATTGCTGAAAATTTAAATAAATATTAACTTTACTATCTATAGTTTTATTTGAAATACAGGCATCCTTCTTATACCTGGAGTTTAATTGTAATTACAGGGGATTTGAACACAGACTTTCAAGCACCTTTCAGCTATCCACTCTATTTTATACCACAGATATACATGACCATACACATGTGAAAAAGACAAATGATCACCATTATACATATTTCATGCTGAACCAGCACTCATCACTTAGTCCAGATCATCATCTCCCATACACATATATAATCAGTGCTTGATTTATATTAATATAGCAAATTTTCAAACTTTAATGGACAGGCTTCAATCTACTCCACCCTCCAACAATTTATCCATCCACATCATTAAAAATTTGATAAATGGATAAAATCCTATACACAAGGGATCAGAGTGACTTAAGGTCAACATGGGTGTGACAATAATATTGGTATCAACATGGAAATTGGGCATTCCATTATCAGATTTTCAATGATATGGATGGCTGGAGAGTTGTGGGTGGAGTAGATTGAAGCCTGTCCATTAAAGTTTGAAGATTTTCTATCTTAATATAAACCAGGCACCCATTATATCTATGAGTAGAAAGTGATGATCTGGACCAACTGATGAGTGCTGGTTTATCATGAAATATATATATATATATATTTATATATATATATATATATTGGTGATCATTTATCTTTTGCACACATGTGTGGTCGTGTGTACAGATGGTGTGAGGTAGAGTGGATAACTGAAGGGAGCTTGAAAGTCTGTGCTTATATCTATAGTTTTGTATATATAAAAACATAAGTACTATATAAATTCATTTTATTAATAACAATATAAATACAGAATCAGTGCTTATATTTATATGGTATGAAATTATTATGTAGCCACACTATAATTTTGTTTTGTTAATAGAATTTTTTGAATCAGAGATATTTGGATTACTGATAAATTATCTATAAATATTAAGTTGTCTTTGAAATGCAATTGGAATGATTAGATTGCAAATACTATGAATTTTGTATTTGAAAAATATCACTGTGAAATTGTTACATTTTGGTTATATTAAATGTTGATAACTAAACAATAACTGAGTAAAGCAACATAGACTCACTTTATGAATATAGCTATTATTAAAATGCAGCAAAAGAATTCTTAAGTGTCAAAACAGGTATTAATATAATTCTGAGAAAATATCCTTTATCCAGTTAGTAGAAGTTGAGGCGCATTTTAAATTTATCTAAGACAGTTTAATATCTAACATACAGGATATATATATACCTGTACAACCAATGTAATATATAGGGTATTTTGAGCTCAGACTATTACACGACCCTCAACTCTCCACACTATCTCATACTACTGACACACTTGACCACATATATGTCCAAAAGATAAATAATCAGCAACATATGTATCTTTCGTGCTAAATCAGCACTCATCAGTTGGTCCAGATTATCATCTCTACACATATATACAATAAGTGCTCAGATTTATATTAAGATAGCCAATCTTCATACTTTAATGGACAGGCTTCAATCCATTCCACCCTCCAACTCTACAGCCGTCCATCTTATTGGAAATCTGATGATGGAACGCTCAAAGCCCAAACTGATGCATATATTGGTGATTATTTATCTTTTGGACATATATGTGGTCAAGTGTATCGATGGTATAAGATAGTGTGGAGGGTTGAGGGTCATGTGAAAGTCTGAGCTCAAAATACCCCAAGACAGTTTAATTAAAAAAAAAGCAACGGTGTAGATGATATAAATAAGAATGGAATAAAAAAATAGTTTCTATAAAAATTAATTTTTTAGCACTACTCTGAGATTATTGAATTACTTCAAACTACATAACCTAGTCAAGCATAGGTGGTCGAGAGGTCAGCGACAGCTGCTTTACAAGCAGTTATTCCGGGTCAGCAGGTTCGTTTCCCGGCTGATGCTATGACACGTGGGGGGGGGAGGGGAACTACATAACCTAATAACATTAACAATTGAAAATATTAGAATTAGATTTTGCTAAGAAGTGAAAAGAAAAAAATGCACGCAGCCGTTGAAATGTCTTTTTTTTTTTTTTTAAGTAGTAACTTTTCATTTAAACAAAACATGTATGTGTTTTAAAACTAATAATTAAGTATTAATAAAGGGTTTAATTTATTTCAGCTTCATATTAAATAAGATGTCCGCTGTACTTTTTCTCTTTAATTTGAATGACTCCCTTGCAAGAAGTTGTCATTAAATTCTTAAATTAAGAAATAAAAGAAGTTGCTTCAATGGTTAAACGGAGAGTTAAATCAATAGTTTTTAAATGAGGCCATAAATTTATTTTGTTGACCAACAAATGTCTAAGAAACTTTTCTCATTTAAATCCTGCTGTCTTTATATAAACTACTCTTATATAAAAACCCCAGAGAGCTTGTTTAGAACATATTGACTTATAAAAGCACTCTACAAGAGGTGAAGTGAGACTTGTAATTTGTCACTCCTCGTCACACTTTATATTAGACAAAAATCCATTTAAGAGGATAACTGTATTAAATATAAGAATGGACAATTTAGGTTTGCGTTTAGCTTTTTGGCGTGCATGTGTGTGCGTGCATGTTTGCATTTATATACCGTATCAAAATAATGTGCCTTGAAATTCTCAAATTGGTTCAATTAATTTAGCTTAGCTCTAGTCATGATCTTAATTACTATTTGGTGCAAGACGTACTATATTATCTATATAGTTTTGTATGATTTGAATACTGTATATTTAAATATTGTAATAAATAAATAAAACAACAAATGATAGCTATTCGTATCCACAAATCTGATATTTACAGGTGGTAATATTTAATCTTCTTTCATATTTATCTAATTTATTGTCTATAAGTAAATAAATAATTTAATAGAAGTATAAAAATGAAATGCACATCTGATATTTAAAAAGGCTGTAATTGACATCCCGAGTAACAACCATAAGATTTTAAGTAACAATTACTGTTATAAATTGATTATTGAAGGTAAATTATTACGATATAAAAAACCTAACGATTTTCATGTAAGCGTAAACATAACAGATTGCACTTAACGTTTACGTTAAAGTTTTACATATGGTATACTAATAAAATATTGTTAAGAAATGTAGAAACACAAAAACGAATGTGTTAACACTTTATTGATTATAGTTGTTAGTGAATGGAATAAAATTGCTGTTTTATAAATTAGCGCAAGTAAAGGAAATACAATAGAAAAAATTAATATGCATTTTCTTAACCATAAGAAAATCTTAGCAATAGAATTTCCTTGAATTTTTTAAACAATTCCTGGCAGAATGAAATCTCTTCAATAGATCAATATTTTTTTCTCCAGCTGACCAAATACAATTTGGAAGGTGATATTATTTTAAACTAAAACGATCCTAACTTTTCTTTGTAGGAAATATGTTTCCAATGATTAACCAATACAATATATATATATATATGTCATTGTCATCTATTATCAATGTACTGCAGGATGAAGGTCTCTCCATCTTCTCCAATTTCTATCCTCTGTTCTCCACATCACTTTTGCACACTTTATTATTTCATTCTTCCATCTCACATGTGGTCTCTTTCTGGGTCTTTTGCAGTCACTTGGAATCCAGTTTAAGATTTCAATTGTCTCTCTCTCTATATATATATGACAAAAATATAATTATTGCATAATTATCATTTTTAACTATTATCAGGTCTCTCCAAGTTTAATTCAATTTCTTAATATATCAGTAAATTCTTATTTTAGGAATATATTTCGCATACCATCTCAGTTTTTATAATCTTTTAGAATCCAATTTAATCCTTTAATTGCCCATTTGCTATCATTTCTTTTAGCAGTGTGTCTGGACCAACTTTATTTCAATCTCCTAATTCTTTTAATAATGTCAGTTAAGTCTGTTTTTTTCTTGCCCATGTATTTAATTTTCAATCTCTTCTTGTTATTCCTAACACTCATTTCTCCATACTTTCTTGAGTGGTATCAAATCTCTGCATTGCTCTTTTATTAAGTGTCCAAGTCTTAGATTTATAAATAAGAATTAATGTAATGCTTATATTAATAAACATTTTTTAAACAAGCACATTTCTTTTAATATTAAGTTATTTCTATTAAAAACACTCAATTTAAGTTTAATTTTATGATTAATATCATTCATTATGTTTCCATCTGGTATTAATAATCTGGCTGAGATATTTGTAGTTGATAACTTCTAATTGCTGCATGTATATACATTAATTAGGAATTTTTTGTAAGCTTTTAGTTTTGATTATTAATATTTTAATGAGAGTTTTTTTGTGTTTTTATAAATAATATCCAATCATAATCATTTAAATAAAATGTCAGTTAGAAAATGAATTTACATCTATTAATATATTTGTCTCCTCTGCTACAAAACAAAAGTGAATCTGCTTTTAGTTTTCAATCCAAGAGAATATTAAGCCCATAGTGAAGACTTTAATGTGTAAAACTGGGAAACTGTGCATTTATAATAATTATATATATGTAAATAATTGGTGTTTTTTAACATCTTTTCAACAGAAAACTATATATACCTTTACTCCACTTAGCAAAGGCAATTGGTCCTCTAAAACTCATTGTTTAGCAATAATACTATATACAGAATAAGTAGTAAATACTTGAAAACCAGGCACTCTTTACAAACCTGGAGCTTAATTGTAGGTATAAGGGATTTGAACTCAGATTTTCAAGCACCCTTCAACTATCCACACCATCTCATATAACTGATACACATGACCGCACACATGTAGAAAAGATAAATAATCACCAATATCGTATTTGGTTCTAAACCAGCACTCATCAGTTGGTCCAGATTATCATCTTACACACACATATATATAATCAGTGCTCAGTTTATATTAAGATAGCAAATCTTCATACTTTAATGGACAGGCTTCAATCTACTCCAACCTCCAACTTTTCAGCCATTCATATCATTAAAAATCTGATGATGAAAACCCAAATCCCATGCTGATGCCAATATTATTGCCATGCCCATGTTGACCTCAAGTCACTCAAAATGGGTTTCTATGGGAAACAATTTGGTTGATTCTTGCCACTAAAAATTACATTATAAACTGTTAACAAACAACTTAATCTAATATATATAATAATTAAAAAAATCTTTAATGTGCATCAAACTGTGCTTTGTGTATTTGACTTAAAATATTACACATATACGATAATGCAACTTAAATCTATGTAAAACCACTTACCTTAAAATTGTTTTAACCAGTGATCCATTTATTAATCATAATTATCTAATTTACTGAATCATAAGTTATTTATTTTAAGGTACATTATTGTCTTCTAAATCCTTTGATGATATTGGTTGTTTTGAAGGACTGCACCAGATCATGGCTGAGGATTTAGAAAAGAAGTTTAGAATGAATAGTTGATGTACTTCTTGGATTTTTTTTATATACAATGCTGTGATTTCATGATTTTGGAAGGTTTTAATATGTCTATGATGGTTTGAGCACTTTGTTCAACTTTGTCTTGGTTTTTCAAAATAGTGGCAACAGAAACATGGATGAAGCCATAGAAGAACAGATATCATGATTTCCATATTTTTTAAGTTAACTTAAGATATCTATTTCTGTTTCTGAGCTCAGAGATTTTCTTGGATTTTTTCGTGATCATATTAGTTGCAGCCATGATTCTAATTGAAAATGTAAACAGAATTGTTAGAAAAAAACATCTTTTAACTGTCCAAAACTGCAGCTAAATGGATGAGAAAGTGAAAGTAAACAAGCTTTTGTGTTTCTCCATACAACTGTTTCTCATTGCGCTGTATAAAAAAATCCATACCAAAGTTTTATTTTTTTAAAATTTGTTCTATTATATCATATTACTTGCATGAAATTATTTAGAATTAAAAAAATATTTAATAACAATTTATTTAATTGATTTTATGAAGACTTCTTATTTAGCATTAGTGTAAGAATAAAAAAAATAGCATACTGTACATTATAATGCATTCTGATTTGCATATTGTAATCAATATTTAAGGTTTTTGTTTACAATATATATTATACAGATTTAAATAAAAATCACTTTATATGGTATGTAAATATGTACACTAGCAGTGAAAATTTTTTTTGTCATGAGGTGTCACATAATTAAGTTCGGTAGATATGTGTTTTGAAAAAAAAATTTCAATGGCTGCAGTCAAATTATTTAAATACATATTAAATGTATCAATTGTGTGCTAACATTATAAGATGTTTTAAAATCGAGCTAATAAATTGTTATTTTTAATTCAGATTTAATAATTTTTGATCATACAAAGTTTATTATTATGTAATCATTTTTTTTCAAAATAACAATTACAATAACTAAATTACAATATGATTAATGCTAATTTGGCCATAAGCAAAGTACTGTTAGTAAAAATTTTAATCGATAAAAGTGTGTAAATACAGTATACAAATGTACACATTTTAGAATTTAATACTATATTTATATATTTTTATGTCATTAACATATGATTTTGATTATTATACTGAATGAAACATTTTTTTGGAAGCTCTGTAATCATTAATGATAAAAATCTCTACTTTGGATATATCATTAGTGAACTAACAGATTGTCTTAAACGGTTGCAGGATGAAAATTAAATAAAACTGTACTTTCATTATTCATATTTGAAGTTTGATATCAAAATATTATATACAGCACTAATATATGCTGCATTGTGTATTAAGAATAAACTGTACTGCACTGTTTCTATACAAAAGTCACTATTTTTCTTTTGGATGACATAGCGTTAATAACTATTCTATGACATCATCAACTTACAAAATGGCCACCAAAATAATTGTTTTTTAAGATTGTTATAGTAAATAACCGATTGTAATTCAAAATAGTGGATACAAATTGATGATTATTGCTATTATAAATCCTCATATAAAGGCCAAGCACTAAATGGGGTAAAGGTGTATATCATAAATAAACAAAGTCATTCCCTCTCCCATATATATTTAATGTTGTTAATAAACTGCAATAAAAATTGTCCGTGTTTAATTAATTTTTCTTGTCCATACTTGTTTTCCTTAACTAGCCTAGTAAACTAACTCATCTCATATACTCATTTTATAAGTGATTTTATTAATTTTCTTCGATAAGATTTGATTGTCCATTTATTTTTATGTCTTCCAGACACATTTCCATTCTAATGTCAGTTTGCTTTTTAATTCATTCAATAATGGCTGAGCTTGACATTTGCTATTTTTCCACACATCTTTCACATTTTAATTCCAATATATATTTCCATACTTTTTATATGCACCACAACTTGCCTTGTTTTTTCAAAACAAAATTGGACAGACATATTTATAGTTTGTTTTCATATCACATTTTTATCTAATATGTTATTTTTATCAAATGTGATTGCTCAAGTTTAATCTTATGATTGCTTTCACCTTTTAGACTTCCATATATATTAATAATTTCACCACGATATTTATAGTTGTTTGCTCAATACTAGCTACACCTACAGCTCTGTTCATGTGAGTAGAATAAAAGAATATAATACATTACATAGCTGTTTCAATGGATTATATATATATACATGCTATTTATGTGAAATAATGCATGAGATATAAGTAGCAGCAATGCAAAAAATATAACTTTTTATGATCAGTTATACGACTGAATTTGATCAACCATTAGGATTTGTTTAAATATATTTCTCACATAAACTAATTTTTAAAAATTATTACAAAATTTTAACATCATAATATTTTGTTTAGACTCCACTCACAAATAAGAAATTAAACACATGGTACAAATGACATTTAATTAATTAAAATATATATTTATAAAATCAAATTTTATCTCACTTTATTAAAAACTATAATTCTGTCAATTTTTGTAGTACGTATTACAATATACAGGGCATAGCATATTTTATATTATTTAAATTTTTTTTCCAACTTCAGCAATATTTTAATTAGTACTGCTCTCTTTTTGAATTTTTATGAAGTCATTTGAAAATGGTTAAGATTTTGATGCATTTAAAACAATTAGGTACCGCAAAGCAAAAATTCCACAGCTTCTCCAAAAAAAATCGTGCAAGATTCATCACAATTGTTGCAATATTTGTTAAGTTATTAACTAATAAAGAAACAAACTTTCACATTTATATAGTAGTAAGAATATATATAAACTTATTTACAGAACAACTAAACCTGAATATATTATTATAATAATTCACAAATCAGCTACTTTAGAAATCTGACTTGTGAATTATTGTAATAATGTATTCAGACTTAGTTATTCCATGAATAAATTTACATTCTCAACATTGTATATATGTAAACCACCTTACAGTACCTTGAAGTTTGTATATTAATAATGTAAATTACAAATGTGATAGTTTTATTTATGTATATTAATCAAAATCAGAAAGTTTATATGTATAGCATTATTTTAGATATCTTAACTTTATTTTTTTGTTATTGTTATTAATAAACTTGTATTCAATTGTTAAAATTATTCCAATGATTGATTCTCAAGTTTTTAGAATATTGTACGTTTGCATCATCTCTTGGTCACAAAACAGTTATAGAGCTTGTGTTCTTTGAGTTAGATTCAAGCACAATGATCAGATATATAAAAGATCTATATTAGAGTTTATGGGCAACCAGTGATGATGATGATATTTCCATCAATCATCATCAACATTCTGGTTGGTACAAAGAGAATATTATTTAAAACCCATGCACTAAATTATATTTTAGTTTAGTCTCTATTAGAATTTAAGTTTATAATTGGCCAGTACATTAATGGTACTAAATGACCATAGCATTGATGATGATCAGCATGTTTTAATATCCTGGCATTATTGTTTTTGATTATTATGTATCCAGGTAGATGAGAACTTAAGTTGGTGGATCCAAATTGTATTTAAATAATTGCCCCAAGATGGCAAAGGCTAAATAGTTGGCCTGGTCTACAATAGACCCATTTCAAATCCAGTCACAAGATTGATTGTTGATTTATATTGATTGTTTATTATTCATAATGATGAATGGTTATTACATTTGAGTAGTACTTATAATTACTTTTATAATTATAATGCTGGTGAATTTATAGTTAATTTTAGTTGATCTAAAAAATTAAGTGGGCTGATCGCTTAGAGATATCTTATGATCCCTTTTAATATATAACATTTCTTAGATATTTAATTCCTTGTCAATCATTACTTTATCATTATTTTATATTTTAAATTAAATATTGTGATAAGAATATCTTACTTTAATTTTATATTAAGCTTTGATTACATTCATAATTTCCATCACTTCAGATTTTCCACAGCCCAGGTTCATTCCATCTATACTTACTCATATATATATATATGAAAAACAAAAAACACAAGTTAAAAACTTGCATACACTTGTATTTATGTCAACAGATGGCGTTATACCAAAAACACCTTCAAGCGTTTGTTTACATAAATGTCAGAGCGAGTATTTCACTATCTCTAACTTAATTTCCACCTTCATATCATGATTTCAAGCTATTTGCTATCGTCAGTGAAGGTGGAAATTAAGTTAGAGATAGTGAAATACTCACTCTGACGTTTATGTAAACAAACGCTTGAAGGTGTTTTTGGTATAATGCCATCTATAGTCATAAATACAAGCGTATGCAAGTTTTTAACTTGTGTTTTTTGTTTTTCATAAATGTACCTTTGAGGTCTTTCTTGCAATAATATATATTGTAGAGGCTTCTACTATGTGGTGATGCTGAACTGATATCAGACCCATGTAGCTATCTGGCATGCTATGCTGAGTTTGAAGACATTACGTGTCTAAAAGATTCACGCTTGCAAGCTGAATAGAAACTGTTTCTTAAACGCTCAGAGTTTGTGTTTTAGATCTAGTTTCTTAATCCTGTCCTTCACTGACGATAGCAAATAGCTTGAAATCATGATATGAAGATGGAAATTAAATTAGAGATAGTGAAATACTCGCTCTGACGTTTATGTAAACAAACGCTTGAAGGTGTTTTTGGTATAATGCCATCTATAGTCATAAATACAAGCGTATGCAAGTTTTTAACTTGTGTTTTTTGTTTTTCATAAATGTACCTTTGAGGTCTTTCTTGCAATGATATATATTGCAGAGGCTTCTACTATGTGGTGATGCTGAACTGATATCAGACCCATGTAGCTATCTGGCATGCTATGCTGAGTTTGAAGACATTACGTGTCTAAAAGATTCACGCTTGCAAGCTGAATAGAAACTGTTTCTTAAACGCTCAGAGTTTGTGTTTTAGATCTAGTTTCTTAATCCTGTCCTTCACTGATGATAGCAAATAGCTTGAAATCATGATATGAAGGTGGAAATTAAGTTAGAGATAGTGAAATACTCACTCTGACGTTTATGTAAACAAACGCTTGAAGGTGTTTTTGGTATAACGCCATCTATTGTCATATATATATAATATTAAGTGCTTTAATTACTAATACAATAATTTCTATGCCCACAGTAATTGAATTTGAGTTAAACTTGGAATTTTTTTTTAGTAGTTGAGAATTTTTAATAAACTCAGAATTATTTTATATAGGTAGTTCACAGGTAATGCAAATAGACATTAAATAATTGATCAGTAAACATTAAATTATTATTATACAAAAGTGAAATAATGATAAAAAACAAACTATTTTTCAGTTTGCAACAGTGATGAATATTGACACCTCTTTCACATTTATTAAGTGAAGAGATATGAAAAGATTTTACTCTGCAGTGATTTATTTAATATTGTTTGATTACTTATCTACACCCACATATAATTATGTTTATCTAGACCACAGTGGGTGAAATTAGGGTGGAGAGTTTAGATGCAATTTATGGGTGTTGCAAGCCCTCTGTCACCTTTGGTGTCAATTGCCACACCATTTTAATGGAGGTTATGGAAAAACATTTTTAATATTTCTTTTCAAAATATCACTAATAATTTAATCATAAGACTTTTCCCTTCTTCACAGACTTATTCGCAAATCTCACCATTTTAATAAAAAGTTTTAATAATTTAGAATATGCATAATGATTATTCTGTTTCTTTGTTCTTTATTACTATATAATTTTTTGGTCAAACTTTTTCACACATTTCACGATGTCTTCCCTCTTTTTAGTAATAGTTCAAATCTTTTCTTAATTTTTTCTTTCAACATCAAAATGTTGTTTTTTACTTTTATGTTCCTTAATAGCTTTTCTTGCCAATTTATAGTTATATATTTTTTATATATGATTATCTCTTTTTGTACCATTTTACAGAACTCTAGATGCTTTGATTTAGCCAATGATTTCACACTAGTCATGCGCACAATTTTATATTTCTATAAATTATTCTATCACTACATTTAATTTCAAACATGTATTTATAGACATTGAAAATATATAAATGGCTTTTAATATCTAAATTAACTAGAACAAATCTTTGTCAGTTAGGTTTGGCCATTTTAATCTCTTTCAGAAATTATATACCATATACATATACAAGAAAGCAGTCCACACCTAAACAATACCTATATCAATAATGATCACCAATCTCATTCTGTTGTCAAGGCAACCATTTTATAGTAAAGGTAGATAACCATCTTTAATATGGTCTAATATGTTTGTATTGTAATGGTATGGAATCACTTTGGGGTAAACTTGGAGTGATGGAAGTCATCGTCATCAATCCAAATTAATTCAAAATATATAATGAATATAATGATGGGCATGAGAGAATGAGAGATCAGCAGAAGCAATTAATTATAAGTTTACCAGAATTACAGAGAAGAATAATAATTATTCATCATCATGAATAATCAAAAAATAAAGTCAACAGTCAATCTTCTGACTGGATTTGAAAGTGATCCGACTATAGACCAGGATAACTATTTAGTCCTTGCCAAGCTTGGGGTAGGTTATATAAATAATAATTTGGGTGCACAAACTTAAGTGCTAATCCATCAGAATATAACAGTTAAGATATAATTCTGATGTATAGAAACATTCTGATCATCATCAATGCCTTGTTCATTTAGTACCGTTAATGTACTGGCCAACTATAAACTTAATTTCTAATAACAAAAACTAATTAAAATATAGTGCATGGACTATAAAGGATATCCCTTTAGTCATTCAGCATTAGAGAAGTAATGAAATCATCATCAACTGAATATCCATAACAGTAAACATAAACCCCAATCTATGTAACTGACTGTTATGCATGAATCTATCTCAGAAAGCAAGAGCTTTATAACTGTTACTGTAATCAAGAGAATACCAATATATAATAATTTATAATATTTTAGGGTTAATTCTATAGTTGTGCCTTGCACACATGTAATGAAGCTATAAAATTGTGGTAAATTTAATTAATAAAGCGAGTGCTTTCAGGAAATCTTTGTTCCAATAATCATAGCTTATCATTAACTGTGAAAAGTAATAAATTCACTGGAATAACTTATTGAAATATAAATTTATTAATAACTATAACAATAAAATTAAATTAAGGTCTGTTGAATATGCTATAAATTCAGCATTCTGATTTTGATAAGAATAATACAAAAATATATATGCCATTACATTGTAATTTACATATCTCAATAGGTTTGCATAAAACATACATATATGTAAGCACTCAGATGTGTTGTATAATAATTTAAAATTAACTTATTAGAATTGTCAGTAACAAATAAAATAAAAATCGATTCATTTTAATAATTCATAAATAATGACTGATTTAACATATATGTGGGTTTACCTGACATGCCTTTAAATGTGTGCAGACACTGGAATTTATATCCTAGGATAATTCATTGGTCCAGAAGATAATAAACTTATGAAACCAAGACATAATTCCATGTTGAATACATACATAAAATGCATGTGTATGTATATATAAAAAATAGTATGACTTTTAAATATTACTAAGATTGTCATTCCATTATTTTTTAATTGTAAGTAAAAGTTTTTTCT
Source organism: Epiperipatus broadwayi (assembly GCA_028023455.1). Lineage (NCBI taxonomy): Eukaryota > Metazoa > Onychophora > Udeonychophora > Euonychophora > Peripatidae > Epiperipatus > Epiperipatus broadwayi. The sequence goes on along the minus strand of JAQFVV010012721.1, from coordinate 627,357 downwards.
TTAAAAAAGCATCACTTCTTCTAGTTTGGACAGTTCATTAAAATTCATGCTTTGTGGCTTCACTTTCAATATTAAAAAAACTTTTGGAGTTTTCTTCTTCTACTATCAAAAGTAAAATACAAACTGAAAACAAATGTCAATTATTTAAGTAAATTTATTTTGGTTTTAGTTGAATAATTTATACACAAGTTATTTACTTTTAAATGTTGCAATTTAAAGATTTTAACTGCAAAATATTTAACGTAATCTCATTCTCATTATATAACACATTATACTCACCAGCTATATGCACTTTATATATATATTCGACTGCCAGTAATTATATGTTTGTGCTTCTTTGCATATAGATTAATCAGCATATCTATAAAGGCATAGCATGGTAATCCTTCTTTCAAGCTGATGGGATTTCTTAGTAAGCTGATCAATAAAACAATAGACTGACTTATTGACATTTTCAGGAATGGTATAAGTCAGGAAATTTCTGGCATTTAACCAGTTCTATTTAGTCTCTACAATTAGGTAGACTTCAAGTATACTATCTGCAATATATTGACTTTTCAATTACTGCACACAAAAGTTAATTTGCGAACTAGTTGGTTTAATTCTCAAAACAGATCGATACTAACTGATTTACAGTTTATACAAAGTTCGGATTCCCACCGAGCTGTGTTAGAAAAATACACTATGAACACATGATAATGAATACTCGCACGATAATTCTGAACGTATAGTTTCTACGTCTAACTTCTCTTCTTTCCCCACAAGGGTAATACGCATTTCTCAGGCTATTCTTTGCAACTAATACTCTGCTCTGCAACTAATGCTCTTCTTGAATTCACTTAAAACGCTCTGTGTTTTTTTCAAAATGGCACCCTTTTTATCTGTTTGCTTTCTTTTGTTTTCTGGAGTAACTCTTATAAATTAAGGTGGGATTTAATTAAATTGGGTTCTGCTAATTAAATTCCTTTGTTATCTGTTTAATTAGTTTGTTACAATTGATTGCATTTCAAGCTAATGTCTATGATTAAAATATTAGTAGCAAAATTTAAAGATTTAACAATAAAATAATATTTTAGAATAAGATACTTTCGTATGTACGTTTAATTTAAAATGCATATATTACAATACCTACCCTTACTCCAGAAAACCCCATGATGCGACTCCTCGGTGCTTTATTTTTTATTTTTCCAAACTGGAGAAAACTTTATTTTTATGATTAACCAATGTAACCTTGAAATTTGTGCAAATTCATTTTCCTTGCCACCCTGAGTGCTTTTTTCTCCCACTTGGAGAGAGTCTGATTTTTTCCCTTGCTCTACAGTTTTTGTATCTGGCAACTCACTGGTTAAAGATTGCCGCTCTTCTAAAAAATCTTCAGAAGTGTCTTCTTCCTTTTCACTTTTGGCCATTTTTTCTTGTGGTTCCATTTCATACAGTTGCCAACTCTCTACCTGTTTGGATAATTCTGACCTTGCACATTTACTTTGCAATTTTTCACTAAGTTCTGAGTTTTGTTGTTCAAGTTCTATTACTCGTTGTCTAGAAGCCTTCAATCATACTTGAAATTCTTCAAGTTCATCTGATTTCTGTTTTATGACCTGCTGACTTTGTGCTAGGGATGACTGCAGCTTTGTTTTTTCTGCGACCAACATATCTATCATCTGTATGTGAATCTGGAGTTGCTCTTTCATAGAATCTTGCTCTTTACACTGCTTCTGTTCAGACTCTTTACGATCATCTTCAAATTGATTTTGTAATTTAATGATCTCTGTTTGTGCTTGCGAAATGGTCCTATCTCTTTCCCCCTTGGTAGATATATATTTAATACTATACACTCTACCATTTGTGTCTGGACTATATTTCCTTTGTCGACCATCCCTTTCTGGTGATTGTCTGCATGCGCGTACCAGGTGGCCCTTAGTTCGGCAATTGAAATACGTTTCTTGTTTCCATTTGCAGTCTTTAACTATGTGGCCCATTTTCCCACAGCAGTAGCATTTAAGTCCATAATTTCTCTGGGATTCCCATTGAAACGAACGTATTTCTGCTTTATCAGTTTTGAAAACTTGCTCGTAACTTTTCTCTTTTGATCTGAAGGCCTGTGACTGTTCTAGAATTAGCTCAAACATTATTCCTTTCTTTATAGCACTTTTGTAGGTTAAGTCTGCCTCTGTTAACAGCTGTTGTCTGAGCCTGTCATCAGACATTCTCCATAACAGTTGATCTAATAATATTTCTTCTACGAAATCACCGTACACACAATCTTTCACTAGCTCCTTGAGAGCTAAATTATACTGTTTGATTGTTTCACTATTTAGTTGTTTTCTATTTCTTAACTGTAGGTGTGCTATATGGCGGGATGGGTGAGGGCTAAAAAATTTGTTTAGCCGTTGGGATAATTCCTTAAATGGTACATTCTCATCTACGGGATTTTGGTATAATTTATTGGCGATTTCAATAATTTTTTTTCCCAAGAAACATAAGAGGGTGGCTACTTTCCACTTGTTGTCTTCAATGCCATTTAAAATGAAAAAATTTTCGGTTTGTGACAGGTATAGTGGCCAATCGGCCGTGTTTTCCATGTTGAACTCTCCAATAGAGTTTTGTCCAAAAACTGACATTTTCTTATTAGTAACTGGTTATTCACTGTGGCTTTTAGGTTCGACTGTGCCAGATTGCAGTATATTGACTTTTCAATTACTGCACACAAATTAACCGCCAGCACTAACACGAGATATCTCTACTTAAAACTGCTTACTCAATTGCGTGACTGCTCTCTACTGCTCTCTATATTACACTAGATTGCAGTATATTGACTTTTCAATTACTGCACACAAAAGTTAATTTGTGAGCTAGTTGGTTTAATTCTCAAAACAGATTGATACTAACTGATTTACAGTTTATACAAAGTTCGGATTCCCGCGCTGAGCTATGTTAGAAAAATACACTATGAACACACGATAACGAATACTCGCACAATAATTCTGAATGTATAGTTTCTACATCTAACTTCTCTTCTTTCCCCACGAGGGTAATACGCAATTCTCATGCTATTTTTTGCAACTAATGCTCTGCTCTGCAACTAATGCTCTTCTAGAATTCACTTAAAACGCTCTGTGTTCTTTTCAAAATGGCACCTTTTTTATCTGTTTGCTTTCTTTTGTTTTCTGGAGTAACTCTTATAAATTAAGGTGGGATTTAATTAAATTGGGTTCTGCTAATTAAATTCCTTCGTTATCTGTTTAATTAGTTTGTTACAATTGATTGCATTTCAAGCTAACGTCTATGATTAAAATATTAGTAGCAAAATTTAAAGATTTAACAATAAAATAATATTTTAGAATAAGATACTTTCGTATGTACGTTTAATTTAAAATGCATATATTACACTATCTAATATGCAATATATACAGGTTACGAGCCATATAGATCTGGGTCTTGTTTCCATGTGAATTCAAATTCTACCATCATTGCATTAGCCGCACCAGATAGATATACTGTCTCTTGCCTTCAGCTATAGCTTCATAATCATATTGCTGTAGAACTGTTGTAAATCATCTGAATGATTCAAATCCACCTTTTTATAGTATATTGAGAAATTTGAAAAAAAAAAAAAATTACGTAAATTCTTCCGTTATATTGATCAGAAAAATTAATGCCTCTTTTCAATTCACCTTACTTAAAACCAAATTTTTATTTATATGTATTTTTAATCATTTGCAAAACACCAGATTGTAAGATTTTATCACAAGCTTTAATTTTAAAAAAAATTTCTTAATCTAATTATAATTCAAAACTAAATCGAAAACTTTGCATGCAAAAAAATATATTTGTAAAATAATATAGATGCTATAGCACCTGAACGCAAAGCTCTGCAAGTGTTTTCTAAAATAAAGGAATTTTATAATTATCATTACTATATATTATAACATGAAAGAAGCTTGTTTTAGATTTCAAAATCAGAATTAATAAAATATTAACTAGACTTTTTTAAATGTTTAACTTCTAATTTTTTAAATTCAAAATTATTATTTAACTCTTAACTGTTATTCTAGTGTATATATTTTTTAAATAAATATATAAAAAAATTGTTTGTGTTCATTTTTACTTTTCCTTTCAACTTATATATATATGCATTCATGCACACACACACTACTATGTTGTATGCCATGAGACACATCTGTCCCAATAGAGACAGTAAAGATTATATATATGGGTGATTATGGTTTATGTTTTAATTTATTTTTACAACAGTTTCTTTGTTATTTGCAAGCAAAATCTAAGTCCTTTTTTGTTTTGAAAACATCTATTAAATTATATGCATTTACTAATCTCAAATACTTTTTGTAACAGCTAAATAATAATCCTTTATTCAGAAATAAGCTTAAAAAATAAATTTGCTTAAATATTTATGTAAATAGTAAACTTTGTAAATTTAATTCTTTGAAAATGATTACTTCCATTAGATACTCTAATGTGACATAAATTCCAAGCTGTCAATCTTTCTTATTTTATCTTTAAACTATTGTGATGTTCTATTTACATTAAAGTACTTTCTTTTTATTTTTTGTGCAAATACCTATGTTGCTTTTTGTAAACTTACTTATAAAATTATCAGTTTTTTTCCTTTAATATTAAAATTCCAATAAAAAAATAACTACTGCAATAACTTAATTTTTACAAGAGAAATATATAAAACTTTTGATGTGTTTGATAATCTATTTTGGAACAATCAATCTTCTGATGGATTGTCTCTTGGACTCCACTCATGAGCAAAGAATCTAATTAATGCCAACATTTTTACAATGACATTTAAAAATTTAGTTATTCTCTCAAAGAAACTAATATTGATCTAGATAAAATTTGTCATATTTTTAAGTATTCTAAAACGTATAATCTTAATTAATAGTTTAATTAATTATTTATTTTTTATATAATAAGTAAATTTTTTAAATAAATATATTTAACTCACATAATTGTATTCTTTTTCTCGTTATTCTTATATTCCAAGTTTCATATTTACATTTTATTTATAGGATAATATATTTTATTCTATATTGCTTATAATATATCTACCTACCTACCTACCTACTTACTTACCTACCTGCCTGTCTGTCGGTCGATCTATCTATCTATCTATCTATCTATCTATCTATCTATCTATCTATCTATCTATCTATCTATCTATCTATCTATCTATCTATCTATCTATCTATCTATCTATCTATCTATCTATCTATCTATCTATCTATCTATCTATCTATCTATCTATCTATCTATCTATCTATCTATCTATCTATCTATCTATCTATCTATCTATCTACCTACCTAACTAACTACCTACCTACCTACCTACCTACCTACCTACCTACCTACCTACCTACCTACCTACCTACCTACCTACCTACCTACCTACCTACCTACCTACCTACCTACCTACCTACCTACCTACCTACCTACCTACCTACCTACCTACCTACCTACCTATCTATCTATCTATCTATCTATCTATCTATCTATCTATCTATCTATCTATCTATCTATCTATCTATCTATCTATCTATCTATCTATAACATTTAAATATATGCCTATTGTCTAAACTAAACCTAATGTATGTGATCATGTGTATCAGTTGTATAAGATGGATTGGATAGCAATGGAGAGTTTGAAAGTCTGAGTTCAAATCCCTTATATATATAAGTTACCTCTAATGTTTTTTCGTTTTAATTATGATGTTACTATTTCAAATAACATTTTTTTTTAAAAGAAAGTTTTAGATGAATCACAAAACAATAAATTAGTAATTTTTTTTCCATCAATTCCATCTCCTGAAGTAGCTTCTACCCAAACTAGAACATCTATTTGGACCTTTTCAGATGTAACCCTTTTTTTCAAACGTACATGTCTGTATTTCTGCTTAAAATTGTCTACCATCTTCCTACTCCATCACACACACACACTTAAATATATATATTTACAAAATTAGAAGAGCCATATAATGCAATGATAATATATCTATCTATCATATTTACCATGAATTTGGTACAAATTCAGGATATTTATTAAAAATGTTTCTTCTTAGGGTAGTTGATCCTAATGGTTAGTAAATCAGTATCTAGATATTTTTAGCCAGAGAGCAAATTAAAGGTGAAAAACTTCATCGCTTAGCTATTGGTAATTCATTTTCTCCACCGTTTCTCTATGTAAATTACTGAAGACGTTTTTGTCTATAATAAACCAATTCAAAAGCTATTATACCTTTGTTTACATTTATTATATATATTCAAAAAGGTAACCAATTTTTTTTATATTGCTGTAACTTCAAAAAGTGTGAACTTACTGAAGCTTAGCACTTTGGAGGGCTAACTATGGCCTCATATTTATAGTATTGGGTTTTACATGGGCAGGTGTGCATATATATGCAATGAGTTTATGTAAATATATGTAAATTATATGGCCCAATTTTGTGACAGGGTGAATTAGGATTGTTGGCTATTGACTATGGAAAGTCATGAACAGGCCTCTCTACAAGGATCTCTCTACAGAAATATTTCTATAAAAGAGTCATAAACAGCCTTCAGAACAAGTCTATCTTCCTCGATCACCAACCTCAATGGGCCATACCCACAGTTTTCAACATCATGGTACCAATGCCAATAGCATGATTAAAGAGGTTTAGTATATAAATAAAGATATGTTCTACGCATTAAGCTCATAACTACCTCTAAGTCTTTTTAACTTTCAGGTACTCTAAAATTTAACGTAGGGCTTATGTTCAGGTGATGTCTTATTTTATGTGTTTATGTACAAAAAAACTATATTTATTCAAGTATTAGCTTTGTTTTTGCACTTATTTTATTTGGAAATCAGAATATTATTTCATTTAAATTTACCATTAAATCAAGTGTTAATTGAAGACTTGTGAGGTGATAACAAAAATGATAGTTACAGTTAAGGAATAAAAAATGTAAGCACATAAATTCAAAATCAATATAAATAAAGAGAATTTGAACCCATATTTTAAAACTCTCTATAGTCATCCACTCTATACAATATAACTGATACACATGACCTCATACATGTAAAAAAGATAAATAATTTCCAATACACATATTTTGTTCTGATGAGTGATGGTTCAGCATGAAATACACATATTGAAGATGATTTTTCACATGTTTGTGATTATGTGTATTGGTTATATAGCTTAAAATGAAATGACTGCAGAGAGCTTGAAAATCTGGGTTTAAATCCTCTTTAATTACATGTAGTTTGTCTATACATTACACTTGTATTTCAATATGAAATATAAATAAGTACCTAAAAATATATAAATAAATTATAAATTGTCTGATATACTGACTTATGGTAGATAAATTGCTTCGCTGTAGAGGTAGAATTATGTTTATTGAAAATGATTGATGGGAAAATACAGAAGATCCATAATATTTATATTAAAACAGGCAAAACCTCTCTCTATGTATTGCCACTCAGTGCAAGCCAGAATAATCAATGGATGCCAGCAGGTTTGTGCATAAAATCCCCATCTAGTGCCTACTCATCCAATATCCCCATACTAGTTTCTAGCTTGGGATCTTCGTCAGTGAGGAGTCTTGGATCTGAGAGCATGGCGTCTACATCTTAGAATCTAATGCAACCCTCCCGCAGCCACCTTTTATCTTTACTTAACTACAAAACCATGAATCTTTAATTGAAAACACTATAATATTTTCAATCCAAGTTCATTAGCTTATATAGTCATATAAATCTAAACTCAGTTCAGTACCTGTATATTTTGGTGTCTTTGGTTCTTTAATAACCATAGCCACTACTATCCTATTAGGCAGGATTGGTTTTAAGCCAATAAACATCACATGATTACCATTTCTTATGCTTGCTCTTAACTGTTATTAAAACAGGCAAAACCTCTCTGTACGTAATGCCACCCAGTGCAAGTCAGAGTAATCAATGGATGACAGAAGGTTTGTGCATAAAATCACCAAAATGTATGGGTACTGAACTGAATTCAGACCTATATGACTATGTAAGCTAATGAGCTTGGATTGAAAATATAATAGTGTTTTAAATTTAAGCCTCATGATTTTGTAGTTAAGTAGAGATAAAAGGTGGCTGCTGGAGGGTTGCATTAGATCCTAAGATCTAGGTGCAGTGCTCTCAGATCCAAGCCTCCTCACTGACGAAGGCCACAAGCCCGAAACTAATCTGGGTATATTGGATGAGTAGACACTAGATGGGAATTTTATGCACAAACTTTCTGGCATCCATTAATTACCCTGGCTTGCACTGAGTGGCAATATGTATAGAGAGGTGTTGCCTGTTTTAATAACAGTTAAAAGCAAGCATAAGAAATGGTGATCACGTGATGTTTATATTACCATTTATTTAAAGCATTAATGCCAATAATATTATTTATTTATATATTCATCACTTTATAATTCAATATATCCATCGAGTTTTCCACAGACTGATGATGTTAACTAGAGCTTATATTTGGAGTAGGGCTTATACTAAAAAATTATGCTAGGACTTATTTTCCGGTTAGGTCTTATTTTAGGGAAAACACAATGTTATCAATTATTTTTTTTATTCTCATACTTCTTTTTAACTTCCCAAACTCTTCCAATATAAAATTAATCATAGAATTAAACTTGGTTGGAGTGCTTTTGGTAGAAATATCTTGATACTAAAAGGAAATATGCCTATGTGTTTGAAAAGGAAAGTTTTTAATAAATGTGTTTTGCCAATTCTTACTTATGAATCTGAGACTTGGACACTTAATAGAAGAGCAATACAGAGACTTCAGACCACTCAAAGAAGTATGGAGAGATGCATGTTGGGAGTAACAAGAAGAGATCGAAAATGCAATGTATGGTTAAGAGAACAAACAGGTGTTACTGACCTCATTGAAAAAATGAAAAGACTGAAGTGGAGTTGGGCTGGACATATTTCTAGAAGAGATGATAATAGATGGACAATTAAAATTTTAAACTGGATTCCAAGAGATTGCAAAAGACCCAGAAAGAGACCACATGTGAGATGGATGGATAAAATAAAAAAGTGTGCAGGGGTGATGTGGAGAAAAGAAGCTAAAAATAGGAAAAGATGGATTGAACTTGGAGAGGCCTTCATCCTGCAGTGGATTGATAATGGTTGATGATGATATATATATACATATTAACTATTTGTAGTTTTTGTGTCTCAATGTATACTATTTTTGTTCATAAATATATCTTTCTGCCCTCAGTTTTGTAATTTAAAATGTACATTTTTACATTTTATTTATATGATCGATATATTTATCTCATTGTAAATTTGTAGGTGTATAAAATAAGAAATAAATAAATTACCTCCTATAGAATGACATTTTCCAAAGGCATTTCAAGTCATTTAATTCTACGTCATTTGCATCAAAGGGTGCTAATTGATTTCAATAAATGTAATCATCTATCTCTTCAAGTTAAGTTTCCTTCTCCACAACAATTTTAGTAAAAGAAACTATTTTATTTTGGATTATGTATTCTAAAACTGATCTTTAAACCGAATATAAACGAAATATTATATATAAATTCATTACTTATATATATCTTTAAATTGTGAAAAGTTAATTTAAAAAAAATCTTCAAAATTAATGATTGTTTAGAAAATCATTATTATTTTTAGTTTTTATTTAAAAAATCAATTATTTATTTTTATTACTGTTGTAAATATAAGTAAATCCATATCTGTATTGTGGGAAGTTATATATATATTGATTGTTAAATTCTCAAAATTATATATATATAAATTAAATAGTTTTTTAAAAATAGTCTACTATAGAAGAGGTTTTCCAGTGTCATTTCATAGATTACTATAACTTGCAATAGGCGGCGCTATTGTATGGAGAGAACTGCTACTATTTTAATAGCTTGTACAAAGAAAAGAAATGGTGGTCATATAATATTTTAATCATTTCATAGAGTAATATTGAAAGAGAAGATGGTACTCATTGAGAGTTACACCAGTTGTTTTTATTTTTCTAATTAAAAAATAATTGTTAAAACAGGCAAAACTAACTATACGTATTGTCACACACAGCAAGCTAGAGTAATCAATGGATGCCAGAAGGCTTGTGCATAAAATCCCCATCTAGTGCCTACTCATCCAATATCCCCAGACTAGTTTCTGGCTTGTGGCCTTCGTCAGTGAGGAGCCTTGGATCTGAAACCACTTCACCTAGATTTTAGGATTTAATGCAAACCTTCTGGCATCCATTGATTACTCTAGCTTGCTGTGTGTGGCAATACGTATAGTGAGTTTTTCCTGTTTTAACAACAGTTATACACAAGCATAAGAAGTGGTGGTCACGTGATGTTTATTGGCTTAAAAATAATTGCTGGTTAGCTAGAGGTTATCTACCTGAAAATACAGTTTCCTTAAAAATCTTCAGGTATCTGAAACAATTTTAATTGGAACCAAGCTTCTATGACAAAAGAGTTGAAAGAAGTTTAGAAAAAAAAATTTTTTTTGGTAAATAAATTGAAGATCAGAAACAACATTTGAAATAAGTTAATCCCTGAAATGTTTTTTTATGAATAATATCATCCCACTATAATTGACTTACTATTAATAAAATAATTACTATTCCTATTAATAATAATCCTACTGCATAATTATAAAACCAATTTACTATTTGTCTGGTTAAAATTAAAGCACATTTCCCAATAATTGGTCATTGTCTCAACTTAAATATATGATATCGGAAAATGTTTATTATTAATATATATCTCTCAGAGATAATCTTTTTAAAATGACAAAAACATATGACTGAATTAACGAAACCAAAATCTCTAAGGTAACTAAAAATGTTTGTCTACCTGTACTAACAAAACAATCCTGACCTTTGTAGTTTATGACCATGGAGGCATATTACTATCCCAGAGATGGGGAACCTTTTTACCATGGAAGGCCACATTCAATAGTGGAAATGCCACATAAAATAATAAGATCTGTAACTTGATTTTAGGGTTTCTGAACATTTATTTGCATTAACACCCATTATAAACTCATTATTAAACAAGCGTATAATATCAATACAAAAATAAAAATTGCTTAATAGGATGCCATATTATTAGTGGCAGTGGGTGTCCTAATACAATAATATTCAATGCATAGCGAGTCTCTAGATTAACATATTTGAAATCTTGATTATGTTAAGTGTTTATTGATATGCTAATACTCACACATCTTATCACTACAACTTTTATTATATCTCATTTTAAATAAAAAATACATTTTCAAACTAAACCCACATGCGTTCTTAAGGCTGTGAGATCTCCACTTATGTACTACTCATTATATCTTAAGATTTTGTGCATACATATACATACATACATACATACATACATACATACATACATACATACATACATACATACATACATACATACAAAGAATCATTATAAAGTCAACAAGTAACATTATCTAGTATTATAGTATCTGTTTTAAGGAGTCAGAAAAAATGTTTATTAAAAAAAAATATTTCTTAGTAATAATTTATTTTTATAAAGTTAATTGAAAAACAAATAATAAAAAAAACATTATTTTGTAGATTTTTAAAAAATAATTTAAGAATAAATAATCCAAAGTATGTACCTTTACATATGACCATTTTTTTCCTATACACGTCCACAATGTATATCAATCATGTTAGTAGCTAAAGGTTAGAAGTTAATAAAGCAAATGAAAAAAATTATGAGTTTTAGCCAGTCAGGTAAGTGTAATTATGTCAAGCGTTGGTGGCCTAGTGGTTAGCATAGCTGCCTTCCAAGCAGCTGTCCCGGGTTCGCTTCCCGGTCAACGTATTTGACATAAGAAAAAAATTATGAGATTTATTATATATACTTGAATAACAATTATCTTCTCTTGAAAACATTTAAAAAAAAAAGAAATTATAGTGATGATCAACTTGACAGGGAAGTGCGGTTGTAATATATATATATGTAAAATAAATAAAATATCCGTTAATTAAAAACAATATTGTAATTATAATTGAAATAATATTTTTAACGGTTGACAAACAATTACAAACAACCTTAAATCCGCAGAAGTACTTTCGGTTACTTTCTAACCTGCTTCAACTGAATTTAATGGCAGTTGAGGCAGGTTAGAAAGTAACCGAAAGTACTTCTGCGGATTTAAGGTTGTTTGTAATTGTTTGTCAACCGTTAAAAATATTATTTCAATTATATATATATATATGGGTTGTGTCAAAATTGTGGGTGCAGAGAGTTTGATACTTGTAAATCAAACTATAGTAATTTTTTATATATAAATACTAAAAAAATGATTGTGAATTAAGTTCTAGGCAAACTGGTGAGTGTTTATTCAGCATTAAATATGCATTTTGGGGATCCTTTATCTCTTCATGTTTTTGATCGTTTGTTTCCAGAATATACAATGGAATAAAAGTTTGAAATATATCTAAAAATATATAATTAAAGTTAAGTCAGTCAAGCGTTGTTAGCCGAGAGATCAGCGCAACTGCCTTGCAGGAAAGCAGTTGGTTGCAGACGGTTATTGCAGTTGCCTCCCGGCCGATGCTATGACATATGGAATATATATATATATTTAAGTAAAATTAAATTAAAATATATGCTAGTTATGTCTTACTCACTTGAAAAGTGAAATAAATGTTTCTAATATCTCTAGTGAGAGGAGTTGATTTGACTTCTATTCTGATGGATGGTTGCGATCTGATTGAGCTAACATGAAAGACATACTGATAAAACAGTTAAAAAAATGACAGATGGTATAATAGGCCAAAAATAATCTCATTTATAAATGGTATAGGCCAGGTGTGACCAATAGTTTTTGCCCATGGGCCAGATTAGAAAGAAAACTTTTTTCAAGGACCGGACGAAATATTCAAATTAAAAAATGTTAAATATAAAAACAATTCGTTTAAGTAAACAAAATTTTATTATGTAATTTGTTTATGAATAAATGTAATAATTTAGTACAACAAATTAACAAAAAAAACTAATGTGACATGTTTTATTATTGTATATACAGTAGTAAAAAAATATTTCCACTCCCATTCATCATTAAATATACGGCATTCAAGATCAATTTTTCATTTTCTGAAAATCATCCCTAGAGTGAAAATTTTTTTAAATATACAGTCATATTTTAATAAAAATATTATTACATACCGTATAAATATCCAAACTTTATCGCAATCAATCGAAACAATATTTAATTAATAGAATGAGTTTGAAGGGATTATATTGCAAATAAAACAATTACTTCATTTTACAAACAGCCTGGACACATTTTCAGTTATCAACTGCAGCTATTGTCTATGCTACAATGCCACTTGATTCGGCACACTTGACCACAAAAATGTCAAATTGCTTGACCTTGGGTGCACGCTGGCAAACACCACCTACAAAAATGTGGGCTTCACATCGCCGCTAAACATCCACATCACCGCTAATCATCAAAAAGTTCATATCAAGTACAGATGAATATAAAAGTTGTAAATCTTTATAATGGAATTTTTTTAAAAAATAAAGAAGAATTGCGAATCCATTTGACCAATCATTGGAAGTTAACCCTAGATTAATCACACGCAGAATTCTTTTCCGCATATCACTAAATTCTTAAATATCTCGATTTTCAATAATCAAAGATGTTTCCACTTCTGAGTAGCTGAGATTTTCTTTAATTGTTGTACAATGGTTAGATATTGTAGTTTATTTATAACAATTTAAAAGTACCACTTATGGTGCGTCGTGTGGTGAATATTAAAAATTTAATCGCGGGCCACCGTGGGCTATATGTTGGCCATGCCTGGTATAGGCTCATTATTAAAAGTGTTAAATGAATTCATTTAAACATAAATAAAATGAACTGATACATATTTTCAAATATTTTAGATGTCTATATTAAAAAAATTTTTTTTTATTGATTGATCATAATTTATAATTTTAAGGAAAAAGAGATGTAAAACAGATTCAAACAAATCAAAATTGTTTAAAATCAAGCAAGAAAGTTTGTCAATTTGTTAAAATTTTGCATATATAATGTGGATTGTTTTGAAACAAATTCAGAATTGCAAGAAATAATATTTCTTTTTTAAAAAATCTGATTCCTTTCCTTCTTTCTATATAATTATATTTTTGATTATTATTATATTATTGTTTATTGATAAACATGCCAGAGAGATTGATTAAAACGGATGAGGCGAGTTGTAAGTGTGATAAATATATTTATTGATAAATACTTTTCAGTAAACATAAATGAGTATTTATAAAAAAACTGTAATAATTAGTTTGAGACCGAGAACATATTTTGCTAGTAGAGAGTGGAATTAAAACCGTTCATTATGGAAGTCATCGGACAGTGTATCATTTATTGTAGCCTTCCTTTGTGAATTCTGTCTTGTATTAATAATTGTGAAAATAGAAGAATACTGGTAATATTATTTAAAAAATATATTGACCACATATGCTTGTAATTCAAACTTCATCAATATGATTGGCTAGATTTCTAGTGATCCTTATCTCATCTAACATGCAAGCTCCATAAACGATATGTTTAAATTCTCCAACTTACAGTTTTTGCATAAAAGAAAATGAAGTACCATCACATTTTTGAAAATTTATAGTTATTTTATTTGGTTCATAAATTAGAAACATTGTTGCCACCTTCCCCCATGATTTTATTTATCTATATCCGCTACAAGAGAGAAGAGAATAAATGAACTAATGCCAGTCAATTAATCAAACTAATAGATTGATTTACTAATATATCAATCCAGTGAAGAAATAAGATTATTTCAGGAAATAACTTAAACCATGCCATTTTATAATGACTTCAAGGCTGAATAGGTTAACTTAGGCATTTGTCAATGAAGTCCAGAAAGGGTTAATGGATTATTGAAATTACTTTATGTACAGAAAAGAAAAATAAGAAATCTAAAGGATTATTTAATTTTTGTCATGGACAGATAAATCAGGACAAACACAGAATATTAAAATTATTTTTATTATTATATATGACCTTTTGTTGGGGTTGAACGAAGAACTTAAGATAAACAGACTGAATCATTCATCACTAAGCAGGATAACAAGTAAGGCTGTTCTATATTTTTTATATATGTGATTACATTTTTATTAATAACTAACATTTAATTAATTATTCATCCATTAGAATTAATACTAGTTTAATTATTCTGAAATATATATGTTTGCTTGCTCAGAGTAATCATTATTTTATTTTTCCAGTTTAATTTTAGAAAATTGACATTTATATAATTCAAACATCTATCAGGCATATAAACCAGTGCAATATTACATAGAAAGATAATATTCCATGCTTTGCCAATAGTTGAACTATCCTTTGTGGTAGAGCCTATTATTTGAGTGATGTATTGGTATATTATATGATTGTTATTACATGGAATACAATCATTGTTCCATTTTAATTGTTAGCATTTGTTCATCTCTCATTTGTGCATTTCACCAATTTTACTAAAGGTATAACTAAATAATTCAATATCATGGTTAAGTTTTGTGTGCCCAAACTATGCTTTGATGCTAATAAGATGGCCACTAAATAAATATGGATTCAAATATAGGTCATTGGTGGCACTATTACAGATATTGGATAATGAAATCAGCCTATAAAAATTAATTTTCTAGTGAGCTTAGATCTCATAAACCATATTCTCAATAAATTTATGCTAAATAATAATGTAGTAATGATGCATCCCTATGATAGGCAGGAAATATTTCTATGGTTGACCCATATTACAATCAGTAGATTATAGTCCGATATCTTTCAGTATCCTCATCATCAATCTATGATTGAATCACTAAATAGTAAATTCTTTACATTTGTCAAACCATATGTGGGTAAATGAAATTTACACATCAACTTTGTTAAATATTAATATCATTTATTTTCTTTATTACTTTAACAATGCTTCACATAATGTATACAGCCCACTATGATTGTTTGATTGCCCCAGCAATTTGAAAATATAAGTAGAAATTCTGAAGAAGATTGCTGGGGCAGTCAAAACTATCACAGTGGGTTACTTATATGAATCATTGTAAAAGTAATAAAGAAAGTAAACGATATTAATATTATATGGATTTGGCAATGCAATAAGAAAGATATAATTATAACTCTGTTAAAATATATATAAACACACAAAAAAGAATATTTCTATTAAAATTGCGATCTTCAGAAATCAGAGTTAAAGAGCAAAGAATATTTTAAACATAAAATTTTTTAAATCTTATTATCATTTTAATTGTGTTCTTCATTTTGTATTACTGTTTGTAGACGCATTAAAAGACAAGCTTGATTCAGTAGCTGAATAATGCACTGATGAGATAAAGTTTTTGACTCAATTATTAATTGAAGAAAAACAAATTTCATTTCAGCAGTATATGAGTTAGAATTTTTGCAGTAGAATAAACATACAGCTATAAACAAGCAATTATTTCTTAAAGATGACAGATCCCTAAACAGCAACATATGTTGGGGCTAAACCAATTCTATCAATGAATAATAATACTATTAAAGCTAATTATAGTAAAAGAATGAGGATAAATAGCAGTTATATGATTGATGCATAGACATATGCTCAGAATTATGGTCTAATAGTATATTAAAGCAAAAAAATCGAGATATATCTGGTAAAAAAGCATGGTTGCTGTTGTGTTTGATCTGGATTACAGACCCAACATACAGAAAAATAATACAAACACCCAAGTTACAATTAATATAATCTTTATTACATCTAGAAATATATATATATAATACAAAAGAATATATACAATACTGAATAGTATAGATTAACTAAACTCTGGGTTCTGCATCTTGTGATCCTACCACTTCCAGCTACACCTTAAAACTTGCCTCACGGATAGGGGGTATGACTCTTCTGACTTTACAAGACATCTTGCTTCAAGTCAACAGTAGTCTTAGCAGTGTCCGGTCCCTCTGTGGACTTGTCTAGTTTCATGGACAAATAGCATATTGATATCATGGGAATGCTTACTGCTGTTCAGGTTAGCAGAGCTTCCCTGGGAGAATGCATACTGTCTTTGTAGATTTGACAGATATTCTCCCCCGATTCTAACAAAAGGCTGACTATTTATAACCAGATCCCTGACCTTACTGAAAGCATTTGGATTCAGCGATCATCATTGCTTATTGGCCTGTACTAATCATGGGCTATGTGTTTAGCTGTACATTAGCCTATTGTCCAGCAGCAAACAATGCTTAATCCGATTAGATAAAGACAGAATCTGGAATAGTCCACTTCTGAGGGAAAATAGGACTATATCAGTTGCCAACCTATTTGAAGGAAAATATCACTGTCTGTCAATGATGGCAATACAGTGATATTTTTCCATTATAATAAAAGACAGGAAAACAACTCACTTTGGTATTACCAACATTCTTTCTACTAATCATCACATGATCTCAGCTTACATATTACTTTTAAGTAGCAAATCAATTTTTCCTACTTCCGTTTTACCATCTTGTGTGAACTGGAGAAACTAATAGATTTTTCCTATTGATCTGCTATATAAAAGTCATGGGCTATAGATTAAACGAATCAATTTGGACTCCTATCTTATATTATTTATATAATTCCAATTTTATTCCAATACCTAATAGCAGTAATTACTTGTTCAATATTTCTTTTTAAATTTATTTTTTAAAACTTATTTTTTTTTATCTTCTAATAAATTATTTTATCGATGAATGTTTAATGAGAATCAGGACTTTTTTTTTAAAGATAAAAAGCGTTTAAAATAAAGTTTAAAAATATCTGTCTAAAGTTAATTTCAAATCACGTTATTGAATTTTTTAATAATTTATATAATGAAATTAGAATATAGCTTTAATTTAAAATTTTATGTATTGAGATAGACAATTGTAGTCTAATTCATTAGTTGAGTAAATAAATAATTTGGAGAAAGGTAGTAGAAAACAAAAATAACTATTAAGATTATCTCATTAATCTCTTTAGTGAGATTAGCTTATGAAAATCCAATGCAAAAATAATTACATAATGATAAAATATAAGGACACAGCATTAGTCCTTAATACCAAGATCAGAATGATTGTGGAATGGATGTAAGGGTGTGTGGTAACAAGTCAATACAAGCACACACACACACACACACTGACAATTTCATACATTTATTTATAATAGCATTTTTTTGCATTTATTTATCATAATAAAAATATATGAAAATAAAATCATGCAAAATAAATAATAATATCAATGTGTAAATATTTGAATACAGGCATTCTTTATATACCTGGAGCATCATTAATTATAAATATAGGGAATTTAAACTCAAACTTTCAAGCACTCTTCAACTATCCACACTATCTCATATCACTGATACACAATAGTGTTTTCAATCCAAGATTATTTGCTGTATAGTCATATAAATCTGAACCCAGTTGAGTATCTTAAAAATTTAGTGTTTTTACTCTTTAATAATCATACTTATCCTAATCACCTTAGGCAGGATTGGTACTAATTCACTAAACATGACTGTTTGATGTTTAATCCTGCCTAATGGAATGATGGTGAATAAGGTTATTAAAGAATCAAAAATACTAAAATGTATAGATACTAAACTGGGTTCAAATCTATATGTCTATACAAGAGAATGAACTTGGATTAAAAATATTATTGTGTTTTCATTTTGGATGCATAGCTTCATAGTTAGTTAAGAAGGTAAAAGGTATCTGCTAGATGCTGGCATTAGATCTGAAGATCTAAGTGCAGTGCTCTCAAATCCAAGATTCCTCATTGATGAAAGTCACAAGCTAGAAACTCATCTAGAGATTTTGAATGAGTCGGCACTAAATCTTTTTGTGTCCATTAATTACTCTGGTTTGTGCTGTGTGGAACTAATGATAGAGAGTTTTGTCTTTGTTTTTATCATTATATGCTGTTATTATTTTGGGAATTTTTGTAAGATTTACTGTCTTTTACTTTCCTCCTTCCTCTCACCAATTTCATTAATCCATCAACAATAATATATTATGCAAAATTTAATTTCTATACATTTAATGTTCCATAGCTAAAAATTAGATAAATAAGGAAAAGTAATCAGATGGGTAATTGCTGTGGAAGTCATATGGGATTTAAGTTTTGGTTTAGGAACTACTATTCTAAATTACACAGAACATAAAAATAAATATGATTGATATTTTTTAGATATAATGTGATATTGAAATTAGTTATTATAATGAGTTAATAATAAAGATGGCTTTGTTAATAATAAAAAATTGAAGAAAAACAAACAGCATAACAAATAACATAAATTTACTATTATAAACAAAGTCATTATCGAACACACTTTTTAAGTTATTTTTAAAATTTACAAATTTTTCAAGCATACAAAAAAATCTTTTAATATCTAAGATATTATTTCTGGATGTTCCAGCTAAGTTTAGATCCTGCGATTAGAAAAAAGAGCTTTCATATTACTCATAGTTGGACAAGACTGACAATAACATATTGACAAATTCATAGATTAGGTGCCTAGTCTTGTTCTGAAAATGGATTTTTTTACATTTATTCATAGAATTAAGAACTTAACCTATAAATTATTTCCGTCTTTTCTGAGTTAAGTAAAGATGGTTAATGAACTGATACACAGAGAAGGGTAGATAAAAAAAAATTCAGCTTTATTGCTGCCTAACATGCTGCAGAAATAAAACTGAATATTTAAAAAAATCTACCTTTTCTGGGTATCTGTTAATAGGAATATAGTACTGGTGAGAGTGCTCTATATATTATGGTTCTGCAGTTGTATATAGATTTTTAAATGTTATATATAGAGCTCACAAAATAAGCTCTTAACCAGCTTTGAGAATATTCTGGCACCTCACTGATGATGCCAGAAGCAGAAACCAGTCTGGGGTTGAGGATATTCTCAAAGCTTGTTAAGAGCTTACTTTGTGAGCTCTATATATGACATTTGTAAATACAAGTTTATTAAATTAAATCATGTGACATCTGACTTGATTTTTTTTATTATAGATTTTTAAACTTCACTGATTTTTGATATGGTATATTATTTTAGCTAATAAGATATTATAGGAGATTTGAACTCAAACTTCAAGCTCTCTACCTTTATCTAATTTATCTTATACAACTGTTACACATGACTACATATATTTATAAAAGATAAATGATCTCCTGTGTAAGTATTTCATGCTAAAACAGTATTCATCAGTTGGTCCACATCACCATCTCCCACACGCATATACAATCAGTGTTCAGTTTATATTAAGATAGCAAATCTTTAAACTTTAATGGACAAGCTTCAATCTTCTCCATTCTCCAACTCTTCACCATCCACTTAATTGAAAATTCGAGGATGTAATGCTTAAAGCCCTTGCTGATGCCAATAATATTGTAATACCCATGTTGACCTTAAGTCAATCTAATCCCTCACACATAGTACCTTAATATGTCCATTTAATTATACAGAAGAGGGAGGGGCAAAATACAAGCTGAATAGGTAATATTAGATATATGTATACTGACTATACTAAACAATGTAATTATAAGGGAGCTTGAAAGCTCGGGTTCAAGGCACTTATAATTACATTGCTTAGTATAGACAATATACATATACCTAAATACTAATAAGATATGTAATTGTAGCTCAGTATTGTTATTATTTATTTTGATTAATTATAGTGTAATTGCTATTCCTCCTCTCTTCCATATTCCTCCTCTCATGGAAGATATTGGCCATGTAGAATACTACTTCTGTAAAGAAGCATTTATTTTATAGTGCCATGTTTATAAATTGTAATACATTAAAGCTCAGCCTTTCAAGCTATTGTGCGTGTGCTTTTTTAAGAGTGTTAATAATAAATGAATACTTTCATTCCCAACACAAGATATAGTATTTATGATGTCATTCATTCAAACATCGTAAACAGTAATTTAAAGTAAGTGGTCTATCCTCACGCTTTCATTTCCAGTACTTAAGATTTGTCCATATATAAGCATTTGGGTTGGAAAGAATAAGTGGATTCATTTTGTTCTTTCATAAATACTATATCTCATGTTGGGAATGAAAGTATTCATTTATTATTAACCCTCGTAAAAAAGCGCATGCACAATAGCTTGAAAGGCTGATCTTTAATGTAATACTACTTCTGTTTTCTAATAATATGACATTAATTTTCAGTCCTATGTATTTTAAAATGATTTTTTAAATATAAAGTAATTTACTGTTTTGTATTATTAGTTTTTTAAAAAACTAATTTTTTTATTTTTATGTATATTTTATGCAAAACTAAAAGTTATAAACTCTGCAATTTTAAAAATCCATTCTTTTTTACTTTGCTTCATTACAAGTGTTTCATTTAGCTGGTAAATTTCTTAAGCATTTTCTAATAGAAAGAGAGAGGCTAATTAAGTTTTCTTACTATCAGCTAAATAATTTAAAACTGTTAACTATTGCTGCGTTTCTATTTGTCACGCATTATATAAATTACTTCTGTTGAAGTAAACAGTCAAACTAATTTACATCATCAGTAGTTAGTTCGCATATATTATTTATTTTATCACATTATATATTTATATATAAATTGGTGTATGATTTATTTATTTTGCTGATTTTTGATATAATTTTGAAGTGGTCACAAAAGTCGTGAGATTGTGATGTGATTTACTTCCATTAATTTCATAATTAGTATTTATTCTAATAACTGTGCCACTATACATTATCATCATCATCATCATCATCATTTTCCACCATTATCAATCCACTGCAGAATGAAGATCTCTTCAAGTTTAATCCAGTTTCATTGATCCATAACTTTTCTTCTCAACATCCTACCAAAAAAAAACTTCTTTGCTTCAAACATTTATTTCACACATGGTCTCTTTCTGGGTCTTTTATAATCTCCTGGAATCCAGTTTAAGACTTTAGTTGTGGCATCTATTATCATCTCTTTTAGAAATACATCCAGTTCTGCTTCATTTCAGTCTTAATTCTTTCACTGATGGTAATAATATCTGCTTATTCTCTCACTCAAATTTCATATTTGATTCTTCCTTGTTATCGATGTTATACCCAAAATACATCTCTCCATATTTTTTTAAGTAATCTGAAGTCTTTATATTGCTTTTTTGTTAAGTGTCCAAGTCTCAGATCCATAAGTAAGAACTTGTTACAATATCTATCTCCTCAAACACATAGGCATATTTACTTTTAATATTAAATTATTTCTCCCAAAAGCATTTAATTAAAGTTTAATTTTCTGATTAATTTTTGTCTTTCTGTAACAATAATTTGAGCAAGGTAATTGTAGTTATAAATACATTAAATAACCTCAATATTACCAAATATTCTTTTAAATTCATATAAATATACAATAAAAGACAAATGATTTTCAAGATGCATTTCGTGCTGAACCAGCACTCATCAGTTGGTCCAGGTCACTATTTTTCATATATAGCTTTATTATATGAATAATATTTATCTATATTAAATAATTACATTTTGAATTACAAGTGTCAAATTAACCCAACCCACATCTTTGACTCCATTCACTTTAGATAAATATAGTAATGACTCTTATTAATCATTTACTAAACTAGAGATTATCTCTAGCACAGATATAAACTTTAAAACTCAATTAAAGATTAATATATATGATTTTTTTAAAAATTAAACATACAAACACCAACTGATGAGTGCTGATTCAGCATGAAATGCATCTTGGGGGGCATTTGTCTTTTATTATATCTTTATTTATGTGAATTTAAAATTATATGTGGTAGTATTGAAGTTATTTAATATATTTATAAAGATATTACACATGGGAAAAAGAAATGTGAATAACTCCATGCGTTTGTGTGTTTAATTTAAAAAAAAATCAGATATATTAATCTTTAATTGAGTTTTAAAGTTTATATCTGTGCTAGAGATAATCTCTAGTTTAGTAAATGATTAATAATAGTTATTACTATATTTATCTAAAATGGATGGTGTCAAAGATATGGGTTGAGTCAATTTGACACTTTTAATTCAAAAATGTAATTAATTGTAGTTAATCCATGATTCTCGATCTTTATTTCCTTAGAAGAATACTCTTTATAAATGGTAGTAATCTTTACAAAATGCAGATACTTTCTTTTTTCCCTTCTCCTATTCATTAACACTCATTACTCTTTGAATAATAATTTCATCTTTTGTGAATTGCTATCAATAAAAAATATTAATCTGAAGAAATTTTGTGGTAAATAATTTTAAAAGATCTTAAACCACTAAACATCACATGATCATTCATTCTTTATGCGTACCCAAGCTGTTCACACAGAGGCAAAACTCTCTATATAGTAGTGCCACTCAATGAGTTTTCTCTCTGTGTAAACAGCTTGTGAAAGCATAAAGAATGGTGATCATGTGATGTTTTGTGGTTTAATACTAATCAGGCCTAATAGGATTATTATGACTGTGGTTATTAAAGAACCAGACACCAAAAAGTATAGATGCTGAACTAAGTTCACATCTATATGACTACACAAGTTAATGAGCTTGAATTGAAAACATTATTGTGTTTTCATTTTGGACTGAAAGTTTTATTGTTAGGTAATAAGGTAAAAGGTCACTGCTGGAAAGTTGCATTAGATCCTAAGATGTAGGTGCAGTGCTCTCAGATCCTAAACTCCTCACTGATGAAAGCCATAAGCTGGGGATGTTGAATGAGTAGACATTAGATAGGGATTTTATGCACAAACCTTCTTGCAACCATTGATTACTTTGGTTTGCATTGACTGGTGCTACTATATGGACAGTTTTGCTCCTGTGTTAAAAAATATTCAAAGAAATATTTTATAATATGCAAAGTGTGTCCCAAAGTGTGAGAGCACTTTATGTCTTCATAGATCACCTTTAATATTCTCCTTATCATAACAAAAATTTTGTAAAACTTTTGAAAACATTCTTGGAACTCATGGCTTAATTATCACACACAGTCTGAATCATGTAACAATTTTGTCTAATTTATGTCAGCCCATTGTTATGTTGTTTAACACATAAAATACAGTTACAATTCATCTCATAACTCATAATACAGACATGCTAGTGCCATAAAATTTTATGCAATGAGTAGTTAAACAATGTCATTATGAAATACATGCATGTATTTAGAGATGGTGTTGCAGGCAGGTTGAAGAAAAAAACCAGTCAATTTTTCATTAGAATACATTGTTAAACCACTAAACATCACATGATCACTATCTCATACTAGCACAATAATTGAATTGTTTAGAATACATTGTGTGTATATATATATAATCATTAAAAAACAGTCAACACTTAAACAATCCAATATTAATAACAATCAACAATTTCTAACTATCTTCAAGGCAACCTTTTTTTAACATTATGTATATATTTATGAAAATAAAATCTTATTTGGGGAATACACGTATTAGTTTTTTTAATTTGTTGATGTTGTGATGAAATAACGTTCATCTTTGTCATGGCTTACATTGCAACGAGGAACTGTTTTTTCTCAAGTAATAATTAGATTGTTATTGCTGTGAATTAAAGAACAATTATTATTATATATATATTATTAAATGGTTGACCATTATTAATAGGAGGTGGATTAACAAAATTTTTTAATACTTATTTTTGGTTTACAATCCATTGATTTTTAAAATTGGTTTTAATATATAAGGATTCGAACTCAGACTTTCACATGACCCTCAACTCTCCATGCCATATAATAATGCTGCCCACCTGATCACACACATGTTGAAAAGATAAATAATCACCAATATACATATTTCATGCTAAACCACCAATCATCAGTTGGTCCAGATTACTATCTCCACTCATATATGCTCAGCTTTATATTAAGATAGCCAATCTTCATACTTTAATGGACAGGCTTCAAACTACTCCAACCCAAAACTCTCCATTTATCCATTTCATTGAAAATCTGATGCTGGAACGTTCAAAGCTCACATTAGTGCCAAGGTTTAGAAAAATAGATAAAATAATGGACTTCTATAGTGCTAGAATACCTTGTTTTTCTAACACATCTATTTAAACTAATAATTTTTATTAGTCATTCATTAGACTAGAGACTATCCAATAATGAATGATATTTCTGTAATATAATTTTCAGTATGCTACTCATGCAAGGTAAGGGATTCATTTCTATCCACTTTTTACACCTTATGGAGGGAGAGTTTTTTCATGTCTTTGGACATGTGTTTATAATTACATCCTCCACAATGTGTTTAAAATGGATAGAAATCCCTGTGTGAGAACTGAAAATTACATTACAGAAATATTATTTATTATTGGATAATATTATTAACTGTTTGATCTTTTTAAAAATTCAATAGTCCTCCTAAGATCAATTTTAAAAAATCAACTGACTGTAAACTGAAAGGAAATAATTTTTTTGTTAATCCACCTCCTATTAATATAGGACAATTATCTACTGATATATAAATATGATAAACAAAAATGCAAGTTAAAAAACTTGCTAACGCTTGTATTTATGTCCACAGATGGCGTTCTACCAAAAACGCCCATCAAGCGTATGTTTTGTTTACATAAACGTCAGAGTAGTTAGTATTCACTATCTCTAACTATAATTCCACTTTCAGATCATGATACTCTGACGTTTATGTAAACAAAACATACGCTTGATGGGCGTTTTTGGTAGAACGCCATCTATGGACATATATATATATATATAATGAATGTTCATTAATTAACCACAATTACAATCTGGTTATTAATTGCGAAAAACAGTTATTCATTACAATGTAAGCCTTGGTAAGGGTGAAAAGATTGGTAACATGGTATGACCCAAATAAGATTTTATTTTCAACATATAACCACAAAATTTTTCGTTACAATATATATGTAATAATATTATAATTCGATGTCTGTATTTCTTCAAACCAAATACGTAATTATATAATTGAATATTTATAAATACAGTAATCAGATATATTTTAAAAGTTTTATCCACTTAGGAGCGCTTTCGACTATCCTAAATGAATAAAATTTTTAAAATATATCTGATTACTCCATTTATAAATATTCAATTATATAATTACATGTATATATAATTATATTTGTAAAAGTAAAAAAAGCAATTTAATACAGTGATCGAGCAGAGCTAAAATCTAAGTAATATATATCATTTTGATGAAATAAACAGAATTGTTAGAAGTTAAATCAATATATTAGGGTACAGACTTGGTGCAAAATTATATTGTTGCCCTTCCAAAAATTATCCTAATAATAACAAATTGAAATTTTCATATAATATAGAATATAAAAATGCATTATAAAATAACAATAGATATAACTGTATAATAATGTATAAAAATAATAAATGATAATTTGTTCCTTTTAGTTTTAAGTTTAATTGCAATATATATCCTATGCATATGAGTTTGAATTATGAGATTGTTTTTACTTTATTTGATTTAATTCTAGAGTACAGTTATTTAATGAAACAGTCACTAGGTGGCACAGTAATTTTGTAACAAATTTTTGTAGTTTATTAATTAGGTTGTAATATTGGCTGTATATTGTAAAGGAAATATATTCTAATAATAAATAAATAAAATGAAAGGTAAAAACAATGAAAATACTATTATGAATAGCTTACAGATTTGGGTACTGTCTCATACATAGAATATATCCTTTTGACAAACCAAAATTTACAATGGATAATATAAAATAATATGCTGCTTGTCACACTAGACAACTGATATCATAAATGGAACTGATTATCAGTAAATACCCTCAGATTAGGTAACCATAAATGTAATGAAAATATTATAACTGAGCAGGGATAGTTGGCCTACAAGTGTCTCATAGATTTGAGCAATTGCATATAATAAATATAATTATAAACCAAGTAGTTTTCTCCACTTATGCATTACATATTTGGACAATCTAAATATACTAAGTAAATGTTGTATTCAGGCAATTTAAAATATACTAATAACTAAATTGAGTTGCTCACAATTGACTTTATAATAATTTATATGTACATGTACAGTATTTTTCCAAGCAATATATTTATGGACTTCAGTGTTTTCCAACTCCATGTGCCAATCTTATGCATGCATAAGTATTATATTGCTGGGATTTGATGAGAGTAATAATACTGTATTACGCTCAGCCACTAGCTAGCTTATCGAGGGTGGGTGTAGTCATGAGACTGACAGAAATGGGTTACTTTGGGGAAGTACCCATAAAATTGTTTAATATGTAAAACATATACACATTTAAATTAAAGTGATAACTATAAGATAATGAAAATAAATAAAGAAGAAAAGAACAAAAAAAAAATAGTGCTCAACCATTTAATGGGAATATATGCATAAATATATATATATTTAATAGATTAAATTCTTATTATGTATAGAAATTAAACATTCTATCTTTACAATGATCTATAAGGTTTAGTAGGAAAAATACAGGTTATACTGTGAGATTATTAATTTCCACACATCTACATTTGAAATAAAAATAGGTTGTTACCTTTGATCCCCAGGGAAATTAGATTGTCTGCATTCATGAATAAAGTAAGATTACTTAATAATGCAGTTCCCATAAATATTGTTCATTAAGAAAGTTTTTTTTAAACTTTTGACGAAATGATAGTGGGTCCAAATGATTGACCTGGTGTATGAAGTGGATACCCGAAATTCAAACTATCATGGGCTTATGGAGCAGCTTTGATTTACTTCATGGGAGTGAAAACCCAGAACATCTACAATTTCAACCCCAACATACTCATATTGGCTACCATATATATTTTTCTTGCAATCTCGTAGACCAGAAAAATTTACAGCGCTCACAATAATAACAAAGTTCTAATTAACACAAAATATGAATCAGAAGAAGAAGACCCCCTTTATTCTCATTTGACTATATATATTCTTTTTTTAATTTTTGTCCACACCTCCTTTTGTCCTCAGGCCTTAATTCCCATCATTCTTCCAAACATTTTACATTTTATACTTTATCCTGCACCATCTCATCAGTCCAGAACATTATGATTTCAGATCCTTGTTCATTTGTCTTTAGTTTTTTTCTTCACAAAAGAAAAGCTTCTAATGAGTTTTGATTAGATTTAAAATTTTATTAAAACATTTTAAAAAGCATAACTTTAAACAGGATTTACATTAACAGCAATCCATATACAAGAACAAAAGCTGTTTCATTCTAAATATTCTTATCTTATTAAAACCAAAATTAGATACAATAAAGTTTATACAGTAAATATATTTTTTTCTAGAATATTCTTTTACATGATATATATGTGCACATACGCCATTAAAATGAATTGCTTTGGTTAACTTATATATTTTAATATACACATTAAAAGATATTACATATGCTTGACTAATTAAACCCTCTTTTTACCTTGGAACAGAGTTTAAACCTAGCCCCTGTTACAATACTCCCCATTCAGAAGCCTTCAAACATGGTCTACATGTTTTAATGGCCTAACTTAAGTAACAAAAATTTCTTCAATAAATTTATTTGCAGGAAAACACAGGTTTGAGGAATCTGGGATTATAGAACACATGATCTCCTACCTGTATCTACCCAAAATGCATTGTTTCCTTGGAATTTCACAATAGTGAAAGGACCTTCATTCAGATTACAAAACTTTTGACATATAAACTTTCCAGGGTCACTCACATGTGATGTCTTTATCATTACTCAGTCCCCTATCTTAAACCTATGTCAGGCTTCTACTGGCCTTTTGTTTCTTTTTTGGCTTCTTTGGAGAAGAGTTTGAGATGCCTGAGTCATATAAATTTTGGGATCTAAGAGAGGCTCTTCTATCCATGGTAGGTAACAGTGATCAACTTTGGGGCATGCATACCAAAATGCAACTGCACAGGTGAAAACCCAGTCATTTGGTTAATAGATCAATTAATGTAATTGTCTATATTTGGAACTTGCTTGACCCAACTCTAGTCATTTGTTGGAATGTAGTATAGCCTTTGGTTTTAATCAAAGCTTCATAAGTTTGAAGCTAGTTTTACTTAAGACAGTGTATATTAAATTTTTTTTCATAAAATGCATTAATTGTATTATAGAGTTATTTAGAGAGTACTAAGTTTGAGCCAAAATAAAAATATGAATAGATTGTCATAAAGTTACTTAGTACGAAAGCAAAATTCATTTATATATGTTTAAAAATAAGAATTGTTTTATTTCAAAGGGGCAATTTAATAAGTTTAAAGATGAAAAACTGTCGAGGTTGAAGGTTTATTTAGTAAAAATATTTTACAGGTCATGTTAATAGAGCAGATGAATAAGAAAGGAAGGTGGGTAGAGTTTATAAAGTAACTATCCTGTTTATTTAAAGAAAGTGTTTGATAAAAATCGTACCATTGTAGAAATAAATTATAACTATAAAATATTGAAGAAAGTTGAATAAACAAATCAAGAATCAATAAAAGTATTAAGAAATCGGTTTAAATAGAGTTATATATATGTGTGTAAATGCATGTGTTAAATATAGTAGAAATTTTAATTATAGATATAATCAATAATCATTAGGAATAGTATGTGGTATCAATGGAAAGCTCTTTGAGAGACCTATTAATTCATTTCAAATAATTTAATATATCCAACACACAGTTCTTCTTTTCAAAATAGTTCATATATATCTAATATAGAAATAAAACAAACTAACTCATTCTTTTTAAAACTTGATTTATTATGACTATAATCATGAAAAAGGAATCCGACGTTTCGACTATTTTTTATAGTCTTTTTCAAGGCACACTAAAATAAAATATATATACACAATAAATATCACATATTCCAAAAAAAAAAAAAAAAATAAATTAATTAAAAATTACAAAATATAAAATATATCCATAACCAAAATTTTCTTTTTTTTACCTTATCTCACTCCCCTTACCTATTACAATCACAACTTAAACACAACTAATTCCTTTTTAAAAATTCTATATATATCAAATAAAAACTTTTTAATTAAAAGAAAATAATAGGTTTAATTAAAAAGTTTTTATTTGATATATATAGAATTTTTAAA
This sequence comes from Epiperipatus broadwayi, assembly GCA_028023455.1. Taxonomy (NCBI): domain Eukaryota; kingdom Metazoa; phylum Onychophora; class Udeonychophora; order Euonychophora; family Peripatidae; genus Epiperipatus; species Epiperipatus broadwayi. The sequence goes on along the minus strand of JAQFVV010012721.1, from coordinate 597,209 downwards.
AAGGAATTAGTTGTGTTTAAGTTGTGATTGTAATAGGAAAGGGGAGTGAGATAAGGTAAAAAAAAGAAAATTTTGGTTATGGATATATTTTATATTTTGTAATTTTTAATTAATTTAATTTTTTTTTTTTTGGAATATGTGATATTTATTGTGTATATATATTTTATTTTAGTGTGCCTTGAAAAAGACTATAAAAAATAGTCGAAACAGATTCGTTTTTCATGATTATAGTCATAATAAATCAAGTTTTAAAAAGAAGGAGTTAGTTTGTTTTATTTCTATAATACATTTCAATATCATATTCATAGCAGCCAATTCCCATTCAAAATATTGAGTTTAAAGTTGGTTTGCAATGTATTACTTTTTATTATTAAAAACTTTCATTTTTATTCTCTCAGAGAGATTTTCACGAGCGGGAAAATTCAACAAAACCACAAAACCACGTGATGTCTGTAAAAATGTGAATAGATAATTTATAAAACAATAGCAAACAAACAATTAAAAATTGGATATAATTTGATTATCATTCAGAAATTGAAGAGGGGTACCACCAGTATTTAAACTCAGCCATCTTTAAGGCTGGGCTCTTCATCATCATTTTGTCTCCTAGGGGAACTTCGTTCAGGTTAAATTTTCATTTTACAAATATTAAAAAGTTAAGTTTTTACTGTTGTCCTAGCTCCATTTCTGAATGAAATTTTAGTTAAAAAGTTATATTACTGTAAGATATGATTAGTGGCTAAACCCATTTGTCAGGCATATGTTTAATTCCTTCCTGAAATTAATCATCATCATGAGCTTCTATATGACCGTAATCACCTTGAACTATCGGAAAATAGTGCAGCATCGACCGGCAAATAAAATTTCACTTAAAGAGAATTGAGGAAACACTGAAATTTGTGGATCTGTCTTGCGTTATTAGCCGAGAGGTATCGCAGCCGCCATGCAAGCAAGTAGTTGGTTGCAGATGGTTGTGGGTTCGCGTCCCGGCCGATGCTATGACATATGAAAAAAAAAAGTTCACTTATTAAAATGGATGGATATAATTATTTGTATCAACAAAAGTTTAGAAAGAAAATAATTATTTATTTTTTTCTACAAAATAAGTGTGGAACCGAATTCCAATACAAATGATATATGTTAAATCCTGCCTAGAATATTGTCTGTATCATAGTTGACTTGAAGTGACAATTTGTCAATGGAAAATACATAATTAATGCAGAAAAGGAAATAAAATTATTAATTAAATCGATATGCTACCAACCTATGCCAAAATTGATGGAATATAATGTTACAATTCTTTGAGAGAATGAGTGAATTATTGGACTTCTCCAACCCAAGTTACCATGAACTGACGTATGTGTCTAAAAGAAAGTTAAGAGAAAGCTGATTGCCTTCTAATATGAATTAAAATCTTGCTGAAGAAACATAAACCCGTGTAAAGGAATTAATAGTCATTTAAAAATTATTACTTTTTTAAAGCGCAAGGATTATCTATATCAGCGTTTCCCAACCTTTTTTGGCTCATGTACCACTTGGTAGTACATCATGCTAAATTGTACCACTTCATAAAAATGATTGTATTTTGTGAAATTTGTTATTGTGTGTTATTTTATTTGCATTATATATATTATAGGGTGACCATGTATGTATTCACATCTCATAATGAGACAAATTACATTGAAACACGCCTAAACTCACACCAGATTATAAACTCACTGAAATTATAAACTCACTGTAACATATTTATATGTATGTGTTTGTTCAAGGTTTTATATTTTTTCTAAAATAATTTATTAAAGATTACATTATTACATTAAAGGTTATTTGGTACATATTTTGTTCAAGTGTTTTTCATTCCTTCATTTGGTTTTCCTGAATTTGAGTCTGTTTTCTCTTTTTGGAGCATCTTCTAATGGTTGGGCCATGGAGAGGATAAATCCACATTCCCAAGTCATGGTAAAAATAACCTCAGGGGTTATCAGCTATCTCTTTTCTTGTTTTCTTTATATTGTTCAGCATGAAGGTAATAGGATTAAAATTTTGATGATTAAATACTAGCTTACATCTAGTAATCCACAATAGATGATCAAGAATTAATGAGATTCTAATTTTTGGGTATGATCCTTTTCTGATACATTCTTTCAAATTAAATAATTTAGATTGATTTGCCTTGATCCGACTCATTATTTATCTACTATTTTGTCATATTTCGTTTACTAATAAATGGTTTTAATAAAAACACAAAATTATAAAAAAAAAAACAATTAGTATATTTTCTTATCATAATCAAATATTTTTATAAAATAAATTTAATGAGTTCTTTGTGCTTGTTTCGAACAACATAATTTTTTGAAATTTGGTTCTACAGATGCGAACGCAGCTGTTTCGATACTTATTTTTTTTAAAATATATGAAGAAAAAGCTCTTCCTACTAATTCCGTAGTAAACGGTAATAATAATTTAAGAGCTTTCTCAGAAAGTTGTTCATATTATTTAATGTTTAACCAAAAATTCATTAGATTGTGTCGTTTGAATTCTACTTGTAAAGTTCTGTCACATGATAATTCTATTAAATTTTCTTTATCCTTTATTGATAATGATGTAGCTTTTTCTAAATTTTCTGCATAGATGGGGTTTGAAATCCAATTATCATTTGTGTTTTCGGGTTTTGGAAAATATTCCATAAAGAATTTTAATCCTGTTAAATGTGCTATTACATTTTCTCTTATATCTTGAGACAGACTAACCTTATTTTCAAACAAAAAAATATGTAGAGTTTCGAATACTTCCAGTTGATTATTTTCGATACTTATATATATATATATTACTGTTTCCAAAAATCTAATTTCTTAATCATACTTTCAATTTTATCATTAACATTAAAGATCGTTATCGACTGTACATATTAACAACTTTACTGTATAATATTATTAATTAAAATAATTTTTATGAATTATAGGAAAAAACGTTTCTATATTTTTATGATTTAATTTTTTTTTATGTCCGCCATTATTGATTATTTTTCGTGTACCACCAACCAGCAACTCGCGTACCACCGGTGGTACGCGTACCACAGGTTGGGAAACACTGATCTATATCATGGATAAAGTAAATACCCTCCGGATTAATGTTTTCTCAATTAAAAGGTGTTATATGCTATAACTTTGAACATAAATGTTTAAGCGTTAAGGACTATTCGGTGAAAGAGTTTATTGAAATTTTCCATGGATTAAGTATTCAAATATGTGTGCACACAAAACTATAAGTGAGATTTGCAGCTGCAACAGTATAAAAGACTTGGAGGACGATTGAACAAAAACTATTTTAAGTATAATTTTTATTCCTTGTTATTATTTTTTTTTGAAGCTACATTTATCTAATGTATTAGTATACAAATTATTCCTATGCTTAAGTTTAGAGTTAACAAATATTTAGATTTTTTTTTTTAGTTTGAGTTAGTATGAAATTTTGAGATACATCTTGTAACTACAAACTTATTGCTTAACCCTAATTAGATGAGTGAAAGTTATGAATGAAAATATTTAGTATACGAAATGTTTTTAAAAGATTGGGTTATTATTATTAAATATTTTATGCTAATAAAATAATATTTAATATGGAATGCATGTTGTGACAGAATGAAATAACTTTGTTCCAAAGGGGGAAGAGAAGATGATTTTGCAAATGATGCGCATTTCTTGTTTTTTTATATTATTATTATTATTATTATTATTATTATTATTATTATTATTATTATTATTATTATTATTATTATTATTATTATTATTATTATTATTATTATTATTATTATTATTATTATTATTATTATTATTATTATTATTATTATTATTATTATTATTATTATTATTATTATTATTATTATTATTATTATTATTATTAAAGTTAAAAATGATTTAGAGGTAAGCTGATTTAAGCTTATAAAATTGTTGGCTCATGCATCAGTGCAATATTTTGTGGATGTAATTTAAGTTTAAATTCTCATATATGTGCGTGTGGATTTGGTGAATGACCTTGTTTGCGTGGTTGGTTAAAGGATCACGACCCAGCCAGTGAAGATGTAGCATAGCTCACTCACTCAATAGTAAAATTTATGAAGTATTTAGAAGTGGATGAATTTCTTACTTGGTTTAATTTTACACTTGTTTTATTAATAGCTGAAGTGCTTTGTGCAAACCCATTTATATTTGTTTGACTAGCGATCAATCCTAGCATACCTTAGTCTTAATGAAAAGGTACTTTTTCTCTTATTCTAGGTTTTTGCCAACAATCATGTTGATGCTGACTTTGTTTCTTTATGTGTGTATATTAGTCATGATATAGTAAGAGTATAAGTTATGAATATTGTTAACAGGGTTGTACAATCAACTTTCTGTTTATTTGTTAGTGTGGGTTTGAAAATGCGATCTATTGTACTGAGGCATTGTGATTTATTTACCTTTAGGTAGCTAGTTAAGAGACAAGAATAAGTATAAAGTTAAGTATTGAATTTGAGAAATAAAACATATTTGTATAATAATAAGCAGTGCGTATCAAAGGTTCCAGTTAACAACCAGATGAAAACATCACTGGAATGGTAAGCCAATTAAAATATTACACCTGTGGGGACATTGATATATGATTTACGTGCATATAAGTGAAAGTATGAACTATATGTGTACCGATTCTTAATACTTGAACAGTTGCTTAATTCATGCTAGGGTAAGCAAATGCTGTAAATATTTAAAAATTTAAAAAATAAGTGGTTAAGGCATATTAAGTTAAAAATTAATGTGTAAATTACTAACTCAATATTTCGTGAAGAGTAGTCTTCATGACCAATATTCGGAACTGTAAAGTAAACAAAGTTGTTTAAAGTTTAGAAATATATTTAAGAAGTTAACAGTTGTTGTCACATTTAAAGGTTACATGATTATTTAAAATTAAATAGTATAGTTACCTATTCATAGAATAAAGTCACTCCGTAGCAATTGTAGACCCCAGTTTATTGATAAAATGAAAAGCTGAGTACTGATTATATATATGTGTAAGGATAGTAATCTAGACCAACTGATGATTGCTGGTTTAGCATGAAATACGTATATTGGTGATTATTTATCTTTTCAACATGTGTGTGATCAGGTGGGTCAGCAATATGAGATGGCACTGAGAATGTTGGGTCGTGTGAAAGTCTGAGTTCGAACCCTGCATATATTACATATATAAATGCAGGTTTAAGCCTGTGCAATGTATTGATAAAATGAAAAGTAAATTAAATACTCCCAAGTAAAATTTTAAAAAAATTAATGTGATAAAAAGATTTTTTAAATATCTGATTCTTATCTGAATATGTATAATTTAATTGTTACATAGGTGTAATAAAATGTGTATTCATAAAGAGAAATTTGTAAAATCTGTAAAACTTTGGGAAAATCTAACATGCTAAGTTATAAAATAAAATTGTATATTTTGCTTAATATTTAATTAAAGTTTAAATCTATTGTCAAGCGTTGTTAGCCGAGAGGTCATCGCAGCCACCTTGCAAGCAAGTAGTTGGTTGCAGACGATTGTGGGTTCGCCTCCCGGACAATGCTATGATATATGAAAAAAAAAAAGTTAAAACCTATCAAAAAAAAAATAATAAAAATCAATTAAGATTAATGACAAAATTTAATTAAGATTAAATTCAAACAGCAATAACCTGTAATTATAGGTAATTAAAGAATTAAGGAAAAAGAAAAAAACAATTAGCAGCGAATCGTTAGAAAATGAAAAACCAGATTCAAACAAGAAAAAAAACAAGTTACATCTCTTTAGGAAGAGTTGTTCTTAAGTAGGAAAAATGCTACAATAAGAGAAAGAATAAGATGAAAACAATAACAATGTCTGAGCAGAAACAAAGCACACATCGCCTGCATATAATAGTTCAAAAATGATTTTAATTTTAACGGTGGAAGCACTCTACATTGGCACACTGTCACAAAATCAGTTAGAATGTTAATACTATTAGAAGTGTCAATCAGTAATTGAGTAAGTCTTGTGATGTAGTTTTTCCTTCATCTAATCATTGAATTTATATAACCAATATGTTTTAAGTAGCAGATTAATCAGAACTAAAACACACCAAGGAGAATCAATCAACAGAAACTTTCTTATGCTGCAGACTTGAACTTATCCATCAATAGTAAGCTTATCAAACTGTCTAGTGAAATGGTGGCAAGAATTTATAGTTTCCTGCATATATATGAAGCCTTCTTGAAGTATAAATATATTTTTCAACAACTTTAATTTTTGAATTTATAGAATATTTAATTTTTTTGTTTTCTTTAACATTAATGAATTTTATTAAGGTAAGAGAATAGATGGTCCTCCTTAGGAAAAAGTGGCATTCTAAATGTGGGTTAATGAAACCAGGCACATTCAAATAAACCCTATGAATAAATATTAAGTGAGAACCACTGAGAAGGGATTTGGTGTAAGAGGTATATAAATAACAAATATAGCCTGAGTACTTTATATAAATATTTATATAAGGGACAGGAGGTTTCATTATTATCATCAAGGGCCATTTTTATTTAAATGTCATTAATTAACAGCCTTCAAATGTTACTTAATCTCTGCATAAACTAATGAGATAATATTGTTTTAGAATAATTCTTATATACACTGGAAGCATCATCTGTGCATTGATACATGTATAGATTCATGAGGTTTTAGTAGAAATACTGCAGTTATTATCATTAAAAAAAAAGAGCACCTGCTACATAAATGATGCATTAATATGTGACTTGAATTAATAGGATACGAGAGTCTGTAAGTTAATGAATGCAAAGTATACTGATAGTTTGGAATGAGATTTGAGAGTAGTAAAAATATATAAGTAAAATTGAATAAAAAGAATAATAATAATAACAATGACAGTAATAACACCACCAATAAATTAATTAACAAGTTATTTTTAGTAGTCAGGTAGAAATAGCAAATATAAAAAAAGAGATGAGAAAATATAGTAATAGATATAAGTAAAGTTTGATCTTGTTGAGGTGTCTTGTACGGATAAGGTTGGCCTACTATTCAAAGATGATGATAATAACAACAACAACATCAATAATAATAATAATAATAATAATAATAATAATAATAATAATAATAATAATAATAATAATAATAATAATAATAATAATAATAATAATAATAATAATAATAATAATAATAATAATAATAATAATAATAATAATAATAATAATAATAATAATAATAATAATAATAATAATAATAATAATAATAATAGAAGAAGAAGAAGAAGAAGAAAATATAAAAATAATAATAGTAGTCAGTAATCTTATTAATAGTAGAATAAATAGTTGATGCTAATAAGATCTAGAATTAGGAGAATGATGGAAGCAAAAAAATGAAAAAAGAAGAAACTGAAAATGAAACTAATGACTCAGAAACAATACAAACTACTGACCATCAAGACAAAAAAAGGAAGAGATAAAAGATTCAAGACTATATGTTAAAAAAATGTAGATAGATAAAATTTATAAAAATAAAATAACAAAAATACAGAAAGAATGATAAATGGAAATACAAAAAAAATATTAAAAGAAAATAAAGAAGACAACTATATAATAAAATAAATGTTTATGAAAAATAATGAAAACAGAAAGAATAATAAATGAAAGCACAAACAAAATGTTAAAACAAAATAAAAAAGAGAATCAGCACATAAAGAAAGAAATGTTCAAAGAAAATAATGAAAACAGAGAGAGAATGATAAATGAAAATACAGAGAATATGTTTAAAAAATAAAAAAGTCATCTAGCCATTGGTGACAGTATTAAGTGAAATAAAAGAAGAAATGAAGATTAAATATCAAGCTGTATTACAGTGATAGGGAACCTTTTTTTTTTTCGAGAGCCATTTGGATATTTACGGTATCATTTGCAGGCTATGCAAAAATTATTGACTTAAAAATTAGCTGGTTACATTTGATTAAAAATTGAATTAATTTATCCCTAATCATTAAAGGTGGGAAATCTTTTCAACTGGCTGACCAATTTCCATTTGCCCTTTTTAAATGAGGGCCATTTTTTTTTGCGAATTAAAAATAAAGTAACATTATTATTAATGTATAATTATTATTAATGACAGTTCTACATTTAATGACATTTTCCCAATTTACCTTATGACTATTCTTTGTGACATATTTATATTTTCAAATTTCTTTTTATGTTCTGGACAGATTAATTCTACAACAGGTAAGATGGAGCCATTTATAAACTCCACTTCAGAAAATAGTTTTGAAGTTTCTGCCTTTTTTTTGAAATAATGTAATTTGCCTTCATAGAATTTTCTGACTTGCTTGGACTTTTATGGGACATATCAGGCACTAGATTAATTGATGAAATTCTTTTTCTATTTTAATATCTCTTCTTTTTCCAACAATTTTGTTGTAATCAGAATGTTTTGATAAATACTAACTGAAATATTTTCTAAAAATATCAAGCAAAGCAGTTTATTATTCCTTTATATAAAAAAGAAAGTATTGATCCATTTTTATTGAAATACATAATTTTGTATCATTTTTTTAAAAATCTTACTTGGTGTAGTCATCAAAATAAAGAAATCATAATAATAAAATTCTAATTTTGTTTTTGTGAACACGCAGTTAGTCACTAAAAATCTCTATAAATACAAAGAAAATGTCCTCAACATCTTAGATTAAATCTGTGATTAGACAGTCCACACAATATAGATAATTAGTTGGAATATTGCATCTCTGATAAAATGAATGTAGCTGAAAAAATAAATATTTTATTTTACTTAATTCTTAATTCAATATTTGAACTATGCATATGTTTAAATAAAAGTTTTATATAGGACCATTTTATATATGTTTTTGAAAATATTTGTATAGAGAAGTTTTGAAGGTCAGAGTTAATAGAAGCCATGATCAAAAACTGAAAAGAAAAAGTCAAATAATAAAAAATATACAAATAGGTTAAACAGAACAGAAAGAGAAACTGGAAGAGATGGGGATTCAAATACTTAAAATATCAGCACAAAGTGAACAGAACAAAAAGCAAAATGAAAAAGCTATATTGAATATTCAGGAAAATATAAAAAAAACAAAGAATCTGTATTAATGGTGAAAGAATGTAAAAGAAAATAATTGTAAAAGGAAATGAGCTACAGAGTGTAGTCAGAAAGAAAAATGAAAAGTTAGTTAGAAAGGTTCAGCAAGAAACTAATATAGAGATGAGAATTAAAACAGACCAATTGGAAAATATGTGATAAAATATTTATCTACAGGAAAAGAGAGGTTGATCATGAAGAAATAAAAACAAAAACAAAGACTCAAGAAGTTTAAGAGAGTATGAATTGTAAAAAGGATTAGCAAGTCCCATAGAAAGAAATAATATTGAATTTAAAAAAATCAAACCCTGTTTGACATAATGAGGTACATATCACAGTGAACTAATTCCTTAAGATTAGAACATTTAAGAATCAGGCCGGTAAAGCACCCATAGAACACTTGAGCAGCCTGGAAATATATATTAACTTAACCCAATGTCAAAAGAAAGTAAAATAGCTACAGCTTGTAGCCACTTACAGTTAAGATTCTCAAGCATGGTGAGATTCTGAAATCATCAAAACCAATATATTTCAAAACTGTAAAGAGGTGTTATTATGCAGTTATTGATTGAGCAGTATCAAGTGAATATTAAGTATTAAGCTACTTAGAAAATCTAGTGAACCATATACCACTTTCTTTAGAAGACATGTTGCCATATTGAAAGCCATAACTGCCTGTCTTCTAACTGAACAGCAGATCATGTAAATAATGAGAAATTCGACTCCCAAAATGGAACAGTTACTTATTGGCACTGATCAGTGAAATATCAAACAGGGTAGCTGAATGGCTAAATCCATTGGATCTGTCAATCAAAGGTATAAAGACGGTTGTAGAAGTACTACAATCACTGATTTGAAAAAAAAAAATCCATTAAGTTTCACCAATAGCAAAAATGTTAAATTAAGAATGTTTTTTTTAAAAAATTTTCCAAATAGAAGAAAGTTTGAATGTAGCATCTCGCTTATTGATACAATTTAGCCTTTGAAGTATCCCAGTGGCTTCTGTAATTTTGATTACTCATACATGTAAGAAGCCTTTCAATTTTCACATGAGATTTGATAAACACCATGAGATTCAAGAGGGATTGAATATTTAGGCTTGGTTATTATATTACTGATCTTTTGATGACTAGAAAACGCTGTATTTACATTATAGCATTTTAATATACTGCCAAGGACTGTCTGTAGTTCCTTTTAAATAGGGAACACAAATCCTAATAGCTGATTTATCATCTTTTTGTTTCCTATTTTGTCCATTTTGGGCTTGAAATAAGGCTTTTTAATACATTTATAATTATAACTATTTGCTAATAAAACACTATTAATATGAAGACAGAGTCTGATGGAAAACTCCCTTCTCTTGATGTTCTAGTCACGAGGACACCAAATAGTTTATCTTTTTTGATTTACAGAAAGAATACACCCTATGGACAGATATTTACATTTCCACTCTCATCATCACCCAATTCAGATAGTTTCTGTAGCCAAAACTTTTAAAGAGAGCAATTAACCTTTCAGATAAGTCACATCTGAAAGAAGAAATAAATCATATTAATAGTTAGCAAATAGTTATAATTATAAATTTATTAAAAAGCCTTATTTCAAGCCCAAAATGGACAAAGTAGAAAACGAAAAAATGATAAATCAACTATTAGTATTTGTGTTCCCTATGTAAAAGGAACTACAGACAGTATTGGAAGTATATTAAAACGCTATAATATAGATACAGCATTCTCTACTCATCAAAAGATCAGCAATATAATAACCAAGCCTAAGGATTCAATCCCTCTTGAATCTCATGGTGTTTATCAAATCTCATGTGAAAATTGTAAAGATTCTTACATAGGTATGAGTAATTGTCGCATCAGTGTTAGGAGAGATTATCATGCTAATGCAGTTAAACAACTCTCATCATCATCAGCACTCTCACTCCATACTATAAATTCAAGTAATAAAATTTATTTTTCTAGTATCAGGATCATATCCAGATGTGATAATCAGTGCAAAATTAGAGAAGCCATTGAGATACTTAAAAGGCCAGATTGTATCAATAAGCGAGATGATACATGCACACTTCCTCCAATTTGGAATTTTTTTTTAAAAAAAAATTCTTAATTTAACATTTTTCTATTGGTGGAACTTTAATGTTTTTTTTTTCAAATCAGTGATTGTAGCACCTCTACAGCTATCTTTTTACCTTTTATCACCCAGTGGATGACTTGTGTGATCAAGTCAAAATGTCGGTATATTAATATTTAATTTTTTTAACATGGATGAACCTGCAAAATATATCTTTTATATATGCAACCCATGAAAATTTTTGTATCAACATTAGAAGTACTTTCAACTGTATTAAAATATTACATATATTTTGGAAAGAATACAGGCATCAAACTTAATTTATTATATACATATATAATAAGCATAATAATGCTCAAGGCTGTGTTAATTGATTTTAATGATGATATATATACAAATAAAATGTCCATTAATTAAAAACTATTATAATAACAATAAAAATAATAAATATAATGGTAATTAAGTATTATATACAGACTTTCAGTCCACAGTAGTACTTTCAGCCAACTGCCATTAAATTAAAAAAACATTCAAAAAACATAATAGAAGCAAACATTATCAACTCAAATCCCATGAATCCTGAATTTTAATGTTAGCAACTTGTCTATTAATTACATTCATTTTATTTCTATTTATTAAAACTGTCTTCTTAATTTTTCTTTTATTATCATTTCTCTCTTCAGGAGGAATCTTAACACTTTCAATATCAAACTTAAATTTATATTCACATGTCCTTTCATGATTCAAGAAAACTGAATCAGTCATTAAATCATTTTTATTTATACTTTTTATATGCTTATATAACAATTCATGCTCCTTTAATCTTTTTTCAATACTGCATCTTGATTCACTTATGTAGGATAACATACATTCACAATAAATTTGATATGCAACATTACTTTTTGCATGAGATATATGACATTTTTAGAATTATTGACTAACTTATTAATGTTATTTGTAACCCAAAATGAAACATTAAACACATCTTTATATATATATCCTTAAAAAAATTCACTTGAGCATTTGAAATATATGGAATAAATATCTACTTTTTTATTATCAATCTTCAACTCCTTTAAATCAGTATAACCCTTTTTAAAGTGACATAAAGTATTGTTAATGTGTTCAATCTTATAATCAACTTCAAGCAATTCCTTGACAAATATCTCAATATTTTTTAATTTATCACATTGGCCATGACATAATTTTTCATTGCGAAACAAAAAAGATCTAAAACTTGCCATCTTATGCATAATTGATATTTTTGATTTACAATTTATATATCCCTTTTTTGCAATGGTTTGATTATTAATTTATAACTTAATATACTATTATCTCTTATAATAATTAAATCCAAATACTTAATACCTCTGTTCTGTTCCTTTTCAATAGTTCATTTCAAGCAGCCATTCAAATTATTTAACACTTCTACAAGAAAATTTATAGTATTGGTATTTCCACAAACAGCAACATCATCCACATACATTGTGCAAATTTTAATATCTTTAAAAATACACATATCTAAAATGCTACTCATATGTAGACAAATAAAATTACAAATTTGTGCAACACAGGCAGACCCATAAATTAATGAATAATTCTAAAAATATCATACCTATCAAGCAGAAAAGTAATATTATGTATCAATTTTTTTTGCGAATGTATGATATCAAATATAGGTGAATCGAGGGGCAGTATTGAAAAAAGATTAAAGGAGGATGAATTGTTATATAAGCATATAAAAAGTATAAATAATAATGATTTAATGACTGATTCAGTTTTCTTGAATCATGAAAGGACATGCAAATATAAATTTAAGTTTGATATTGAAAGTGTTAAGATTCTTCATGAAGACAGAAACCATAATAAAAGAAAATTTAAGGAGGCAATTTTAATAAATAAAAATAAAATGAATATAATTAATAGACAAGATGCTAATGTTAAAATTTGGGATTTATGGGATTTGAGTTGATGACGTTTGCTTCTGTTATGTATTTTGAATTTAGAAGCAGTTGAGGACAGTTAAGAAATTAGCCGAAAGTACTTTTGAGGATTGAAAGACTGTATATAATAGTTAATTACCATTATATTTATTTTATTTATTGTTTTATATATATATTATTTCTACTTTCATGTATGTACCAAAACCCACATACAAAAAAAAAAAAATTTTTTTTAAAATTATAAAAATATCTACATATTAAAATCAATCATTTTCTCTTACTATATATTCCCTTTGACAGTCTTAGATATAAGAATATTAAAAAAACTAAAAAGATATATAAAAGTTATTAATTAAGGTATATTGTCAAAGGTAAAAAAATATTGCCTTTAGATTACAGTATTCTATTATCAGAAAACTCTGAATCATTATTACTCTTGCTTTTAGGCATATAACTATATGTCATTAAAGATTTTAGTATTCTATAATCTAATTGCAATACTATTAGATTTTAAGTAAAGTGAAATCTCAACCCATCATTTTTAAGAGAATAAATAACATAAACAATAGATATGGGAAATCAATTGTACTGGAAACCCATTAAAAATTTTAAATAAAAAACTATTTACTAATTATTATTAAATATATTTTAATACTAGTTTCAATATAACCGAGATATTGTAATTTGAAAAATTTGCATCTACTGTTTGCTAAATGTGTGTGTGTATATATAATATAATTATTTTAAACTATAATAATGGTATACATAAATAATAATATGTAAATGTAATAAATTACATATAGATGAATTGAAATATATACAAAAATGATTTAAAGAATGCTAGCAGTTCTATGATTATACAAAAATTATAGTAAATAATTATTCTATTATTCCTTGTTTTTTTTTTTTTTTGGTATTTTTGAGTTTTCCTGTAAACCAAGATGGCAGCCTGTATTGTTGATAAATATACAGTTTTGGGGGCCAAAAAACAATTGTTTATAAAAAAAAATGGTTGCTAGAAAATGCTGTATTTAATATTTTTATTTGCATTTTTTATTATTACTGTTATTTTTACAAAAAAAAATTATTGTTAAAAAAATAATTACAGTATTTATATTTCATTTTTGTTTTTGTGTGTATTAATGTATTAACTGAAAAATGAATTAAAGAAATATGTAAATACACTATTTATACTTTATTCATGTTGGCAGCATACAATCCTTAATTGTCTCAAAATTGCTACAAACATATCTTGTTGTTGATGCAATCGATGCCACATAAATTCTGCTACATAAGAATTGCATGGTTCCTTAGTTGTTTTTTATTTCATCAATTTGCAAGTCTCCAAAGTCTCTCAATGTTTTGCATATGTGCTCTAATAGGTGAATCAACAATGTTATACTGGTGATTGACTTGGCAATGTTCAAATCCTGCATACCTTAATTCAATTATTTTATATGCTTTCCAACAGTATGAATAAATTGTAGATCAGCCTACATTTTGTTTTATCACCATCAGTAAAAATAGCCACTATTCTACCTAGAAGAGTTATGATAAAGCACTCACTGATTTCTCAGCACAAGACACTGAATAACCACTGTTGTGGAAGTATTCTCCCATGATTATTTGTGAACTTGGTAAAAAGGGTTTTATCGATTTCAACAAATCATTTAAACCATCCAATTTTGTATGATGATTGAGATAAAAGGCTAGATGTGCAAACTTTCCAGTTGATTTTTTCCCCTATTCAATTGACATTAAATCTCTACTCCAGAAGTAAATAAATCTGAGTGGAATCAGAAATGAAATTTTAGAGCCCTCAGATCACATTCCTTTATGAAGGGATGCTCTGTTTAAACAACATTTCATGTTGCATTGCCATTATATTGTGATCATTAATACACATTTTTCTGGAAGGCAGGATCCTGAAACTTTGGAAATAATCCACTACATTGTGTTCTATGATAGCAAGATCCCAAATTTTGATCATGACAACAGAAAGAAACATGCTGAATTGAACTAAAGTACAATAATATTAAGTGTCCCAGCACTTCCATGTCATAATGTAAGTAAAAAAAGAGAAATAAAGATTATTAATGAAATTTATCAGAATTTATTACTGTTTTCTAACATAGCTATCAATTTATTATTATTTTTTTAAATTTAACAACTAATAGATCTTCAGGAAATTGTAGGCCCATAAAACTGTATATTTATTAAAAATATAGGCTGCCATATTGGTTTACAGGAACCTCACAAGTTCTTTATTTGATTATGATAAATCTTATATATTTGAATTTAATTTTGACTTAAATGCTATTATAATACTGCATGAAGAAAAAAACTATAAAAAAGAGAGTTTGTAAACAAATAGATAATGTGCTAACATTGAAATACACAATGTATTTAGAAAGTCATATGACATTTTCTGTTTTTATTTGAATAGTTCATTTGATAGTGATAATGATTTGGCAATATGAAAGGGTGTTCCCATTTAGAAAATTTTTTTTCAAGCACTTGGAATTTTCAAAATAACTTATTAACCCAATAATGTTCATCATCCTATATGAAAAGTATCATTCATGTAAGATTTTCTTAAATTGCATAGCTAACACTGAATTGTGATTGTCCAATGTTTTTGAAATAAATTTTATGGAAATTTTCACCTTTCAACAATGAAACATTTTCACAAGAAAGCCTGTTGACAACCAATTGAAAAGGGCAAAATACCTCCACAAGATGTTCTAAATTCTTCCATTCTTCATCAGAAATTCCTTTCCTAATTCTGACAACTTTTAAAGCATTTGGAATACATTCTTTTAATTCAGTAAGTCTTGAAATCATAGCTAGATTATCTAGAGTAAGTTTGTACTTTTCCCATCCAAGTATTTAACAATTTCTTGTAGATAATCATTTTTCAAAGGAGATTTTCTAAGTAAGATGTGATATGTTGGACTATTTCCATCATTTATGAGTGAATGTTGAATGTAGAGAAAATTTTAAACTTTAATTAAACTTTCAAATACAAACAATTTGATAGTAATAACACACAAATAGACAATACAGGTTAGTAATTACACAACATTATGAGTAGTATTATCCTCCACTATTCTTCAGGTGGTGCTGGCATATATGCACAGTGACAATATTTGCTTACAAGGTGAACTTGCACCTTTAGATTTTTGAATATTGAATTTAATGCAAATGCTCTAACCAACTGAGCTATTCTCTCCAAGGCAACATATAGTAGAAATTTGTTATATTTATATATGAGGTTGGTTCAAATCCTCCCAAGTCCTTCAATTTTTATTTAATTTTTTTATTTTTTCCTAAGAGCAAGATTAATTAGAGACTTCCATGCATTGTATTTTGCAACACTGGGTTGACTTATAGGATTATTTACCATTGTCATATGAGCAACTTCCTTGAATTTTTTTCTATGCTTTTTTCCTTTTTATCCAATATCTTTGTATTTTCCCAATTAAACATTTGGTCATTAGTACATAAATGATCTTCTATGGTAGACACATCTGTTTTCTCTCTTTTAATCATTAGTTTGTGCTCCTTCAATTGCTGTTCAACAGGGCAACAGGTCTCACCAATGTATTTCCTTCCACATTTACATGGTATTTCATAGATGCAGTTTTTGTTCTTCAGCATTTTCAGTTTAGTCTTAGTAGAAGTAAGCATTCCTCAAAGTGTGATATGGCTTTGGAAAGCAGTTCTAATGTTATATTGCCTGCAGATTTTTTTTAGTTTGCCTGCCATTCCTGGTACATATGGATACACTACCATATCAATAATTGTTTTCTCTTTGTGTTGTCTATTGAAGGTTTTCATGGTGACTGCTGATGGATAACAATTCTTCATAAGCATTTGTTCTATGTGAATCTTTTTTTCCAAATCATTAGTTTCTGAACAAACCTCCTTTGCTCTGTTCCATAGTGATAGTACAATTCCTTGTTTAGTGCTTTTTGTATAATTGGATGTATATGCCAAGTATTTGCCAGTGTGTGTTGGATTTTTATACACTTGTTTTTACTTTGCCCTGAGGGAGTCTGGTCACAAGAACATCCAAAAATGCCAATTTTTGTTCTTGTTCCAATTCCATTATGAATTTAATTGTAGGAGATATGTTGTTAATGTGCATCCAGAATGACTGTAATTTTACCTCACTATGGTATGGCCACATGGTGAGGTAAGATTAATCATTCTGGATGCACATTAATAACATATCTCCTACAATTAAATTCACAATGGAATTGGAACAAGAACAAAAATTGGCATTCTTGGATGTTCTTGTGACAAGACTCCCTTAGGGCAAAGTAAAAACAACACTGTATAGGAAGCCAACACACACTGGCAAGTATTTGGCATATACATTGAATCATACAAGAAGCACTAAACAAGGAATTGTACTATCACTATGGAACAGAGCAAAGGAGGTTTGTTCAGAAACCAGTGATTTGGAAAAAGAAAAGATTCACATAGAACAAATGCTTATGAAGAATGGTTATCCATCAGCAGTCATCAGGAAAACCTTTAATAGACAACACAAAGAGACATCAAAAGAGAAACCAATTATTGGTATGGTAGTATATCCATATGTACCAGGAATGGCAGACAAACTAAAGAAAATCTGCAGACAATATAACATTAGAACTGTTTTCCAAAGACATACCACACTTCAAAAAATGCTTACTTCTACTAAGCCTAAACTGGAAATGCTGAAGAACAAAAATTGCATCTATGAAATACCATGTGAATATGGAAGGAAATACATTGGTGAGACCTGGCACCCAGTTGAACAGCGATTGAAAGAGCGCAAACTAATGGTTAAAAGAAAAAAAACAGATGTCTCTACCATAGCAGAACATGTATATACTAATGACCATATGCTTAAGTGGGAAAATACAAAGATATTGGATAAAGATGAAAATATGCATAGAAGGAAATTCAAGGAAGCTGCTCATATGACAATGGTAAATAATCCTACATGTCAACCCAGTGTGGCAATACACAATGTATGGAAGCCTCTAATTAATCTTGCTCTTAGGAAAAAAAAATGAAAAAAAAAATGTTTGAAGGACTCAGGAGGATTTGAACCAACCCTCATATATAAATATATCAAATTTCTACGATATGTTGCCTTTGAGAAAAAAGCTAAGTTGGTAGAGTGTTTGCTTTAAAAGAATATTCAAGAATCTAAAGGTGCGAGTTCAACTTCTAAGCGAATATTGTCATGGTGCATATAGGCCAGCAACACTCGAAGAAGAGTGGAGAATAATACTACTCGAAATGTGTAATTACTAACCTGTATTGTCTATTTGTGTGTTATTACTAACAAGTTGTTTGTATTTGAAAGTTTAATTAAAGTTTAAATTTTTTTATACATTCAACATTCACTCATAAATGAGGAAAAAATAGTCCAACATCTTATATCTTATAATAAACCATCATTACAAACCTTCAAACAAATTTTCTAAATATCTTGCAATTTTTTCTAACATTTGAAATCAATTCACTCTATAGAAATGTTCAAATCCAAATAAGTTCAGACCTTCATAACAGTGATGCAATACTTATGTACTTACACACTATACCAGGGGTCCCCAACCTTTTTGCACTTAAGAGCACATTCCATAATACCGGCCAGGTGGCGGGCACCTTTTATTTTTTCAGCTAGGTGGCGGGCACCATTTATTTTTTATCTGGACATAATTGCTGAGATATTCTTGACTTCGTTTACGGAGAAGCCACAGTTCATCACATCACATCACATCACATGTAAATTTATAGTTGGATATTGTTAATAATACACAATGTACAAAAAAATATTTATTTCAAAAATTAAATTTTAACATATAATTGACGTTTATATTTTTACGCTGTAAAAGTATAGTATGCCTTACAATTTGATTACAATATAATACAATAATTCATAAAAAAAATTCAAAAATTAAATTTATTTGTATCAGATAAATAATTTTTTATCGTGTTCGGATAGCGGCGGGCACACATAAAATGGTCTGCAGGCGCCATGGTGCCCGCGGGCATAGGGTTGGGGACCCCTGCACTATACAGACTCAAGCATCAACTTTTAAATGGAGTTTAATTTGGTGATTTAGCAAAGCAAATATTTATTTGAAAATATTGGAGAGGAAAAAAATTGGGATTTTTATTTTGAGAATACTTTAACCAGGTTCAACTTTGAATGTAGCCTAGATTTTTATGATTTACATAAATACTAAATAGATAGTTCAGAACGGAGATGAAATAGAATTGAATAGCCTTTCGCAAATTTAAAATGACATTAAAATTAATTATCCTTTTTCTAAAAATAAAATAGTTTGAAAAAAAAAAAACTGTTTTTGTGGCAATCTTAAATAAATTAAAATTTTGATTTTAAAGCTGATAATACCAGTAATAGTTATTTGGGTAACGGTATTTTTTTAATTATTTTTAAAAATTGGCAATTACCGGTAAAAAAATTACCAAATTTCGAGCCGGTAAAAAAATTACCAAATTTCGAACCCTGGTTGCAAATCTTGATCATTACAATCAATATATATATATATGTGCTTGTAATAAAAATATTATTGAAAAAAAAAAACAGTTACAAATATATTTGTCAAGATTTATTTTAAATCTATTCTTTAATCATTAGTATATCCCCTTCATTCAAAAACTTCAGAAAATCACACGTGGCTCAAACCATTGGCAGAATTCATGAAACCTGACAGCATAATTGTCAGGTTTTGATATTTTAAAATTCCTAATCCCAAACATTTTAAATACAATTTCACAATCGTCTTTGAGCAAGACTCAAACTTTGGCATTGAAAGAATAATCTAAAATAGTGGTACTATCTCTATTTCTTTTCAATGTCCTTGAATATACTCCAATGATTTCAAGAAGTGGTGGTCATCTGATGTTTATTGGCACAAATAGTTAATAAAGATTTTTAACGCATAATAATCTTTTGAAGGAAATGATGCGTTTTTTTTTTTAAATTAATTTACAAATTTTTTTATTTTAAATTTATCTTTTATTGACACAAAAAAGCTCATTTGACTTTTACAGGTGTCGTTATTCATATATTTTTAAAATATGCGACAGTATGGAAGCCTTAAGTATATTTAAAAATGTGATAACACGTGGAAAAAGAAAGATGGCGTTGTATTATCCCACGTGTTTATATTCATTAAAGAACAATTATTAATTGTAAACTAAGACTTAAAGTTTATATTTGAGTTAGAAATAATATGATAATATCTAACGTAATAAATAATTAATAATAGTCATTAAAATATTTATTTGAAGTAGATAGTATTAAAATTGTGCATGCAGAAATCTTGATGATATAAATCAAATTGCAACAAAAGTTTAATTAAAGCACTTTTTCTTGTTGGGTTAAAGTTTTTTTGTCTTTCAAATATTTAATTACTATTAAATACATAGCAACAAACAACACATAGTAGCAAGATTAGTTATACAAATTAATAGCAAATACCAAATGCAGATAATCCAGGTTTATGCCCAAACAAGTTCTCACAGTGATGAAGTAGTAGAAGATTATTATATGGATGTAAACAACATTTTAAAATTGTTATGAGAGACTTTAATGCTAGCATTGGTAAACAAATGAAAGATAAGTGTTGTAGGTAATTTTGGTTATGGTAATAGAAACGAGAGAGGACATAGACTTGTAGAGTTTGCAGAAAAGGAAAAACTTTATATTATGAGTTCTTTTTTTGAGAAAAATGTTAAAAGGAAATGGACATGGAAACATCCAAATGAAGGTACATATTTCAAAATTGTAATATTCTTAATAAATTTAACACAGAAAGTGATCATCAATTAGTAAGATGTAAGAAATGTTAATAAAAACAGCCAAAACTTTTCATACAGTATTGCCACTCAATGCAAGCCAGAGTAATCAATAAATGCCAGAAGGCTTGTGCATAAAATCCCCATCTAGCACCTACTCATCCAATATCCCCAGACTAATTTCTGGCTTCTGACCTTCATCAGTGAGGAGCCTTGGATCTGAGAGCACTGCACCTAGATCTTAGGATCTAATGCAACCCTCCAGTATCCACCTTTTATCTCTACTTAACTACAAAACTAAGAGTCTTAAATTGATAACACATAGTCTTAAATTGAAAATTCATAGTTTTGTAGTTAGGTAGAAATAAAAGGTGGCTACTGGAGGGTTGCATTAGATCCTAAGATTTAGGTGCTGTGCTCTCAGATCCAAGGCTCATCACTGATGAAGGCCACAAGCCAGAAACTAGTCTGGAGATTATTGGATAAGTAGTCACTAGATGGTGATTTTATGCACAAGTCTTCTGGCATCCATTAATTACTCTGGCTTGCATTGAGTGGCAATACTGTATGGAGAGTTTTGCCTGTTTTAATGACAGTTATAAGCAAGCATAAGAAATGGTGATCATGTGATGTAAGATACATTTTAAGCAAAACTAGAGAGACAAATATTATTAAGAAAAACACTATTTTCAGTTGATATTCCTAATCTTCAGAAACATTCTAATGAATTTAAATTAAAACTTACAAATCGTTTTCAAAAAGAACAAGCGTATAGAGTGCATTGTGTGTTAAAATTTGATAGACATTTTGGAAGGAAAAAAAAGAACTACCTGTTTAACTGTGTTGAACAAAATAATGGAAATACTTTGTATTATCTGATATTCTTATTGCTTGTCTGTGACAGCATAGGTTTTGGGGTTCAACAAGGGAATGTACACATAAATGGAAAAATATGGGTGATTTAGTCTGCAAGTTATGTAAGGAAAACATGGAAAATATTAAGCAACTGCTAATTGAATGTAAATGTTTATAAGCAGAAAGGATGCAAATAATGAAGATGTGGGAGAATAAATATAAACAAAATGAATATACAGAAAGTGGCTTCTTGGTTTTTATGCTGGGTTTGGAAAAAGATAAGGGGGCTCTAGATATAAAGGCCATAGAGTGAACAAACGTCATGTTGTGGAAATAGAATGGAGCAGGATAGAGAAGAATTTGGGAAAAGCTTAGGGTGGGGAATAGAAGGTAAGGTAAGGCGGCTAACAGATTTCTCTGGGCATAGTGACAGATATTTCTGACTTCAATGAAGTAGAAGCCATAGCGCATCGCATCCCCTTAGAAACCAAAATGGCGGAGAGGATATTTTAAATCGGTAACGTGATTATTAATGAAATATGAATTAAGTTACTTGAATAATAAAATGCCATCCCCACAACTCTTCAGACAATAAGTACAAGCATAATTATAGATAAAGAGATATTTACAAAAGCTTAATTCTACGTGTTACTTATAAACAAACTAATAAAACGAGTCTGTAGTCACTAATTAAAAAAAAATCAGATTTATGTTACAATAAATATATCTGTTACTAAAAACTTATCTCGTAATTAAATGATTTAATCTTATAAAGCATTGAATGTAATTATCTCTGCTACAATTGCAGGAATCTTTGAGACGACAAGAAAATACGATTTCAGAAGCTTTACATTTTAATGTTATCATATATCCAATTAATTTGCCTAGATTTATTTCTTTTTATATCTTATTTATTATTGTAAATAGGGACGACTTTATTATTAATCCCTTAATCTTCATTATGATAATAAATAAAAATTATACTTTATATAAGATTTATAAAAAAGCAAGTATTATAATTAGATAGAATTTTGCAAATTTTATTTTAATTAGTTTTTAATGACAACATATCAATAGTGATAAAATATAGGAAAAAAAGTTTAGATTATTATAAAACCATCAAAATATCACATGATCATCATTTCATATAATTACACATGCTGTTAATAAGAGTACAAAACTCTCCACACAGTCGTGCCACCAAACAGGCACTAGATAGGAATTTTATGAAAAAAATCTTCCTGCATCCATTGATTACAAAGACTTGCCCTTGGTAGCACTATTCCCTATTGTATGGAGAGTTTGGTACTCTCATTAACTGCATGTGTAAGTATATGAAATGGTAATCATGTGATGTTTGATGATTTTATACCTATACCATCCAGAGGATAATGGTAATTGTGGTTTTTGAAAACTAGACACCAAAATGTAAGGATGCTGAACTGAGTTCAGATCTGTAAGACTATGCAAGTTAATGTGTTTGGGTTGGAAACATTATGGTGTTTTAATCTTGGGCTCCTAGCTGTATAGTTAACCAAATAGGTAAAAAGTAGCTTCTGGAGGATTGCAAGATCTAGGTGCAGTGCTGTCAAATCCAAGGCTCATCATTAATGAAAGCCTCGAGCTATATCTAGTTAGGATGTTGGAAGAGTAGACACTAGCTAGGGATTTTAAGCACAAACCTTCCTACATCTATTGATTACAAAGGTTAACTCTAGTGACACTACAGCATGGTAAGCTTGGCACTCTTATTATAGATTATTATATATAATACAGATTTATTTTATATTTACATATGTAAGAAAAACCGGCTTTAAAACATTAACTAGACTTCACAAACAGCTATCTAAAAAGAAATAGATAGGGAGAGGGCATCATTACTAGTAAATGTTAGGTTTAATGTTTCAGATTTATCCAGCAGTTAAAAATATTTAAATACCCACTTACTGACCAATAATCAGATAGTTGAATTAATTATTTGAACCCCCTCCCCTAAATCTTTCACCCAATCCAAATGTTATAGGATATCATAAACTTTGCACCATAAGGTTAATGAACATTCAAATATTTTTATAGACCATGCTATACCTGAGAAAAGAAGAATAAATCTAAATAATTTTATTCAAAGGAAATCAAAGCCACAAAAGAAGTCATTGCAAATTAAATAGTTGCACCCAAATCACAAATTAATAGCAAAGTAGTATCAACAAATTTATTCAAAATTTAAGGAAAAAGACTTTACAAAGTATTATCCACTTAAAAAAATTAACAAATCTATCTTTCTTATTACTGTTACAATGCTTATTTCATTAAAATTAATCAATCTTTCAATTTCGATTGACCAGCAATCTTTTTCAGAGCTATAAGATATATACAAATACACAAATAGTTTATTATTTAAACATACAATTTAATATTGTATCTTTTTATAAATTGACTTATTTTTTTATATCTTATTCCATATACAGATATATATATATATAATGAAAATTATCCTAAATTCATAACTAAAACAGACTAGCCAAAGAACGTAAACTCTAAAACACAACCGATGCTTTCACTGCTTGAACCAATGGTTTCACTGCTACAAGCAGACTTCTCAAGTGTAAAGGACTAAAAGATAACAAATTTATACTAAATATTACCCACAATTCCATTTACATCTCACACACTCTTAATATTAAAAGAACTTTTAAATAAATTAATTACTTTAGAATCATACATTTTTAATAATAAAGATTCTTTAATTCTGTTTATTTTATTTCTTTCAAAGAAGACAATCTTAGCCTCATCAAAACTAATAGTGTGGATTGTATCTTTTTTAATAATGATTTCTTTGAAAGAAATGAAATAAAAAGAAGAATTAAAAATATTATTAAAAATTTATAATTCTGAAGCAATTAACTTATTTAAAAGTTATTTTAATATTAAGTTTGTGTAAGATGTAAGTGGAATTGTGGGCAATATTCAGTATAAATTTGTTATTATCTTGTAGTCCTTTTCGCTTGAGAAGTCTGCTTGTAAAAGTGAAACTATTGGTTGAGTTTATTTTCTTTGGCTTATCTGGTTTAATTGTGAATTTAGGATAATTTTGATTATTTTATTGACTAATTTAGCTTTAAGCTTTTAATATAAATATGTATATATACATATCAAATATATATATATATATATTGATTAATTTAAATAAAATAAGCATTGTAACCATAATAAGGATAAATTTTTTAAAAAAGGCTTTCTTCGTAACTAATATCCAGTGGGTCTTTAAGGAGAAGAAGCATTGATTATTATAATAGTAGACCCCTTGAGAAAATTCTGAAAATAAAAACTTTTTTTTAGACTTGAGAAAATATTTTTCATATGATGTTGGACTTAGGAAATTTAAGGTATGTACGTATTGTAGTGAATAAGACTTGAACTCAATTCAAATCCAATAATAAATAATAATGATCAGTAGATAAAAATAATACTTATTTTGCATATATTGCTATATCACCATATATCTGATGAAAATTTATTTTAAGCTTTGCTAATACTTTCTATTTAAGTGCAATAATCAAAGTAAGTTTATCCATTATAATATCGGTCAATCTCCAAATCATTATCATCAATTTGCATAGTTTGATAACTCAAAGCATGCTATTAATAAAGTAATAATGATGAAATGGTTGTATTTTCTAACAATAATCAATTTTCTTTATTAATATGAATTGACTATAAAAATAATATTGATATCATTTACGTTCAATGCTTGTTACAACGAACTATATTATAGATTAAAGAATATTATATATATTGAATGTTAATATAATGAATAATAATAATAATGTACAGTATAAAATGTGAATATATAATGTTAGAGTTAAATATTAAAACAATTAATAAGAATAAAATAATAAAAAATAAATAAAATAAAATAATATATATATATATGATTATAGGAAATATTGATTGAAAAATATAGATTATAGAAAAGGTTAAAATGTATATATGTAAAAAGGTAATAATTATATAGAGAGGTATATAAAGATATATGTGAGTATATAAATAATGATTATAAGATAGAATATATATATATATATAATATAAAATTATATGTTCATATGTATTTGTATTGTTTGTTATAGTTCTGAAGAAGATTGCTGGGGCAATCAAAACTGTCATAGTTGGAAAAAGCATTGTAAAATTAATAAAGAATGTAAATGATATTAATATTATATGGATTTGGAAATATAATAAGAAAGATAAAGTTATAATACTTCATAAATAATACATATTAAGGCTATAACCATAAGACTATGTGCCTGGATGTGATGGTAGGGACCTCTACAAATCTCAACACAAGATTAACGATTTTAAAAGACAAGAAGGGAAACTCTTATCTTGGAGCTACTTTTTAATTATATAGGTTAATCTAAAGCATTTGATTTGAGAGCATGAACCAACTACTTCATATAGAACGTAATATTGGCTAGCACAAATCAGTTTTATTGTTTTGAGCTTAAGAATATTTTTAACATCTTCTGACACTACCTGGATTCAGAAAACTCATTTGGTTAATTTTTATAGCTTAAATATTTGTTCAATTCTAAAGTTACCTGCAATTTAGCATAATTTGAAAGCATTTTGAATTCTTTTTCTTATTAAGATCAATGTATAATTATATACTATTCAATCAAGATGGGATGTGAATAAAGAATACATATAACTAGCTTTCTAATTTTTTCCAAAAAAAGTCAAATTATGAGAACAACAAAGAGGTTTAAATATTTGAAATACAGGCACTCTTCACATACCTGAAGTCTAATTGTAAATATATGGGATTTTAACTCAGGCTTTCAAGCACTCTTCAACTATCCATACTATCTCATACCACTGATACACATGGCCACATACACGTAGAAAAGATCAACAATCACCAATATACATATTTCATGCTAAACCAGCACTCGTCAGTTGGTCCAGATTATCATCTCCCATACATATATAAAATCAATGATCAGTTTATATTAAGATAGCACATCTTCTTAATAATTAACAATTAGGCTCCAGATATGTGAAGAGTGCCTATATGTCAAATATTTACACATTAAGCCTGATCCTGCCATCCCTCTTCTATGTATTTAAATGGATAAGGTCCTATACATGAGGGGTCAGAATGACAAGGTCTATGGGCATGGCAATAATATTGGCATCAGCATGGAATTTGGGCTTTCCATCATCAGATTTTTAATGGTATGGATGGCTGAAGAGTTGGTGATTGGAGTAGATTGAAGCATGTCCCTTAAAGTATGAAGATTTGCTATTTTAATAACTGAGCACTGATTATATATATGTGTGGGAGATGATAATCTGGAGCAACTGATGAGTGCTGTTTTTAGCATGAAGTATGTAGTTTGGTAATTGTTTATCTTTTCTACATGTATGTGGTCATATGTATCAGTGTCATGAAATAGTATGGATAGTTGAAGGGTGTTTGAAAATCTGAGTTCAAAAAAGTTTAAAGTATATTCAAAATTATGTAGTATTGAAATACAAATACAATAAATCACTCTTATATGATTGGTCTATCTACAAATACAAGCACTACCTTTAACACTGTATTCTTAAATACTTTATTTAGTTCCCCTCCCCAATCTCTTCAAATATCTACATATATACTACACAAAATCATTTGTTAATTATATATGTTATTTATGAGATATCTTCTTAAAATAAAACTTTACATTATTTAGTATTTTATACCAGGGGTGGACAATTGTTTTGGCTCGGAGGTCGCATTGGGGGCCACTTTGTGGAAGTGAAGGTTAGTGGAGGGCCACACTTTTTTTCATGACACAATAAACACACTGCTTTATTCCCTGTATTACCAAAGAAATATTTGTTTGTCCATTCTTCATTAAACACAGGACTTTCATCACCGATTTTACATTTTTTCGGAGGGTTCATAGTTTCACTAAAGTTGGAAATGTATATATTTGCTAATGCAAAGACAAAATTGAAATTAATCAGATCAACTGGAAAAGCACTGCATATCATATCTACATTGCGCATGTGTATTGATGTAGCCATCCTAGTGGAAAATACGAGATGAATCTTCGGTTGCACATGGGAAGGAAATCTCAGTTCAAGGTGAATTTTTTTGATTGTCTTGGTGGGCCACATAAAAACTCTTAGCAGGCCCCATGTCGCCCTTGGGCCACTATTTGCCACCCTTGTTTTATAGAAATATATATATCATATAAAACATATATAAATATATTGTGAAAGACAAAAAAAAATGAACAAGGAAACATTTATAAATTAATTCTTATTAAATAAATGATGATGTATTATCGTTTATAATATTATTGAAATTATTAACTTTAATATTTTAGCTTTTCTTTTTTTTATCATGGCTTTGCTAAATTTTAATACATATTTTTGACAGTGTTTAAAATAATTACCATTTTTGCAGGTCAAGTTTTCTAATTAGAAAATTTTTCTTGAAAATCTTGGATTTTTTTCACACCTGTACTTTTATGATTTGTAACTTTATTGAATTTCATTTTCCATAACTTTTTGGTTAGTAAACAGCTGACCATTCAGGGGCATATTTTGTCTTATACTATAAATAACAGACATATTCCAAGACATTTTTAAGGCTTCTACCCACTCTTCCACCAACTACTACATTTCTGTATAATGATAACAACTCATTAAAGTTTGCAATTAGAAAATTATTTAAATCATACTAGTAGGGAATAATATTTTTATAGCTGCAATTGAAAAATGGTAATAACAGATTACAGTTTTTCAGTTCTTGTTTAGTTTCTTTTCATAGTAAACCTGATACTAACTTTTTTACGATCGTGGGGAACTTTTATTTCTGACGTCTACAAACACTGATAATTAATGACCTAATTTCACCTTCAACTGGTTCGTCTACAGTTGCTCAGAAAAACACTAAAATAACTAACTGATGCTATTTTTTATTTATCTTGTGTTTCCCCACAAAATCAATACATTTTTAATTTGAAATAAAAAAAAAATCAAATTACTTGCTGTTTAAAAAATATGTTGGTTTGTTTATTAAATGACATCAACCTTTTTGATTAATTAAAAAAATGAATGCAAAAGAAAATAATTTAATTGAAATTATATTAAAACAGGCAAAACTCTCCATACAGTAGTGCCACTCAGTGCAAGCCAGAGTAATCAATGAATGCCAGAAGACTTGTGCATAAAATCCCCATCTAGCACCTACTCATCCAATATCCCCAGACTAGTTTCTGGCTTGTGGACTTCATCAGTGAGGAGCCTTGCATCTGAGAGCACTACACCTAGATCTTAGGATCTAATGCAACTCTCCAACAGTCATCTTTTATCTCTACTTAACTACAAAACTATGAGTCTTCAATTAAAAACACAGTAATATTTTCAATCCAAACTCATTAGCTTATATAGTCATATAATTTTTTAGTTAAGTAGAGATAAAAGGTGGCTGCTGGAGAATTTATTAGATCTGAAGATCTAGGCACAATGCTCTCAGATCCAAGGCTCTGCACTGATGAAGGCACAAGCCAGAAATTAGTCTGGGGATATTGGATGAGTATGCACTAGATTGGAATTTTATGCACAAGCCTTCTGCCATCCATTGATTACTCTGGCTTGCACTGAGTGGCAATAATCTATGGAGAGTTTTGCATGTTTTAATAACAGTTATAAGCAAGCATAAGAAATGGTGATA
This sequence comes from Epiperipatus broadwayi, assembly GCA_028023455.1. NCBI lineage: Eukaryota > Metazoa > Onychophora > Udeonychophora > Euonychophora > Peripatidae > Epiperipatus > Epiperipatus broadwayi. Next base: position 567,635 of record JAQFVV010012721.1, on the reverse strand, counting down.
ATGTGATGTTTATTGGCTTAAAACCAGTCCTGCCTAATAGGATAATGGTGGATATAGTTATTAATGAACCAAAGATACCAAAATGTATATATAAGCCAATGAACTTGAATTAAAAATATTATTGTGTTTTCAAGACTCACAGTTTTGTAGTTAAGTAGGCATAAAAGGTAGCTGCTGGAGGGTTGCATTAGATCCTAAGATCTGGTGCAATGCTATCAGATCCAAGGCTCCTCACTGATGATGGCCACCAACCAGAAACTAGTCTGGGGATATTGGATGAGTAGGCATTAGATGGGGATTTTATGCACAAGCCTTCTGGCATCCATTGATTACTCTGGCTTGCACTGAATGGCAGTATTGTATGGAGAGTTTTTCCTGTTTTAATAACAGTTATAAGCAAGCATAAAAAATAGTGATCATGTCATGTTTATTGGCTTGAAATTATATTCACTTTTCGTGACTTTTAACATTTTATTTTATAAAAACTGCTGATCAAAACTTTAAAACATAAAATTATCTTTACATAATTATTGAAATAAAGAAAGACAAATATTCTACAAATGATTAAAAATTTATTTGATAATAATCATTTTATTTATAAGTATATTTCAATAATATTTAATTATATTAAATGATATTTGAAATAATTACAACTTCTATAAATGATAAAGTTTTATTTCATTATTCAACAATTTTAGCTCATTACAAAAAATTCAATGTGATTTTTTTTCATTCATAATAAAATAAATATTAATTAATAACTATTAATTAATATTGGTTTACAGAATTATTTTATCCTTACTTAATTTTAACTATAACAAAATATCGGGTTTAAATCCTCAAGCGTTCGTGGTCGAGTGGTTAGCACAGCGGCCTTACAAGCAGTTGTTTCGGGCTTCGCTTCCCGGGCGACGCTTTGACACATAAAAAAAAAAAAAAAAACAACTTTTCAAATAATTCAGAATTTCTGGGAAACAAGTTCAAGTATTACTCCCCATTTTTATATTTTAATGTATATAAATGGTTTTATAATAAAAATAATAAATTTATCGTTAAATTTATTATTTTTATTATAATTACAATTTTGTCTTAATCAACTGACATTTTATTTATATTCAGTGGCTTTATATATATACGCAAACAATTTTTTTTAAATATACACCTGTTGATATTATGATCTTAATTTTACAATAATATATATTATGACTTGAGTTATTATACACAAATCAGTAATACCTACTAATATTTCCACACACCTAATATTTTATTTGTTTTTCTTATTTGCTTGTCCATTAAAGTTTGAAGATTTGCTATCTTAATATAAATTGAGCAGTGATTGGATATATGTGTGGAAGATGGTGATTTTGACCAACTGATGAGTGCTGCTTCAATATGTATATTGGAGATCATTTATCTTTTTCACATGTGATAATGTGTATCAGTTGTATAAGATGGATTGGATGGCTGTGGGGAATTTAAAACTTGAGTTCAAGTCCCTTATAAATACATAAATTTAGTATAGACAATATACATGTATTTAAATATTATATATGAATATATTAAACCGGTTGGGAGATGATCACTGATTATTTAAATTAAAAGAAATCTCAATCTACTCCACCTATACTTTCACTATTACAGCAAACTGGCCCTTCAAGTGGAGAAGTCCAATACAAGAGGTGAATAAGACCAGCAGCACTTATAACCAGACCGAGACTATACAAAGTATAACCTGCGGCCACATTTCCAGGTTATAGAACTTCTTGGCTGCTAAATTCAAACCCCTGCCATCCAAAGCATTTTTATTTGTTTTGAGGTAAAACCTCAGGCACCAACTAATCCTAAGTTATAATTAGCATGTGTAGATAACAGGTATGCAATTTAGCACTTGATCATTCCCTAACTAGCTCTTTTATTTAAGTATAGGGGAGACAAAGTATGACGTATTGCCTATTGCTTACATTTAACTATAGACTATCTATTAGTGGCACAATTATTAAAAAGAACCGACCAAACAAACAATTTATTTAAAACACTTCTAATCTAAAAATATGGTAATAAAAATATTATAATAAAAGAACATTATAAGTTTATTTAAATACACTTCTAGTTAAAATATATGATAACTATAACTAAAACATTTGAATCTAAATATGCACACACACATTGAAATATAAATTTATTACTCAATGAAAAGCTTTGCAAATATTAAAATACATTATGAGAAAATTAAATATGCATGCACATGTTAGGGTTCATTCTATATAATGACTTATAGGAGATACTTAAAGATTTCTATAGCAATCAATGTCCAACAAAGTCTTTTATTTGAATATGATCACTTTGTAAATGGGAATAAAGAAGTTCATAGTTATCTAGGATTTTGCACTTTACACTTCTAAAGATATGACTCCTTGTTTTCTTCTGTTGTACTGATCACCAACCTATTGGATTTTTCGACTCCATTAATGGTTTTGGTTTCTGGCTGACTTTCTATGCTCACTGCTATTATTCCTTAACTGTTCAGATTATTAAGTGGACATGAATTCCAGTTGGAGGACTTCTGGTGTTCTGGTGGACTGGGACTGAAGCTGGGTTGCATACTCTGGTGACTGTCTAGCACTGCATGATGTTAGATGGTTCTTTTGGTGAATGTGAAGATGCTTAATTGCATGCTGGGGCTTCTCTGGGAACTCTTCCACAGTAATGATATGAGTACACCTGCACTACATTGTTAGAATAATCCTAATCTTAATGATTACTATGAATGAAGCTAAATGTTGCTGGAACTGAAAAACATGAAAAAACTGCAATGACTAGATTTTTCAGTCCCTTTATATGATTCCTCTTTATTGCCTCTCTAGTTATCACTCCGATCTGGTTTAATTAATTTACAAATTATATTAATTACATTTCCACTGTGTTTTAATCTATATACTTGCATAGATTAATCTAGCTTCATATAAGATACCACCTTGAATCATTTTCCATTATTTTCACTTATTGCAATGTAGACTTATTCCCTTTCTTCCCTTTATTGGCCGAGCAATCTTTAAGTAGATTTAAGTTTATATGCTTTTCTTTCACATTTCACACATTTTTTTCTTTAAGTTTATAAAAAGAGAGAACTCTATTTTCAACCTTTTACTTAATAAATTTTTTCTACTTGCTCTTTAACTACTAGAATTTTCTATTATATCAAGATGACACAATGCTTTGTCTTTTGACAAGTTGTATTTTTAAAAAAAAAGCTCTTTAAGCCATTTCTAAATTATATTTCTCTTTCTTAAAACTTTAATGTTTTTTTTATGAAATTTAGTCCGATTATTTAATAATAAATGTTGCTGCAGTGTTTTTATTTTTTTTCCAATTTCATTTTTTTTAACAACCTTAAAACAAATATTTTTCAGACAAATTATGAAACATGTAGCACTGTTCATTATATTATATAATAATGATAAACATAGTAAATATAATAGTAATTAACTATTATATACAGTCTTTAATTCTGCAGAAGTACTTTTGGTTAATTCCTTAACCCTCCTCAACTGCTGTTAAATTCAAAAAACATAATGGAAGCAAATATAATCAAATCAAATCTCATGAATTTTAACGTTAGCAGTTTGTTTATTATTTATATTCATATATATGTAAATAGTAAATATATATAGCTTGATGTACATATATATATATATATATATATATATATATATATATATAGAGAGAGAGAGAGAGAGAGAGAGAGAGGGAGGGAGAGAGAGAAATGGATACTCTATCCACTTCAATAGTTTCATCATGAAATTAATACTTATTTTTCTTCAATAGATTTTATTTTAGTTTTAAATAAAATTTCTTTTGACACTTTTTTTTATCTATTTGTAAGAATATTTTTATTAAAAAACTTTTAATCTTTTGAAAAGAAGCATTCGAATTTAAAAAGTTTTAATCCTTTTTTTGAACAAGCATTTTAATTTTGTAAAGTTTTTAATTGCATTCTTGGTTTGTTAATTGTAATCCATTTTAATCTATTTTGAAATGAGTGGAGATTTAATATTGTAGTAATTAATTTATGGATAAGTTAAAAACCCTGGTGAGATATTTTAATTAAGATAGAGCATAAGATAAGGATTGGCCTGGGGAAAATGCTTCTAATTAATTAAAAAGGAAAAGAAAGAGATGATGTGGAAGATAAGGGGGCATATAAATGGCCCAGAAGTTTAGGACTTATTATTGTTTGGATGCTTATTACTCTGATTATCTTGACTTAGATTGATTTGTTTAAAATTATGCAGCTTATTTTGTTCAGTTAATTCAGAATATCTAGTTTCTAATAAATTTTAATACTTTGCTGTTCACTTCCTGGACCTGCTCTCAGGAGATTATATTTGTTTACCTGCAGTGAGACATTTGACCAAACTCTCAGAATAACCTACATCAAATTAACTGTGTTTACCTTCCAAATGATAGAGTTCTATGCCATGTGTGTTCAAACCCTTAGAATACCATTCTAAATCAATCTGAGGATGAATTCTGATCTCTGAGCTGTTCTTTCCAGATCATGCCTTGAAAGCCTAACTAGAACTGATTCAAAGTATGCCTCTACATTTGCAACCATGAAGAGATAAAGCCACCTGAATATTTATCATAAGAATAACTGTGCACAAGGATTCACTGTACTCTGCTTTACCGTAAGGTAAAATATTTTATATTCTTTCCAGGATATAGGTCTCTAAATTCTCCCCTTAATCTAAAAGTAAATCTGTTGTCTAATGTTTGCATATTTATTTAATATCATAATTATTCTATGTATTTTCTTATCATATTTATAATGTGTTTTGGAATCTTAGTTTTAAGATTTCATATTTTTAATTTATCTGAGAGTATATTGTGAGTTTATAATTGATATGCTTTGTATTATTTTTATTTATATTAGTTATCCTTGCTAAATGCTTTGGAAGATCTTCATAATTTTGTTTAGCTCATCTGCCCATTTTGTTGATATACTGTAATTAATTTAGAATAAGTGTAGTTTGTGTTTCTGGCAAATTAAAAATCTTTTGGCTGGCAGTTTATCGAGTGCTTTGTTCTGTTTTTCCTATTTCAAAGATTTAGTTTTCATTTTTGTTTACTTAAGATTATGTAAAAATGTAATCCTTTCTTGTTGTCTTTTCTGGTCTTGTATTTGAATTTAACCTTGAATACCTTAAAAGTGGGTTTTATTATGAGCTGTTCTGTGGACATATGACATCCTTGGTCCTAATGCTTTATTCTGGGCCAAGGGAAGCTCACCTGTGCTGCTTCATTGAATTTCTTGCAAGACCACCTTATTTTCAGAAATCTTTGAATAGAAAAATTGAAATTGTTTTTTTTATAAATTGCTAGCAGGAAGATATTATCAATATCCTTTTAAATTATAGGTGAGAAAGTGAACCTATCTGCCAAAGTGTTTTATGTTCTATACTCACATACACACTCAGATGAATATGCCAATAAAATCTAGGTGAAACTTTCATATTTTGTTTGCAGATTTATTTTTTTTCTTGAATCTAATAAACTTTTAAATTACTTAAAATTATATTAGCTAACATTTATCCTAGTTTTATTTCTGAGTTGGCTGAATAATATTAATGAGCTCTTGCACTCTCTGGGTTTAGTCAGTGCCAATCATCATCATCATTAACTTTTGACCACTTTAAATTAAATTTTCCAGGTATGCAGTGACCTGGTGATGTCCTCAGTGATCAAAAGAAATAAAGAAATAACCGGTACAATATATACATAAATTATTTATTACTGGCTTGCAAAAAGTCATTTCTTCCATTTAAATTTACATATATCATCACTTATTTCCAGTCTACCAATGGACATCTGTTCAAGTCTATTTCCATCTATTCAATTCATCATCTTTCTTTACATTGCTACAAAAATATTTTAATGGCATCAATCCACTTCATATAAGGTCTCTTTTTAAGCACTTACTAATCTTTTGTAATCTAATTTGTTGTCATCCCTGCGACTGATATGTCCAGATATTATTTCAGCCTCTTAATTCTTTCCATGATGCTCATCTGTTTTCTCACCCATGTGTTACATTTTTAATACCTCTTTGTTACTCCCAACTTACATTTTTCCATTATTTGTTGTATAGTCTGAAATGTTTGTATTGCTTTTTTCCAAGATGCATAAATAACAAGCTAAATCTTGAACCCACATGTGTTTCATAAAACAATTACCCAGAAGAAATGTTACACCTTTTTCAAATCTGCCCATGCTTCTCATCTCTACACTATTTATGTTTTGTAAGCATACAGTCAACCTCAAGTAATTATTTAACAAATATATAAAATATTTCCAGCCTTATAAATGCATCGGTAATTATTCACACATTAAGAACTATGTAGTTTCCATGCTGTTTCATAATATTTGACAATAAAAACTACAATGTACTAAAAAAAACATAACAAAGAATGGTTCAATTCATATGTATACTCTCTCAAATTTTTACCTAGGAACATCATGGCTATAACTTAGCAATCAACAACCTATCTCAATTGTTCTCTATGATACCTTAAATCTTTATTTCCCTTAACACTCCTTATCAGATTTTGTTCTTGGGAAACAAATATTTGGACTCTTCTTCAGTTTAATCACCATGATTGGATATGAATGCAGCACTCTCCAAATTTAAATTACATGTCATTAAGATTATAATTTCATCAAATTTTTGACTATAAATTTATTCTCCTGCAAATATATAAACATTTATATATAGTTTATTAGTAATAAAGTTTTACATATAGATAAAAGATGCACAAATAAATACTGGTTAAATATATTTATTAAAAATATTCCTTTTCATGCACATAGACATTCTTCCTTTAATATTTAAGTTATTGATTTAAAAACATGCCATTCAATTTCAATCCTAGGATTAATTTCATACATTATGTTTAACTTGTATTAATAATTTGGTCAAGATATTTATAGTTATTTACTTCTTCCAATTTATTTCTATCAATTTTTTTTGAGAAACTATAGAATATTACTTTAGTATTTTTAACGGTTTTTTATTACTGCAATTTTACTTTCATCCAATAATTCTTGTAATATTTTGTGAAACGGAAACATTATTTATCAAAATAATCACAAGATTTGCAAAAGTTCCACCATCAGATTTTCAATGAAATGGATGACTGAAGAGTTGTGGGTTGGAGTAGTTTGAAGCCTGTCCATTATAGTATGAAGATTGGCTATCTTAACATAAAGCTGAGCATTGATTGTATATATGTGTGGAAATGGTAATCTGGACCAACTGATGATTGCTGGTTTAGCATGATATATATATATATATATATATATATCATGCTAAATATATAATCATCAATATATATATATATATATATATATATATATTGATGATTATTTATCTTTTCAACATGTGTATAATCAGGTGGGTCAGCAATATGAGATTGCACGGAGAGCTGGGGTCGTGTGAAAGTCTGAGTTCGAATCCTTATACATTACATTATATATGTGCAGATGTGTGTAAGCCTGTACAGTGTATTAATCTAGGTAATTTAATGAATTTCCATTTAATTATTGTACACCAGCTTTCCATTTTAATTCATAAAATGTATTTTCTCTAAAACTACTAAAAAAATTTCAAAAATGGAATTCTGCTGTTCTGTGAATTCAGCAATGCTAATCTTAGTATTACCAAGTAGTCTATCCATATAGTCTATTCATTTCTATTGCATTTTAATATTTTCTGTGTTTTTATATTCTAAAGTTTTAATCACCATTTAAATACTTGTTTAGTGAACTCAAATGCCTTTTCATAACCTATAAATACAAAACATCGATTTTTGGCTTTTCTCTAACGTCTCTTTATGTCTGTATGTGATCTATTATATTTTAACTGCTTTTAAAACCAGTTTTCTTATTTAATTAACTTGAGTCTAAATTTTTTTGTTGACACATTGTAATGATTTTAGTAAATATTTTATAAGAGAAGACTTATAGATTATATTTTTTTCTTTATCTTTCTTAAATATCAAGTAAATGATCTTTCTTATTGCATTGCCAAATCCATATAATATTAAATTATCTATGCTCTTTATTACTGTTTTACAATGCTTTTGTTGTATTCATGTATTTGTATTGTTTATTATAGTTCTGAGGAAGATTGCTGAGTCAATCGAAACTGACATAATTGGTTGTAATAAAAGCATTTGTAAAACAGTAATAAAAAAGTAGATGATTTAATATTAAATATCAAACAACGTACAATTATCTGGTATATCTTTATTATTAAGACATTTTATATTAATAATTGTCAATAATTTCTATTTCTTTACCTACTTTAAAATATCTCTGCAATAATTCCATTATTTTCTGAAGCGTTTTTTACTCTTCGTAGATCTAATTGCTTATCTTTTAAAATATTTGGAATTTTAGATATAGGTCATAATTGTTAAGGCTAATTTGTAGTTTTTTTGTTCTTTACTACTTTCATACTTTTTCCTTTTAATATTAAAGCCTTCTTTTTGTCTTATATCTGCAACCATGCCATTCAGTGTAAGCCAGAGTAATCAATGGGTGCAAGAAGGTTTGTGCATAAAATCCCTATCTAGTGCCTACTCATCCAATATCCCCAAACTAGTTTCTAGATTTGTTTTGGAGGACTAGGCACTAGATAGCGATTTTATGCACAAACCTTCCTGAATCCATTGATTACTCTGGCTTGTACTGAGTTGTGACTTGCCTCTGTGAAAACAGCTTATGTAAGCATAAAATGGTGATCATGTGTTGTTTGATGGTTTCATATCAGTTATTTTGGTACTGATATTATCCAAACCGGAACAATCTTCAAAGTTTGATAATAGTTTAAACAATTTTTAAATTCTAGTTTAAATTTACTGGTGAATAACTGAAAATTAATAAAAATAAGTAATTGAATGAATTTACTGCTTGGGAAATTCATAAAAAAATTGGGTATGAGAAGTACCCAAACTGGAATCAATCTGAGGACTTTATGGTCCAGAGTTTGAACTCTATCTTTGAACTAAACTATACATGGCAGGTAAGGTCAGTAATAGTTTCCAAGTGGTAAGATATGTACCTAAGAGATTTATTTTTTGGCAAAAGCACCACTGATCTTTGATTCATTGCTTATCGATCGTTTCACATCAGGAATGTAAATGTTATTGTTTCAGTTATATTTTTAATCATCACAAAGACAAAACACTTTTTAAAAATATCTTTTGCCCAACATCATGTGCTCTTCAATAGTAACATCACATGATCACTATTTCTTATGTTAGCACATTACTGCATTAAAACAGGCAAAACTCTCCATACAGTAGTGCCACTCAGTGCCAACCGGAGTAATCAATGGATGCCAGAAGGCTTGTGCATTAATTATCTATCTAGTGCTCACTCATCTAATATCCCCAGATTGGAGAGTTTTGCTCTTCAATAGTATTTGAATTCCATTTCAACTATTGAAACAAGGTAATAAATATGCCTACATTGTAATGAAAATGAACTGGGCAGCCATCCATAAATGCATAATTTAGTATTTCAGATACAAATATTTTATTTTTATTGCAATTTATATCCTCAAATTTTTATATATAATGTTTAAATAGTACTTCCATATCCTGCCACCAAAGCTTGCAACTATATTTTTTTGAATTATATATTTTCAGGGACATATAAGTAGTCGTATTTAATTATCTTTCTTTATTATTGTTACAAAAAATAAAAGAAGTTACACAAAAATATGACAATTAATTGTAATTAAACTAAATTTAATAATTTAAATGGCTGTAAACAAAGTAACAAACATGAGTTATTCATGTTGGCGGCCAAATGACCACAGTTGCATCTTCTTCTTTGTGCAATCAGGAAGACAGGATTCTATACCTTTGGAAATATTCCACTGCATAGCCTTCTGTCATTGGAAGATGATAAATTTTAATAATTTTGCAAAAATGTTTTTGAAAAAAGCAAAGTCGCTGAACTTAAAAGTATGGTGATTGTGCTGAATATAAAAAAATCTTAACAGTGCTCAGAACATGTTAGTGTTTATACATTATTATATACTTACATAAAAGTTAATTAAATCTTGTAAATGGAATTTATAATAGATTTATTAATATTTTTTAAACTTAAACAAATAACACATATCTTGTTAAAATAATGTTGAAAAATAAAAATAAAAATATTTGTATGCCCATGAAAATGTATAATTAAAAAAAAATATGGCTGCCAAGCTAGGGTAATGAGATAATATCTAAGTAGTGTTTAAACTATAACATAGTTTATGTCATGCCTTTCAATCTGTAGAGTAGAAAAATATTGCCATTTTAAAATTATTTCATCAGAATAATTATATGTATAGACACTAAGCAGATTTTAATATACGTTATTGCATAGACAAGTTTTAAAATTATCTACTTTTATCTAATATAAAATGCCAGAGCAGTTCTTTTACACGACATTCATAAATAGCTTTAACAAGTACACTAGAGTTATAATACCTCTACTTGTTCAGTACAGAGGACTGATTGGTTATTTTATGTTGGATAATGGGTTTATAATTTTAAAGTTCACATAGGCAATACAATTCATTAAAGTTTACTTTTGTTTATGTACTTACAATATAATTGCAGATATTTTTTATTATATTAATATTTCCATATATATCTGATCAGGAAACTGTTTAAATGTTTGGAATTTAATTTGTAGTACTGTACTTTGGAAAGCCTTGTGATGCAAAGTCGGTATCTCCATTTACTATAACTGACTTGGAATTCAAATACAGTCTAGTAAAATTTTTAATTTTTTTTTCAGATAGTAGACTCATAGCCATTCAGCTAACAATTCAGAATTGGTCAGTAAATGGATATCCCTCTATTTTTAGTTAGGGAATGAAACAAGGATCAAAGACAGCTCAAACCATAACTACTAAGCAATTCGAAAGCGTTTTGCTTCACTGATTCTCCATAAGGGATTTCTGGAGAGATTTCTTTATCTTTTTAACACTTAACTTTTATTTTGAAAGAGGCTATCATCTTCTCATTGTATATTTTGAAACAAACGTCTACTTTAATTATGAAATTGATTGGAGTATTGCTTATTTGATTACACAATATTAAAAATGTGGGTTGTTTTTGGTATGCTTGGGCATACGCACTCCATCTCCGAGCTTAGATTAAATAGCATTAGAGAGATTACTTTCTTTTATTAAATTGTATAAATGTGTGTGGATTTTCTTTTTTTAAAAAAAAAAAAACACTGATTGACAGCCATGGAAAGATTTTTTCTTCTTGAATAATTTTCTCCAGATAGAATACAATTTATTTAATTCACATTTCACATTCTTGCTTTTAAAAATCTCCGTAGTCTCTTTTTATTAATTTCTGATACTATTAATCAAATCATTAAAATTTATATTGTGTTTGTTAATTTGAAATCTTAACAAAAAAAAAAAATGGCATCGATAAGACCTACTTAATCACTAGAATGCGTTTTATCAGTTAAAGATATTTTTGCGATTATTGTGAACAGCGAAAATCTCATTATGTTTACAAATTTCAATGAAATTTAACTTTTGTACGGAATGTATTATTTTTAAAAAAAGTATTAAATTTTGGGTTTGTAAGTTATTATTTTTATGAAGAATATTATTTTAATTTTTTACTGCCTTTTTTCATATGACAGAATTATTAAACTTTTTAATTTTCCTACATAATATAACTTTATTAATAATTACTAGGTCATAACCACAATCAAGAAGTATTGGTTTTAGACGTCGTAAGCTTATATTAAGGTAGCAGATGAAAATTCCCCACAGAATATCATTTTAGGAATATTGCTTCTGCCTCATGCAAACCCAGTCATCTCAAGCGCAAGGAGAAATAACCTGGCTAGTGCACGCAGAGATGTTGGGTCTTATCTAGTCATATTTACAGCAACCTATCTAAAATAAGGAAACTCCAAAATCAAGATCATTATAATAAAGACACACAAAAGATGGGCTATGCAATGTAATCTGAGTAGCAAAGAACATTAATATAACTCCTTGTGGTATTGAATTAGGGAACATTTAGAGATGATTCAGCCTTAATATAGTAAATTCTCTGCTAGCACCGATTACACAAAGAATTAGCTACAACTTTTGACAGATGACATGTAAGAAGAGAACTGCAAACAGGAAAATCACACATATTGACAAAACTAATTAAACAAAATATTCATTTTTTTGGAAAGTTAGAGATGCATCAACAAAGAAAGGCTATATCATCTCAACTGATATCTGTTTCATGTCAGGTTTAATTGGATGAATGGGGAAGGGGTGCATGTTTTGTGAACAAAAAAAGTTCATTTTGTTGATATTTAGTAGTGATTGATTATAAAGTAGTGATTAAATATTGATTATCATATTATCAATAAAGTTTTAATTATAAATTTATTTAAACGCACATTGATTACTTAAGTAATATTTACTAAGGATGTAATCTCAAGAATCTGCGTGTAAAAATGCGATATTAGGGACCTCTACAGGTCTTAACCACAAGCACTTTTCTTTCAAAGTGTAAGCTTGTGGTTAAGACCTGTAGAGGTCCCTAATATCACATTTTTACATGCAGATTCTTGAGGTTACAGTCTTAGTAAATATTACAATAAAGTTATGTAATTCCAAATACTTCGTGTTTTCTTGATAAAATGTGATGCAAAAGATTATGAAATTGAAGAAATATGAAAGACCATAAAGGCAAAGAAACAATCTTTTTAATGAGAAACTTCAATGCATGAATGGAAAATATAAGGAGAGATGATTACTTAAAAAATGTAATAGCAAGATATGAAATTGGTGAGAGAAATACAAAAGAATGATTTATACATCTTGCTACTGAAGTAAACTTTGTAATAATGAATATGACATCTCATCACCTTTATACTCAGCCCGTTTTCACCATAATACTTGTAGATACAAAATATATTAATGTTTGCCTAAAAGTTTGTGATGATGAAACATTTTAGTTGTATTTATATATTGTACTATTTCCATGATGTAGTATTAAATATTGAGTATCTTTATAAAAATCAAACTTAATTTAAACTTTCTAAATACATTCAACTGCAAGAATTAGCATTGGAAGATATTATTCTTCCCTCTTCTTCATGTGTTTCTGGCCTGAACAGTGACAGTACTAGCATGGGATTCAAACCTGGAGCCTTAGATTTTTGGATATTGAATTTTAAGATAACCCTCTATTCAAGCCATCTGCTGTAGCTAAGTATATGAAGTTTTCTACTGACTGTTGTCTTTGGCAGAATAACCGAGTTGATTAGAGTGTTACCTTAAAGTTAAATATTCAAGAATGTAAAGGTCCAGGTTTGATTACCATGATAGTACTGTTACTGATTAGGTGAGAAACACATGAAAAAGAGAGGAGAATAATGCTACTTGAAATGTTGAGTAAAACTAACCTGTGTGATAATGTAATTGGAAAATTTAAATAAAGTTAAATTTTTCTAAAGACATTCAATATATAATATTAGACAATGGAAATAGTCCAACATATAAATACAATTAAAATATATTATAACTTTATCTTTCTTATTGTATTGCCAAATCCATATAAGTTCTTATAAAAAAATTATATATCACAATGTTCAATTCATTGGTTAAAAGTTATATATTTAATCAAAGCGGGTTGATGACTTTCATAAAATTTTTTGAACACCTGCCACAAATAACCCCAACTTCCCAAGGATTAACTTTCATTTCCAGAACTGAAGATGATTTATATGCCTATATGCTTGAAAAGGAAGGTTTTTAATAAATGTGTTCTACCAATTTTTACTTATGGATCTGAGACTTGAACACTTAATAGAAGAACAATACAGAGACTTTAGACCACTCAAAGAAGTATGGAGAGGTGCATTTTGGGGGTAACAAGAAGAGATCAAAAACACAATATATGGGTAAAAGAACAAACAGGTGTACTGACCTCATTGAAAAAATTAAAAGACAAGTGAAGTTGGGCTGGACATATTTCTAGAAGAGATGATAATAGATAGACAATTGAAATCCTAAACTGGATTCCAAGAGATTGTAAAAGACCCAGAAAGGGACCACATGTGAGATGGATAGATGAAATAAGAAAGTATGCAGGGGTGATGTGGAGAAGAGAAGCTTAAGTTTGGAAAAGATGGATTGAACTTGGAAAGACCATCCTGCAGTGGATTGATAATGGTTGAAGATGATGATTATAATAAGCACTATATGCTCCAGTATTGAATGAATTTTTTGTATCATTATCCATATCATTTATTTTTTACAGCCAATAACATTTGAACCAAATTAAAAAGCTTTCTGATTGTTCCACAAAGAGCTTATTACTGAGATTCTTAACAATGATTGTTATAAATGGAGTTACACCAATTCCAAAATTAAGATGGTATTGTCTTTTACCTACACAGTTTATATTATTTATTAAAAAATGAATGAGATATTATACATCTGAATTGAGGTTCCGAAGGTTCCAGAATTGATTCTGGCACTCACAGTTCTGGTGCTTAGATTTTTTATGAACTCCTGAGTGATAAACCCATATGCCTTTTTATGCCCCGTATAGTTTCAAATGGTTAGAGCATTCAACTTGGGATTGGGAGATCCCAGGATTAATTCTGGCTCTCAAAGTTTTAATGAACTCCCAAGCAATAAACCCATAGGCCTTTTTATTTCCTGTGTGGTTTCAAATAGTTAGAGCATCCAACTCAGGATTGTGAGGTTCCAGGATTGATTCTGGTGCTCCCAGGATTAGCACTCAAACTTCTAAATGCCTGAATAATAAAGCCATATGCCTTTTTTACACCATATATAAATTTCATTAGAATCTTGTGGTATAAAATTTCATTCAAAATTTGCACTCTGTTTTATTACTGAGTAAAGTTATTGCATAATGAATGCCAGGAAGAAAGACCCCACTTTAGCACTTCAAAAGAAATCTAATATAATGGTTATTTTTCATCTAACATTAAGCCATATTTAATTTACAGAAATAAGTTTCTCTATGGTTGCATATAAGGGCACTTATTACATTTTCTACTTTCCATATATCCTAGGAAATATAAACAGTTAATGTAATTATCTATTAAATTAGCAAAATATAATAATAATTTTAATACATATATGTGCTCTGCGTACGGATAATGAAGCTATTCAATGTACGTAAACTGTCCCAAAAGTGCTTGGCGGTAAATTTTGATAATTTTACGTAAATTGAATAGCTTCATTATCTGTGCACAGAGCACATATATGTATTAATTTATTTCAAATGCTAATGAAGTAAAGCCTTAACTATTTCAATAATAATTTTAATAGAATTCATATTTTATTGAAAACTTTACTAATAATGTTGTAAGTAATTAAAAGATGTAGCGGAGATTTTTAAAAGGCTGAATAGCATGAACAAAATATGTGGATTAGGTAATTTACATACACTTTGGAAAAAAATTAGTAAAAAATAAATTATTTTTTATGAATTAAATTAGTGTTTCTTAAAAATAAATAAAACAAGATAAAGACTTAAGGATACATTCATATAACTTAAGAACACGAGAGTGTAGTATCTTAATCTACTTGATGTAAGCAGATGATAGAATGTACATCTATGTAGATTAAGATATCAGCCATTTTCTAGTATTTTCATGAAATCTAATGCCACATTTCAGATAGAGATATTATAGTTTGATGCATAAATAAATAATATGTTTTATTAAAAATATGCTTGTAAGTAAATATGACATTGGTGCATCAATAGTATTTGAGTGTAAGTGTAATAATAAATGAAACCATTTTCATTCATATACAAAGAGAACCACTTCATATTTAAATCACTAGACAAAAATGAAACAAATTACTTACCAATAGTTTTGCAGCTGAGGAACACAGCACAAAATAAAATATACCACACTACCTTTCCACTATTATAACTATATTCCAATCATTATTAATATTAAAAGAACATTTAAATAAATTAATAGCTTCAGAATCATAAATCATTATTAACAACTTTTTTAATTTTCTTTCTTTATTCTTCTAAAAGATGAACTTATGTGCTCTATCAGAATATTATGGCTCACATTTCTTTCATGTCTATATAATGCAAAATTAAATTATTTATTTATTTTATATTCTGTTTTTATGAACTTTGACTTTGTTCTTTAAACTTAAACTACTTCAACATATTTTATAATTTCTTACAAATACAGGAATAAAATAACTCCAGAAGTGGTTTTCTATCCACTTTCTTTTTTGTATTATAGAGTAACTCTTTCTCCATGTTATTTTCTTATCAGCAATTATAATTTTTCCTTAAGGTTTTATAAAAGGACAATTTAAAAGGCAATAAAATAAAATTATATGTGTCTTTTTTATTAACATTTTTTTTTATTACCACTATTATAATTTTATTAAACAAAATACCCTTTGTCAATTTATCAGAATAACTTATACTAATATAATTTTTAGAAAATTCTCATTTTGAAGCAACACCGTAATTTTAAAATTATTCAATTTTTACATTTCTGTAACAAAACTTTTTAAAGCTGCTGTTTTATAACTATCAGGTAAATTAAGTCTAATAATAGATCTAAGATCTATTATTAACACAATGTTTGCACATCAAACAATTATTTTTTAAAAGCTCTTATTAGACCAGAGATAAAGCTGGATTTCCACCTTTATTGTTAGAAGGAGGTTGCCTTGACAACGGATTGAGATTGTTGATTGTTATTGATATTGGTGTTAAGTATTGACTGCTTTTATGTACACACACATATATATATATATATTGTAATGAGCACAGATGGCGTTACATTGTGTTTTTATTATTAAACATGAAATTAAAATAAAAAGTTCGCATTTAAAAATTTTCTTTAAGAATTAAAAATTAAAATTAAATATCATCTTAAACTCGTATATATAAATCGCACAGAAAAAAAAAAAATTATTAACGAAAACTTTATTAAAGAAAAAGTGTTTTAAAACTAAATTTTCAGTAGAGATTTAAAGATAAAAATATATCTTTAAGTTTGAAAACACATTAATTAATCAGAAATGGAAATGATTGTTTTAATTAGTTAAATGTAAACTAGCCTTGGGCATTTAAATGTAAAAACATCAGTCAGATAGGAAAACAATAGAAACAAATAGCCAATGAATGAAAAACAATGGAATCGGACCTCAGTGAAAGGACCATATCATCATCATGACGTAACGTCCATTGGATCCTTCAAATTAATATAAAAGGACAAGTTTGAAAATTATTAATTAATTATTACGATGTGACTATATGTATTAGTCCGGAGTTTGAGGTGAAGGGATTGAAAGACACACTTTCAATTCCTTCAGCTGTTAAAGAAAAGGGAGTGAAATATTGTTTTCTTCATTGAGGACCAGTTAAAGCAAAAACCTCCGGATGGATAAAATCAACGGCTAATAAAACAAATATCTTCAGTACGGCATGGGAATTCCCATTCAGAATTACAAACGACTACAAATTATGGACCTTTTAAAATCATAAGAACTTTAGTTTCATTTGAAAACATAGAACTCTAAATTCTAAACCTTTTAGTAAATAATACAAATAGAATCCTATCTGACCAAACTAAATTCTTTATTAATAATGTTATTTGATGTATTTTTTATTTATTTATGTAAAATTATTTCCATTTATATATATCTTTTTGTTCTTTAAGTTTTATTATGATTTTTGCTGTGCGATAAATTAAATTATATAAATGTTAAACTTAAGTCGGGCGTGAATGGTTGTATAGATTTGTAAAGGTATATTAGGGGAGGGTAATCTTAGGTTATTTGTGTGTAGTTGAATTGGGTCAATGGTTTGGATATATTGGTGTGATTAATAGATGTAATATTGATTCGCTACAGGCAGAATCGCTTCATACGCCGCACACTTCCGTTTGCCTATGGAAGGAATTATAAGTCGGATACCGCAGTTCCTTTCTATGGAGTTTTTTGTTTTATTGCTCTTCTTTGCAGATAGATGTAATATTTCTATCTGATGAGAGGCAATTTCTTCTCTTAACTTTTTGTGCTGCTGTATTTTATTACATTGAATACATCGATATATCAGATGAATTGATGCCAGTTTGACTACGAATTTTAGCCTAAGGTTAAATAGGGATAAAATGTTTATTTTCAAATGCAGATCTATGCAGTCTATTCGTACTCGACACTAAATAAAAATGCATTAAATTTAAGTTGTTTATAGACGTTTGCATGGATTCATTATCGGTTAATTATGTTTTGGATTTCATATTTGATCAAAATATATAGACATTCGATTAATAATGATACCTCATGGTGGGTATCTAAAATGTATTTATTCAGATGTCTTTTAAGTTATTGGTGACAATGCAAGCATCTTATGGTGAATACTATTGGGTTACTTATAAATTTCCCTCTGCAATTGTCAGTGTCAATGATTTTATATTTTGATCGTTTATGTTTATTTTGAAATGTTTTTGACCGTTGTAATCTATGTAACCGATCTATACTCAACATATTAAAACAAGCTTTTAGAATCCCATCTGTGCGAACTTATAAAAAAATTAAAATGTAAATTTATAAAAACTAAATGTAAATTAAAGTCAAAAATCAAAGTTAAAAATGTAAGTTAAATTTTAAAATGTAAAACTAATACTAAAATAATTTTAAATCTTATATATATATGTGAATAAATAAATGTTGTGTGCTAATTACTGGAAGTGGCTTATTTTATTCTTTTTTTAAAAAATTATTCTTAGATAAAAATTCATAAATATAAATCTCTGCTATTCCACTGAGCTAGTGACATGGGCTAATGACCGGAATAAAGAAAAGGAAAAAAAAAATTTTTTTTGTTGGGACTTACGTATCTGCCTACTCTATAAATTTTTCTAGGTTCAAATGCCTAGATGGTGCCCTGTAGTGCAGATACGTTTAAGTCAATCTCCGGATCATTACAATATATATATATATTGAACATGATTGAAATCCGATTAAGTTTTAATCTTCACTAAACTTAATTTTGTTAAAACGTTTAATGTTTAAATTTTATTATTATTTAAAAAAGAATACGTGTATCAAAATACATTCAGTGTTATCGATTTATTTTAAAATAATTTTCTTATACCGCTTGTTTTTACTTTAAATCAATTAATTAAAAAAACAAGCAACCTAGCTAATTGCATTCCTGTGGCTTTTATTTTAAAGAGTGGAGATTTGATTTTTGTGTAGTTGTTTTCATTTCAATAATACCTGGGTAGAATTCTTAGATAGATTGAGTGGGAGATTAATATTTCCCCTGCCTAAGGCATAGAAATTGAACAACAAGGAAGGTGTTTTGCGGTAAATGGAGCGACATATAAATAGCCCCGAAAATTTGGGAGTTATTCAATATTCTTAAATAGACAAACTGCTTCTCAAGGAAAGTTTATATCAGTTTGGACATTTAAATTCTTAAGGGAAATTAGCTGTTATTAAACCATTTCGCTTGCAACAAGAAGACAAATATTATACGTGTTATCAAAACCCGAATGGCTTGCCAACTCAACAAAAGACGGATCCCTGACTTCCAAATTTGCTCCAGTAATGCCTTAAACACCTACAAGAAGCCGGAACCTCGTTACATCTACCTTGTCATGGTCAAAGAACTTGAAAATGAACTTAAGTAAAAGTGCACACTCTACGTGAACATTGCTTTTACCGAAAGGTAACTATTTTCTTTTTTTATTCTTCCCAGGGTAAATTAATTTTCATTAAATCTCTGCTCAATCTAATCATAAATGTGTATTCATAACTCAACAAAAGATGGATCCCTGACTTCCAAATTTGCTCCATTAATGCCTTAAACACCTACAAGAAGCCGGAATCTTGTTACATCTACCTTGCCATGGTTGAAGAACCTGAAAATGAACTTAAGTAAAAGTGCGCACTCTACGTGAACATTGCTTTTACCGAAAGGTAACTATTTTCTTTTTTTATTCTTCCCAGGGTAAATTAATTCTCATTAAATCTCTGCTCAATCTAATCATAAATGTGTATTCATAATTTATATAGCCTCATATTTAATATTTGCTGTGTTTTCTAATATTTTGTCATGGGTCTTGGAATCTTAGTTTTAAGATTCCAAGTTACTGTCAATTTTTGTTTATTGGAGAATGACGAGTGAGTTTTCTATTTTTATGTAAGACTTTTATAAATGCTTTGGCAGTCATGCCTTTTAAATGCTTACATGTAATTATGTTAATATTCAATAATTAATTTTAAACTCTGTGTTTGCACTGTTGCAAACCTCCAAAATCTTTTGGCTGACAACTTTATTGTCTAATTTTCCACAGGTGGCGATTTCGTTTCTTATATCTCTGAAGGTGGAAATTAGAATTGTTTTTCTTTGTAATTTTATAAGTTGTCAGCAGGAAGATAATATTTATCCCTTTTTAAATTACAGGTGTGCAATACTTTCGTTCTGACAAAGTATTTAAACTTTTAATTTTTTTGTACTCATGTGCACTCTCCGATAAATTTCTGTTTGTATTTATTATGTGTGCTTTAAATTTATCAGAGCGTGTACTCAGAATTTGTTTGTAAGTTTATTTTCTTTAAATGCTGGGGCAGACATAACTGTTTTTCTAATTATTTACTTGTCCCTTATTGAGACTTTAATTATTAATTTTAAAGTAATTTTCGCCAATCGTTTGGCTGGGATTCACCAATTTTAATTATTTTACTCCGTTTCAAGCATATTTTTTGGTTGTTCTTGAGGTGGAACAATCACCATTATTTTAAATGTAGTAACAGGTGCAGCTCATACCGATATAAGGACATTTGGGGTCTGACCAAATTTTGGATCTCGAAAAGCTCATCGGCACTGATTTCTTTGATCTATTTCAAGGACGTATTGTTTAAGTATCTGAGGGTGAGAACCAATGTTTGAGTGAATCCTCTGCTGAATGAAATTTGCTTCCTCCCTTTTAAATTTGTTTATTAGAGAATCAGTAGATCTGCCAGAGCATCGCATTTAGTCTTTCTGGTACACGCCTGAGCCAATCATATTTGTTAACTTATAAACTTTTCTTATAAGTTAATTTTCTCTTAATAAAATTTTATTAAATAAGTTTAAACTTAATTTGACTGACGTTTGTCTTTGTGCTTTTGTCTCAATTGTCTAAACAATTTAAGATCTCTTGTTTCTCCCTGAGTCTAGTCGGCGAAAACCATCATCATTATCTATTCTGATCACAGTAAACAAATTTTCCAGACATGTAGTGGTCTGGTGGCGCCCTCTGTATTAGAATAGATTGATAGACGGAAAGTAAATCATTCGTCCGGCACAATATTGAAGCTGTGCATATATATATATATGCTGGCTTCACCATTCACTATGGACTAACTAAGACCCTAAGTCCAACCATAGTGAATGTATGTTTTTTTTTCAAACTAAATTTATCATTTTCTCAAATAGTTGCCTAAATTAAAAGATTTAATAAAATAAAATATAGAAAGTTAAAATTATAATTGCAATTATTTTTAAAATATATTTGGTAGAATTCGATGAATTTCTTAATTAAATAGAATCCATTAAGAAAAGGAATTTAATTAGTAAAACATTTTTCTGAATTAGATAAAAATAGATAACAGGAAAAATTTGAAACAACAGGCATGATTCGTTGCTAATTAGCAGATTAAAAACATAATGGAAAAAGGGTATAAATAAAGAAATTTTCTTTTGTTCTGGATCTTATGCTTGCAGGTAACCAGTGCTGAAGGTCAGAGAGAAAATCTTAAGAATTTTGTTGGAAGAAATTTTGCTGAAAAATTAGACAATATAGTGAACTCTTGCTTGCTGTACTTACTTCAAGCTGTACTCTATTTTTCGGCATATAAATAAAAATCCAGAAATGTGTTGCTCTGCAAAAATGTGGGAGTAACCTCTTTTGCCTTCCCTCTCCTGAGCTGTTCCTGAGGTCGGAGTCATAATCATGTAAGCCAGACAGAGAACAAAAGTATCTGCCCTATATCCGTGAAAAAAATCTGCCATCAAAAACATGGAAAAACAAATTTGAAGAACTGAGAAGACCTGCGGGGAAATATCAAATGAACTCATTTTGACCCACCCATCTAGTTACTGGTAACGTTCCCATAAATTATTAAAATATCTTTGCAATTTGCAATTTCAATGTATATTTATGCTTTTCTAGATATATATGTTTTTTTTAAATCTATGTATTCGAATCTTGTGAAATTATATTTCATTAATTGCTTTCTTTTCTTTTTTTTTTATATCGTAATGGGAGGGGTTATTATATATAATGGCAGCCATAGTTCTTATTAATTTAATTGAAAAATGCTTAGTTTAACTTTCCGCCATTATACTCCCGTAATTAAGTTATTTATTTTATATAACTATTTATTTAGAAAGGAAAGGAAGCAAATCATAGAAAGTGCAAAACTCTATTTTAAAATCAAGATTTAAATTGCTAGATATTTTATTATAAAACTTTCCAAACTTTAACTTAGTTTTATATATATATAAAAGAAGGATCCTTATCAAATGCCATTGTATTTTAGTCAATGAAGGGTTACAAATTTAAAGTTATATTTTAAAGAGCATGAAATAAAACGTTTGCATTTATATTTTAGTACTGAGAGAGAGTACATTTTGACAATATGTATTAAAAAATTATTAAATAGCATTGGCTTAGTGGTGAATGGGTTAAATTTCAACTAAATAAATAAAATATCCGCCCACTTGTTCTTTTTATTAATTCAAATTTTATAAAGGTGAAGTTACTATTTTTCTGCGGATTTTCAGTGATAGTTGAGCTTTCTTAAGATATATATTTTGCAGAGGGTTTCTTTTTTAAATTTAAAGGTCGTTGACCGTATTTATATGGTATCGTGCCTCGGGTGATCTACTGGGCTGCTCAGCATAAACTACAGTGCTTCTTTTGCCAAGTTTGCTTAGGTTAACATACCTACATTCAGACCTTCTGAAAAATAAATAAATTGTTCAGGATCTCATGTCGATCTCAGTTCCTTAAATGTACGTAACTGGACATAAGCAACAAAAACTCCGATCCTGAATCCGGATCACGCATTTAGCGAATGGACTCCTTTTTTTTTTCTAACCTAGTTTAAAGATGGAGAGCTGTCCGATCTTGTGTTAACCTCTTGGTAACTGTTATGTCTCGAGCCTCACAGCCCACTATATGCTATTGCTTGTGTGCATGGTCTTATATATTTATATTTATTAGGAAATCTTTCTCAAAATATCATCGAAATGTTTCAATTATAGCTGGAAATTCCTGCTGGGGCCACTTTATCATTCTTCTTAAATCATAAGTAGGGCGATGATTTAAACCTGTCCAAAGTGTTTAGTTGAGTTTGACCACCTATTTATTTCTGTTCTCCAACCACAGAGTTAAATGAATCATCGTCTCTCTCTCTTGATTTCTTTTATGTAACAATTCCATTGGCTGTAATATTTTAAAGAAGAAATTATAACGTAAAATTTTGTCTGTTCTTATCATTACGATCAATGGATCTTTCAAATATGTCTATCTGGTTGCAGTGAAAATAGCCTGTGACACTATTAATAAAACATTGTATGAATTCTTTTAATGTAAATAATAAAAGTTTGTGTTATCTTTCATTCACTATAAATAAAACCACTTAGTATTGTTTTTCTTTTGTGACATACGTATGTACATCTGATCATTATATATGTAAAAATTCCTTTTTGTGGTCTCTTCTCTCCCTGACCACTGGGCATACATTAAGATTAAATTCTAGTGAGGTTTGGGGAGTAAGTCACTTAGTAGCAATCTAGAGGAGTAGGTGAGGTTTGAACCCCTTCTATCTGCATCTCTAGATTAGGTTAAAGCAGCTCTACTTTTCTTACCATTACAGTTTATATATATTATGAAGGTGGAACAAATATGTCACAATACTCATAAAAAGGAGACTAATGATAACTTAGCTAAGATATGATTTCTCAAACCCTATACATTTATGGACCATAATTAGCCCCTCATGAGAACTTCTCTTGAAATCATATATTTTATTATTATTAATTCATAAATAAATAATATAAAATATTATTATATAACAGTTATTAACATACATACTTTATTCATGGAAAAATTATATATTCATCTAAAGTGGATGATATCAAACATAAGTGGAGGAAGTTTAATGCTTGTAGACCAAATAGTTATTATGTATTAGACCTACTTCCTGTGTTTGCAATGAGCGAATACCTTCAGTGAGGATGTGTGTGTGTTTGCTATGGTAGAATGCCTTAGTTGTAAATTTTTAATATGGCATTCATCCATCACAAACACTCTCCCACCCTCCACTGAAGAAAGGTATAGCAATCTGTCATCTCTTGTACAGGCTGCAAGTCTAATCCGTAAACACAGGCAGCAGGTTTAATATGTAAACACAAGCAGCAGGTCTAATATGTAAGTAACAATCAATTTGTAATATATATATATATTGTACCCTTACTTCTTGATATATAAATATAAAAGGGCACAATATATATATATTAGATCTATATATTGACTAAAAATAAAAAATCAATAAACATTGATGAGTAAAACAAATCACATGAATATTAACTTTATAAGAAATGTAAAAGTAGTTTTTATTATAAATATTAATTTGTGATTAACAGACTCATTAATAATGTAAATGGCACATTATAAACTCTGCCAGAAATATATTTAACAAAATAAAAATTATAATTTTAATAGTTTCTTGCATAGTTAAATAAGCGCTACTTGACTATCACAGTTATGGCTGTAGCAGATGGTATTTTTCAACTCAAGCAATCAGCAAATAATATTGCAATATCATAATAGAATGATCATAGGCAGAACATCTCTACTAGCACAGAAAGAGCAAACTACTGTTTTATGTAACATCTAAAATACATCATTTTAGTTACCAATCAGAAATCTGTAATGCTAATTACTATACAGGTGGTCCTCTACTTTCGAACATTTTACTTTCATACAATTTGCTATTTTATACACATTTCATACTTTCAATTGTTATCAGTATATATGACAAAATGCATTTTCTTTTATGTAATGATTCTCCCCTTCTCATGGACTATTATTCACTAATCCCTCCCCATCTCTATGACATTAATCACATCCAACTTCAGTATTATAGGCTCAAACTTGAGCAGAGATGTCTTGAGTTAGCATGTGTGTTGGTAAGTTTTATCTTATCAGTTTATGTTAGGACATGTGCTATTACTTTATGTACATTTCTGTTTTGATTTACAAATATCTCTGCTTAAATGCTAGCAAAGAAAAGCTATTAACGAATGAGTTTATTGAAGCTTAATGATTTTGAGAGCGAAGTATGTCCTCATATTCATAGTAATTAGTATGCATTCATTAACAATTTTTAGGATTTAAGCACAGATATTTGTAAATTACAAAAGTTTAAAAAAAGTTTATTACATTTTAAAATTTCCTTTTGGTGTAAAAATCACCTTATTAATTCATAAACATGAGTAAAAAATGAAAACAGACATCTTGATGTGGACAAAAAGAAATCAAGGGTTCATAACCTTCATACAATCAAGACAAAGATATATATATAATTAGATCAAATCTTTTGCTTCGATCAGTCATTCATATAATTTAAACCGATCGACAATCATGGAAAAATGTGATACCAATAAAGAGTATATCTCATGTATGAAGGACAATAGAAAAAGACACTACACATTATAGAACTCTTTATCAAGAAAAAAAAAAGAAAAGAACAATTTAATTATCTCCTGACATATTTATAAAGAAAACACCAGATACTAATCAATAAAAAATAAGTAGTTTGAAAACCCTTTTTGATATTTTTTTTTTACATTACTGTACTCTACTTTTGTAGATTTCAACGTTCATACAAATTTCAAGAACCAATTAGGTACCAAAATAGAGAACCCAGTATAAAATTGAAATAGTTATTATCTTTTCATTAATATTTTAGTTTAATCTAGCTTTACTACAGACATTTCTTTATTTCTTATTCGTGTTATTATTATTAATTTAAAAATAACTTTATCATTCATGTTATTAATAATAACTAATTTCTCTACATTTTAAAATCTGATTTCTAGGTTGAATTTAATATTCAGAATTTGATCTTAAAACCATTAAAAAATGCATTTTAATCATATTTGCTGTAATATTTCTTTTTAATTTAATATTATTATCTAAGTGTACTTTCTAATGTATATATAAATTACATCTCTCTCTCTCTCTATATATATATACATATTGTTTGTTAAAAATAATTGTATTTTTATATTAATATAAAATTTTTTAAAAAAGCAACTTAATATCAATGAACTCTTAATTAACTCTTTATCATCTTAAAAAACTTGTAAAATAACGACAATAATAAAGGATTATAATAAATGTTACTTTTTAAAATTTTAAACTATACTGGTGATCATTCTAATTAAGAAAAATATTTCAGAATAAAAGTAGTTGTTGTTTTTACTTTAGTGACAAATATTATAAGTTTGAGAAATTAATAATTACTAGATAATGGTGACGTTAAATTTACATTCTTAGATTGTTTTTTGGTTTTCATCTTTCTTAAAATTCAGAACTGGAATTAAAATGCACTAATGCATGGTAACTACTGATTACTCAATATTACAGTAGATAGCGCCAATGTAGGGAAAATGCAGAGGCACTCTTGTTTGTAATGTTGAAAAATATTTTTAAACTAATAAATCTAAATAATGTGTGAGAGTGGAGTGATGAGAGGAATATTAAGTGAACAACATGTGCTTGGAGATTTGTGTTTGGTAACTAGCCCTCTGGTAAGTAAAGATTGGTTTTAACATGCCCTTATAGTTGTGATAATGCCCTCATAGTTGTGATAAAGTGGAATTGAGATGAGGGATTCACTGATAAAAACAAAATAACCCCATGAAAATACAGCTAAAGATTATGTTCATATGGATAAAGTTAACAGTAAACTTCAATGATAAAAGATAAACCATGCTCTAAGTAGCCATGGATATGTGGTGTCTTTTTTACTCATGATAAGGTTGTATTTTATCACAATCATGTTTTTTATATTTAATGCATGGTCAGTCACATGACTGATCTGAATTTACTTTACCCTCAGCTAACATTGCTAGATGATCATTCATATATGGATTGATTATAGGATAGCTAATGGGAAAAAAGCTTGCTCTGGAAATCATGCGTGATTTAGGGGGAAAAATCTCTGTTGTATGAAATCTAGATTAAGGGAAAGGAAAATAAAGTACTGACTACTGAAACATGAAGATCTTCAAATTATTAACTCCTTATGAAATTTAATAGGTAATATAATTATTTGATGGATTTGAAATTTTAAACCTCACATTTCTTCTTCCTTGCTTGATGAATTTGTTCCTGGATGTTTGTTTCTGCCTTCACATTGATGTCCATGATTCTCACCTGATGTACTTGTTCCAGTTTGGTTACTGCTTTTGTCAGTTTCAGTATGGTTCAATCTCAGTTGTTTTGAGATGACAATGATGTTGTTTTCACTATAACAGTATAAGGACCCTTTAGTTGTGTCACCAGCGCTGGTGTCCATTTTGTGCACCTGCAGTACATCTTGCATAGTACCTGTGTACCTATTTGCACTTTATTTTGCTTTTTTCCTTTTGTTCAAGTTTGACATCAGGCATCAGGGTTGATATGATAGTTTTCAGCGATCTGTTGAATAACAGTTCTGCTGGAGACTTAGCACTGTCCTGGCAATCCTGGTGTTGCAGCTTTCCATATGCATTTTCATTATCAGATTTTTTGCTTCCTAAACCAATCTCTCCACCTGATTATTGCTTTCTGGGTGAAATGGAAGGCTGTTCACTAGATCAATATTATTATTGCAGAAGGATCTGAATGCTCTTGCTGAAAAAGCTATGCTATTATCAGTTACTAATGTTTTAGGATGACCATGTTTGGAAAATATCCTTCCCAGAGCTTCTATTGTGGCTGTGGGGTGAAGTGATGCTACCTCTACTACCACTAACCAATGGAGAATGAATTTACCACTATCAACATCAGCTTGCCTTTCCATGAGCCTGCATGGTCCAGATGGAGTCTAGACCAGGGCCCTCAGATTTTGGGACACTGGACTTTTGTCTTCTACTGGCATGTTCTGATTCATCTTGCACTACCAGCAGTGGTGGACTTTGACTTCAATGTCAGCATTTAAGGTAAGCCACCACATGTATGATATTGCCCATCATCTGATATTGCCCATCATCTTCATCAGAACTATCCCTGAGTGCACATAATGCAACAAACTGAGTATCTGGAATCATCCGGCTGGGTATTACAACTCTGGATCCACAGATAATACAGCCATTTTTAGTTGAGAGATCCAACCTATGCATCCAGTATGCTGAGTGCAATTCATCCATTTCTTGTCAGGCTAAGCCTGTTGAACAAATTTTTTGTAGCTTTTGGAATCCAGAGTCATTGTTAGTCCACACAGCCACTGATTTACTGTTAAGTGATATGCTTGGGTCTAAATCGATTATGTTGATTGATTGTCATGATGTTATTGGACTGCCTGCTACTGCTGCAGGAAATTGGCTACATGAGGAATATGCTTTCCCTCATGTTTTTAAGGGTATGGTCAAAGTTTGACAGGAAGTTGATCTACTGCAGAATTCATGGTGAGACATGCTGAGGGATTTCCTTATCAGATGCAAATATCCACATGAGGGGTTTACAAATCATTTGAAGTATAAATGGTCTACCATATAGGTAGTCATGGTAACTATTGATGCCATTGATTGAAGCCAAGGCCACTCTATCTATTTGAGCTTAGTTTTTCTCAGCTCTAGAGAGGCACTTTGTTGCAAAAGCAATAGGGCTGTGTGTTTCATCCTTATTTCTATGGAACACTGACCCAGTTCCTACTGGTGATGCATAACAAGTCAGCACTAGAACTTTTTGGGGGGCTGAAATGTGCTAGTAATGCAGTATCTGATATTAAATTCTTTATCATATTGAATGCTCTGTCATGCTTACTATCCCACTTCTAGGCTGATTTTTTTGTCCAGTACCCTGTATAGTAGTTTAGCAGCTTTGGTTTTATGATATAAAAAGCCTTCATAATAATTTATAAGCCCTAAAAACGACTGAGGTTCCTTCTTATTTTCAGGTATTTTAGCTTTCTTTATTGCCGATACTTTCTTT
Organism: Epiperipatus broadwayi; assembly: GCA_028023455.1. Classification (NCBI taxonomy): domain Eukaryota; kingdom Metazoa; phylum Onychophora; class Udeonychophora; order Euonychophora; family Peripatidae; genus Epiperipatus; species Epiperipatus broadwayi. The sequence goes on along the minus strand of JAQFVV010012721.1, from coordinate 538,313 downwards.
TGAGTTGGGTAAATGCCTTAGCATTTATTTTGTATTCTCATCAGCTTTAAATATGCACTTCTCTCCATTTATTATAATTCCAGAGGCTTTGAATTTATCTAGGAGTTCCTTGGTGGCACTCCAAAATTGTTCTAGTGTTTGTGCCACTAGTAAAACATCATCAAAATATGGTAGTGCCTCTGGTATTCCAACAGTCAGTTGATCCATGACTCTATGAAAAAAAGGCTGGGGTGACCAATATACCAAAAGGTAATTGGTTAATCTTGAATGGGTTATTATTGATAATGCTGTTGCAGCCTAGTCATCCACAGGCAGTTGCAAGTATGCATGTTTTAGATCTTAGTAAAAACCATACCATATGACAGCATGGATAGGATGTGTTTGAATGATGGAGGTGGGTAATTATCTGGATCGAGAGCTTTATTGATTGTGCATCGATAATCCCCACATATACATATGTCACCATTTTCTTTGATGATTGTTACTATTGGGGTGACCCATTCTGAATATGATATGGGCTCTATTATATATGCTGCTTCCCATGTTCTGAGCTCTGCTTCTACTTTAGTACACAAAGCTAGTGGAAGTGGTCAGCACCAACAACTGACAGGTTTTACCTCTCCATTTAGTGGCTGTTGCTCTAAGTACAGACTTATATTTTTGTTAAAAACTTCTGAGTACTCAGATTTTATCTCTGTTAATGCTGTGATCTGGTTCACTTTTGTCAAATGATTGAACCAATCAGGGCCTATTAAATTACTATGATTGCCTAATGCCACTACTAGTGGTTAAGTATATAATCTTGTTAGACATTGTAATTTTCCCTGCTGTATTTGCCCAACAGTATATTGACTTGTTGCTAGTATGCAGTTTATATTTATTATTTATCACTCAGGTCTTTCTTGAAACAATAGACACTGCAGACCCTGATTCCAGTTCCATTCTAACTGGCATATCATTAATTATAACAGTGTGTATAAATCCAGACTGGTTGTCTTTGATATGATGTATATAGGCAACCTGCTTATTTTTCTTATAATTGCCTTTACTATTTTTTGTAATGGGTTTTTCCATTCTCATATAGCCATCTGTCTTTTTTTCTCCAAAATACCATGCAATATACACACTCATTTATTTGCTTTATATGTTTAAGTATAATTTTTCAAGCCATGAGGGAAAAATTCTTCTTATGTCTGACTGTGCCAGATCTGTTGTGTTTGGCTTGATTTACAGTTTTGGTTACAAACCAACAGAAAGAGTAATGACAAACTACTCAACAATTAATATGTATAATTTATTAGTTACAAAACACACACACACACATTAGTTAATCAATAATATAAATATAGTTTATACAATTAATAATGAGATAGTCATACCAAGTGATGGAATTCACTTCCAGCTTATATGTTTAGCCTACCTTGTGAGTTCAAGTAAGACTCTTCTGGCTGTACTAGACAGCTTGCCTTGATTTGACTTTAGTTCAGATGCTTCCAGCTGCACTCCAGCTGCACTCAGACAACTTGCCTCAAGTTGATTGCAGTCATAGCAGTTTACAGTCCTAGGTGGACTTGCCTCATTGTGTAGATGTATCAGTAGTGACTAGTGAAGACACCCTTGCTGTAGGCAGAGGTTTCACTGGAGAGCATGGTCAGTCATTTAGGTTGGCAGAGAAGTTAATGCTGTCTGCCTTGCCTCCAAAAAGGCTGACTATTTATCATCAGATCCCTTACCTTACTGGGAACACTCAGATTCAGAGTGCAAATGCCAATGAAGGATTTATTCCCATTAGATAGCAACCAGGTGCTAGCCAATCAGGCAAGGAATCTGGAATAATCCACTTCTGAAGGCAAGATCAGACTCGGCACTATATCAATATCTCAGACCATAGAGAAAGGTGGAAATCCACTTTTTTCTCATAAATAAAGGTTGTCTTGATAGTAGACAGAAGATTCTTGGTGTTGAATTGGTGCAGGCTGCATTTATATATTTATAATGATAAATGTAAGTCAAACGTAATATATATTAGAAATTAGCTGATAATGAAAATCAATTAATCAGGAAAGAAAATATTTCTTAATTAAATATAGCTTTATCAATATTTAAATGCAGGTTTTTATTAGAAAAATCACTAATTTTTTCACTTTGGTAATTCTTTGGAAATATTAATTAATGTTTCAGTACTAAATGTTTGATTTTATAGTCACAATTATTATCTTTAGTCAATTACATTTCTTTGTATTTGACATCTTTACATTTATGGTATCTATTTATAATTTTTAAAGTTTGACAGTGTAGTGGTATTAAATTGTCAGCATTTTTTAATATTTCTCAAACTGGGATCCATTTATTATTTGAAATAACTATCTTATATTGAAATACATTTTTTGAAAACTTTTTTACATTTTTTTTATTGGCAGCCTCTTGAATCACTGGGTTTTAAATAATCATTTCTTAATAGCATCCAGCAATCTAATGACTTTCAACTGTTTTTGTGCATCTTTCCAGATTATGTAACTATAACATAGTCATTAACAAAAAAGTTTGCTTTGCTTCTCTTAAGTTATTTTGCATGGCATGAATGCATCCAATTTTCAGTCGATTTATGGATGTTTGGCATTGGTTCTTTTAACAGAAGTTTGAACAATTTCTCAGTCTTTTCTTTGGTTGCTGCAGCTTTTAACTAATTTATATTAAGTTTTTACTGAAATAAATAGAACTGATAAAAAGTAATAAAAACAATATAAATAGATGAATTGATTGACTAAAAATTCTTCTATAAATACCATTTAGTGAGGAGACTTGGATGTGAGAGCCACAAACTAGAAATTAGTCTTGAGGATATTGGATGATTAGGCACTACATAGGAATTTTATGGACAAACTTTCTTGCATCCATTGATTACTATCCTTCCACTAGGTGTTATTATTTTATGGGAAAGTTTGCTATGGAATAGAGTAGGAAAGAGAAGAATATGTGGAAAACTTAGAGTGGGAATGGAAAGGTAAGGTAACATTGCTAACAAGTTTTTCTGGGTATAGTGACTGAGAGATTTTTGACCCCGAGAACGGAGTAGCCACAATGCATCGCTTCGCATACGTTCTTAATAGCTTGTGTAAGCATAGAAAATGGTGATCATGTGATTTGTTGTTTATATAGCTTTTGCAACAATATTTTTTTATATTTTCAAAACGTTTGATGATTTGCTTCTAATTATCTTGTTGGCAAGCTCTTTTCAACAATATTCTTTTTAATTTAAAATTTCTGCTATAATTTGATTATAAAATTTTAAACTATGACTTTTTACTCGTATTTCATTTTAAAACAGTTTTATTTGACTTTCAATTATGTGCTCCCGATATTTCACAGTTTATCATTAGCTATAATAAGACAATGTTTATTATAATGCCTGAAATTAAAATTTAAAAAAATTACCTAAAGTTAATACAGGTAGCTTTACAAATGCTAATGCATACACGCACACACACACATTATAAATTCACACATGCTTATTATAATGCTGCTTTATTTTAAATATTTTTACCCCCCCCTCTATATATAACTAATAAACATCACATGATCACTATTTCTTATGCTTGCTCTTAACTATTATTAAAACAGGCAAAACTCTCTATTCGTATTTCCACTCAGTATACGTATTGCATTCTGGCATCCATTGATTACTCTGGCTTGCACTGAGTGGCAATACGTATAGAGAGTTTTGCCTGTTTTATATATAACCAACTTTGAAAAAGAAAGTACATATTTAAAACTAGCCCGCAAAATCTAATTCTTTTTTCTGCATTATAATGGCAATTGGGAAAAAAAATCTATTCTCCATAATCTCATAATTATACATATATATATATTTGTGTTTTTGTTTTTTTTTATCATTTATCTGTCATTTCATCACAAACATCAGAACATTTCATTTATATTGTATTTGCATAATTTCATGTTTCCAAACAAACACATATCTTATTTAAGAATCTGATAAAATACAGACTTTTGATTCCCTTTACATAGGCTATTAGAAAGCAATGAGGCTTACGCAGTCTCAACATTCACACACCCCTCTCAGAAAATGGAACAGACATGTTTATTTCTTTAAACAGAAATTATATATATATCAAGAGTGGCCAACTTTTGTGTTCATAAAGATCTACTTTTTATTTTTAAAATGTGTTGCGATCAACTTGTTATCATAGGCGATCGACTTGTTGTCACAGGCGTAGTCTAAGTGGATGGAGGCGTGAAATACATATTATTTTTATATATCTACCTAGTAAAAAAATAACAATTATTTAACGGGCCAAAAAACTCATGTCCGGGGGAATTAAAGCAACATGACTAATTATTAACAATATTTATTAATTCAAATTAGCTACATTAAATCAAGATTAAAAATATTATTTTCAATAATGATACGGCTTAGTGGACTTCATTTGTCTAGAATTGAAAAAAAAAAAAAAGAATAAAAACAAAAATAGCAAAAAAACTTGACTTAATTTGTTTCACTTGTTACCCGACAGCTCTTGCAGATTTGGCTTCGCGATCGACCAAAAATGACTTTGCGATCGATCGGTGGATCACGACCGACTTGTTGGACACCCCTGATATATATGACCTTTTTTTCATTGCCATTTTATTTTTCTTATTTTGTCGTGATTTCTTTATATTTGGAATATTAATATAGCTTCTGAAACTCGCCTTTATTTATTTAAGAACATCCATACTGTAACTATCGATAGGGTAAAACTTCTCCTTATGATCTTCTATTGCTTTGAGAAGAAAATATAAATATGATTCCTTTATTTGACACTACTTTATTTGTTTTAGGACTTTTTCATATAGTTTTAATTTCATTTTAGCTGTGTAAATGTCACCAGAGTTGTTTGTAAAGATTCCTATCGTTGCTTCTTGTTTTGGATCTGCAATCAGAAATCAAGGCTAAATATTGATGGCTTCTTTGACAATCTAATAACATATGACTACAAGCTAGGTATTAGAAAATTAATTATGCTCTCATACATTTTGTCTAACAGAAAATATATCTTGCAAGATTATAATGTTCTTAATAGATTTAACACAGGAAATGATCAAACTAAGATACATGACGATACAAAACTATAGAAACAAAAACTACATTGGCAGAAAAGATAGAATTGACCAGTTGGTATTCCTACATTTCAGAAACATTCCAATAAATTTAAATTATCTTGAAAATCAGTTTAAAATAGATTTTGAAGATGGTTCAGATTTGAATGGAATCACCGAAAACATTATTTATTTATTATTAACAACTACTGCAGTAGAAATATTATTCTTATATCTTCTCCCTTACTTTTTTTGCATTTCTTCATATATATTACTTTTTCTAAATCTCTTCATATACACTCTAGTGCAATTTTTATAATTACTTTATTTTTCTAACAGTTTCGACTGTCCTGCAGTCTTCATCAGAGCTCTTTATAACATTCTTTCTCCTGATGAAGACCGCAGGACAGTCGAAACTGTTAGGAAAATAAAGGAGGAATTGTAAAAATTGCAGTAGAATGTATGTGAGGAGATTTACAAAAAAAGTAATACATATGAACTATTACAATAGAGATAGTGGTACAAGAAAGTAGTAATTTGCCTGTAAGTTTTCTACTAAGACAAGAGAATGTACATAAAAAAGGATTGTGAAAAAATATATAAAAATGATGCATTAAGAAGAATTGAATATCTAGAATTTGTAAAACAATATAAAAAATAATTAATAATGATAAAAAAGATATAAATTGTGAATTAGCAAGAGAAGCTTTAAAAAAGAATAAAAGTTTCAAAAGTGTTAAATATCTTGGTATCGGATGGAAAGTTATTTCTCCAACAAGAAGAGATGGAACCACTGTCAAAAATAGAAATGACGTCATGAAATGTGTGGAAAATTAATATTTAATAAAGAACAAGAAAACAAAATATCTCCTACAGTTATTCCATCTTCTGGATTGGGAAGCATTTTAAATGAAGAAGTGAAACATGCAAATAATAAAGATATACTAGATGATTGAAAGAATGCAGTAGTAATATTGATATCTAAGAAAGATGATAAAGAAGGTTAAAAATGACAAGCTTCTCTATCTCATCAGTTCAATACAAAATCTTTACCAAAATAATTAAACTTATCTATAGTGAATTTTGGAATTTAACTAACAAAAAGAACAATATGGTTTAAAAGTGATTTTAATACATTGGATCATACCTAAGTATTGAGAGAAGTTGTAACAAGGGCCAATGAACATGAATTGCCATTATGCTCTAAATTTTAGATTACGAAAAAGTGTTCAATTGTATAAGCATTTCTTTGGTGAATAAGACTCTGGATCATTAAGATATGGATTTAGGATATTGTTATATTCTTGAGAATATTTATTAAAGAATAATGCAATGATTAGATTGCATGATAAGACTAAGAATTAATATCAAGAAGGGTGTATGGCAAGGTGATTCCATATCCCCAAATTTTTTTTAGCAGATTTATAAGAAGTATTTGTGAACTAAATGGAAGCTAAAGAAGTAAAGGTAAATGGAAACTAATTAAAGTCATCTAGATTTTTCAGGTGATGTGGCAGTTGTTGAAAATAATGCTTCAACACTTCAGAAAATGTTGCAAGAGTTATCAGATGAAAGTAAGAAAGTAAAACTAAAGGTAAATTCTGAAAAAGGATAAATTAATGTTTGATGGAATTCTCAAAAAAAAAAAAGGGAATAAAATTGATAATCATGTATTAGCAAAAATTAATATCTACAAATATCTTGATCATATTTTAGTTAGGTTATATCATAGAAATAAATTTGGGTGGAGTGATTTTTGTAAAAATAGTATAAGAAATATGCTTACGTATTTGAAAAGGATTTTAATAGATATATTTTTATTAGTTTTTAATATAAATCTGAGATCTGGATGCTTAACAGCAGAGTAATTTAAAGGCTTCAGACCACTCAATAAAGTATGGAAAGATGTATGTTAGGAATAACAAGAAGAGATTGAAAATAAAACACATGAGTGAACGCATAAACAGAGTATTACTGCCACCAGTGAAAGAATTAAAAACTGAAATGGAACTTTTAAAAGGAGTGATAATATATGGGTTTTTAAAGTCTTAAGCTGGATTCTAAGAAATTGCAAAAGACTTTAAAGTAGATCATATGTGAAATATTGGATAAAATAAGGAATGTTGCTGATGTATTATGAGAGAACAGACTAGAGATTAAAAAAGCTGGATAAAACTGGGAGAGATCTTTATCCTGCAGTGGATTAATGATATTGTCAGGTAAACTCAAGAATGCTAAGATAAAATTTTGAAATTCTAGAAATTATGTATCTGTCATGGTACAATAAGATCCTTAATTTTTATCTAGAGAAATTATTTCAAAGAAATACAACTTTTCTGGAAATGTGAAAAAATAGCGATTAAGACATGATTAATTTAGATGCTTTACATCTCATCATTTAATGGTCACATACCTGAAAAGTACTCAAATACAAAACACAACTTCAAAAGCCCCCCCCCCCAAAAAAAAGAACCTCTCTTTCTATCACTTTATTACTTTTTGATTTTTCTCTAAGTAAGGATTTTAGTATCCAGGTATTGTATCTATGTTTGATTGTTTCTTCATCTTCAACCAAAATAAATTTTCCCTTACTGATAAGTTTTGTAGATGCCCAGACTTTTTTTATATGCAGCTTGACATAGATGAGATATTTTTATGAAGACTTTGTTACCAATGTTGAATAGTTTTTTTAACCATTCTCTTGGCAATTTTAATCTTGAAAGACTGATACTGAAGGATTGAGATCTATTCTGGGTCATATGACATCACTTGTTTCACCTACTAATTTCATTATTCATATTTTTTCTTGCCCTATCATGTTTTTATCTAGATAGTCTGAATTTGTTTTCTCTCTTTATAATAAAGCAATCTCTCTATATAAAATCCATGTGAATGTTTGTCTGTAACACTGTTATGTGTATCCTGTGAATGCTAGTCTATAATGCTGTCAAACTCACATAACAAATATAACAGGTATATTTAAAAATTTTAATTTACAACTTTAATTTGATTATGAGCATTTTATTCAAAGCAAGTAATTTCGCAAAGCAAAAAAAAATTGTTAAAGCAACTGATTAAGCTATTACAAAAATGATGGCCTTTCAGGCTGTCTAGGAAGTAATTCTACCATTAATAAACCATAATATAAAGATGACAGCCCTATAGGATACATTTATCACATTTATTTATATAATATTAAAATCTTTTGTTTAATTTACATTAAATCTTAAAAAAGTTGCTAAAGCAACAAATTAAAAAAAAACAATGCACTTTCTGAAGGCCAGGATCGATGGCTTTTCAGGTCAGCTATAAAATAATTCCTCCAATAATAAACTGTAATACAAAAATGATTGCCATTCAAATACTATCATACTCTATTTATATTTAGTTTTGTGTAGTATATAACAAGTTAAAATGACAGACTTTCAGGCTGGTGAACAATTCTCACATTTATTTACATAAATATTATAAATAAAAACTATTATGTTTACACAAGGAAGCAATTCCGTTATTAATAAAAATCACTTTTAAAAATATACATAAATGTGTTTTTAACTACAGAGATATAGTATTTAAATCACAAAGAAAATGTGATTACAGTACTTAAATTCATGTTTGAAATGTGATATTTAGTGAGGGAAGAAAATATTTACATTTGGTTTTATATAATTGAAGTCGAAATGATGGCCTTTCAGGCAGGTATGCAATTCTCACATTTATTTATATAATATTAAATCTTTTGTTTAATTTCCAATAAATCTTAAAAAAAATTGTTAAAGCAAAGAATTAAAAAAACCATGGCCTATTTCAGCCAGGTACATCAGGTTAATATTTATAAATTTGATGCTTATATAATAGTTTGCATTGTATTCATATTATATTTAACAATTCAGTAACTTGTTTGGAATAGGTTTGTATGTCTACTTTAATAATCATTTTCTCAGCATTGCTAAAGAGATTATGCTAAACTAGCTCAATGATTTATTCCTCAGTCAAAGTATATGTTATTAAAGCTATTAATCTAAAGATGTATCACTTGAAAAATTATATATATTTTTCTCCGCATCCAGTTTTGTATATATTTCTTGTATCAATTAATTTAGAATGATGTTCTGACACTCTATATATTCAGAAGCTCCTCAAAATTGATTTTTTAATATTATTTGGGAAAAATAAATAATTGGGATTACAGACTAAGTAGTTCCATTGACTAAGTAGTTCCATTATTTTTGGGATGCTTCCAGAGAATTATTAAAGAAATTCCCTTTTTCTCTTTCTCTTAATTTTATTCATATGAAAATAGTTTTCCAAATCATTAATGTTTTTCATGGAGGACTTTTTAATGTTTACCTTAAAAACTTCCACCTTTAGAAACTGATTAATTTTTCCTGCATAATGTTCCTTAGTTCTTCGATGTAATATCTCTATTTTTATAATCTCAAGTTTTTTTGGTATTCTCTTAATTTCTCCAGTCTTAGTTTGTGCTTACTGCATTTTTTTTTGCCATGATTTAAATCACACTTGTGTGTCTTCTTTCATTTTTATTTGATCTATTTTCATGTTTCAATTTATATTGACCATCTTTTCTGAGGTTGATACATTGTTACATTTGAGATTTTTATCAATAGTTGAAGTTTGATCTTTTGTTTGTTCTTTCATCTTCCTTTGACTTCTTTTATTGTCCCTATTAGCCTCTTCTTTCTTTATATAATTTTATTCTTTTAATCTTCTCTGTTATGCTTTTCATATTATTTTCCATTTTTTTTGCTTGGACATTTGATTTTCTTGTGTTATTTACCATATTTTTATGTGATTTTCTCAAAATTCTTCTGTATCTGTCCAATTTTTCCTTTATCTCTTTCTGTAATTCTTCATTTATTAGTTTTGTGTTTCTCTAATCTTAATTTAGTTATTTAATGCAGTAGATAACTATTTCATTATTTTAATTGATATTTTTGTCTTTTTTTGTCCAGGCAGCAGCTTTATCATCATTTTTATTTCTAATAGTTTTCATCCTCTGAGGCTTTTTTGTGTTTTTATTCATTTATTTCTTGAGATACCTTTTATTTATTTCATTGGCTTACATTACTTATATAGATTTCTTAAACTTTGTCTTATCTTGTTCTTTTTTCTTGTAATTATATACATTATCTTATTTCTCTTCTCATCACTAGATATGGAGATTGTTTGATGTTTGCACTAGTTGTTATTTTTTTTTATCTTTTGTCCCAATGATTGTTTTTACTATGTAAATTATTATTAAAAATCAGGCTAATGCACATGCTAATTTACAATTAAAATTTATTAGCATAGTGCTCTGTAAATAAATACCTTATATATATATATATGTAAATTATTGTTGTTTTTGTAATATTTCATTTGATTTAAATTGTTTTTCTTTGCTCATGTAACTGTCATTTATAATCATATTTTCACACTCTTATCTTTATTTTTACTTTCAGTTTTTACTTGTCTTTGACTTTATTTTTAGCCTGCTTTTCCCCACTTCATTTTTGCTTTACTCTTAATATCCACTTTGTGTTCTCACTTACTCTGTTTATACATTTGGTGTTACATCTTATTTTAGTCATTTTGTAATCATTTTTGTTTAGTAATTCTTTCAGGTAATATTTTATTATTTATGTCATCACACTGAGCCACCAATTTTGGGTGTTGATATTACAAAGTGGTCATTTTGGTTAGGTTAATGGGCTTTCACTTATATAATCATTCTTATGAATTGGAATATTTGCTGTAAATAAATATATGTATGACTATATGGTGGAATACCATTTTTATAGAATGATAGAACTAATTGGAATACAGGAGTAATATACATACAGATATATAGCCAAATGGTTTGCCAAGTAAAGATTGGATAATTTTAATTAATATGTTGGTTTGTCAAATTTATGGAATGGATACCAAAAGAAACAGCTAAATATTAATCAAAGATGGCTTTGGAGCTCACTGACCTCCTTAATTATACTGACGTTATTTCTTTTAAAAGTTCTTTTACTACACAAAGAGTTAACAAAAATGAAATCAACTTTTATTTTGTAAAAAAAAATTCTATCCCTAGAAGGCCACTATCCATTATTGGACACATTGATTTCAACTAATTAACTTTTTCAGTTTTGTATTTTCTTTAAAATAGCCAAGTTTAAAATAACTTATTCTAAGAATAAAATGAAATGATTGATAATTACAACTGAATATTTATATATATGTAAACTTATAAATAAATATTAGAAAATATAGTAATTAAAATTTGTTAAAAAGAATAAAAAATATAAACGTCACTTAGGAGCACTTTCAATTATCATCATAGTCTTTGTCAACTAATACTTTGAAAGATCAACTTTCCCATAATTCTGTGTTCTTAACATTTGCTGCCTGCCTATTGATTAAGTCTTGCTTGTATTTAGATATTAATATAGCTTCCTTGATTTTTCTTTTATTATTATTTCTTTCAGTTTGCAATATTTTTAAGTTATAATTGAAATCAAAACCATATATACATGATTTACTATGATCATAACAAACAGTAACTGATAAATTATCATTATCTTTAGAATTTTGTTTTATATTTTCAACTCTTTTTAATAACAACAAGTGCTCTTTTGTTCTTTTCTCCAATGTGCATCTCGACTCACCTCTATATCCTCTACCAGACCTACAGATCCATTTATAAATGATACAATTTTTATTTGTAAATAAGGTTTTATCTTTACAGTTATTTATTAATTTATTTAATAGTATATACAAGCACTTTAACATGTTGGGTGAAGAAGCTGTTAGTGGTAACAAAAACAAATTAAATTAATCCAGGCCTAGTACTTTCGAAGTTTTGTCTATCATACTCATGGTGAAAAAAGACTTTAAATCATTACTGTGATATTGATAAATGATAATGTATGTAAATGCATATGTAAATTAACTTGTCCATTTTCTTGAAATAGCAAAGCACATGTCACATCTATTGATCATGTTGTTATCATTGATAATAAAATACACCTCTTTAATCTTCCTTTTACAATTGTTAGCTTCAGCACACACTATTTTGGGATTGCAGGATAGAATGCAATGTTACATATACCTTTATAAATTTTCCTTATGAAACTTGCCTGTTGATTCAAAATATATGATATTAATATCCAAATTTTATTATTAGAAGAATTAACATCATTATTAATCTTATTTTAATTTTTGTACTTATATTTCCAATTAAATTTTTTATAATAAATATGATCATAATTATATCAAACATTTAACAATTCATTAGAACATATTTCAATATTTTTGTCTTTATCCAATGAATATTTACAAAGATTATTACTTTTAAACAAAAAGGACTTCAAACCTGCCATTTTATGTGACATTGGTACTCATGATTTATATGGAATGTAACCTCTTTTTACTATTGGTTTAATAGTCATATGTATTCTAATGAATTGTTAAATGTTGAATATAATTATGATCATATTTATTATACTATTAAAAATTTTAATTTGAAATATAAATACAAATATAAAATTAAGATTAATAATGATGTTAATTCTTCTGTTAATAAAATTTAGATATCAATACCATATATTTTGAATCAACAGGCAAATTTCATAAGGAAAATTTATAAAGGTATGTGTGACATTGCATTTTATGCACAACCTACATGAAATAAATTAATAAATAACTGTAAAGATAAAACCTTATTTATAAATAAAAATTGTATCATTTATAAATGGATGTGGTGAGTTGAGATGCACATTGGAGAAAAGAACAAAAGAGCACTTGTTATTAAAAAGAATTCAAAATATAAAACAAAATTAGAAATGATAATTTATCAGCTTCTGTTTTTTATGATTATAATAAATTATGTATATATGGTTTTGATATCAATTATAATAATGTACAAATATCGCAAACTGAAAAAAACAATAATAAAAGAAAAATCAAGGAAGCTATGTTAATATATAAATACAAGCAAGCCTTAATTAATAGGCAGGTAGCAGATGTTAACATCATGGAATTATGGGAAAGTTGACCTTTCAAAGTATTAGTTGACAAAGTCTATGAGGATAGTTAAAATCGCTCCTAAGTGATGTTTATATTTTTTATTCTTTTTAACAAATTTTAATTACTATATTTTTTAATATTTATTTATAAGTTTTAAAAAATACAGACATTGATTTGTAGTATATATATATACATTACAAGAAAATCAAGTTGTATATCACGTGACTTAATTTAATAAGCTTGTATTACAAATGTTGTATAATAAGCAGCCAATAGCTCTTACAAGCTTTTCAGAATATCCCTATCCCAAACCAGTTTTGTGCTTTTGCATTCCTCAGTGAGGCACCAGGATATTCAAGCATTAGATTTAAAATACCAGGTAAAACTGAGCATTTTATCTAATGATTAACTATTAAGTAGAAAATCTGAAAATTTCAGACATCCATACATCTTCAAATCCAGCTATCTAATTTAAATAGCCATATGGGACTGACCAAAGTTCAGATACACCCTATATTAATAGCTTTAGCAATATAAAATCACCAAAGCCTTAATAACAAAACAATAATTGTAAGAAAATCAAGTCGTATATCATGTGATTTAATTTTGAATATCCTAGCACATCACTGAGAATTTCCAAAAGCAAAAAAGTGGTTTGGGGATAGGGATATTCTGTAAAGCTTGTTAAGAGCTATTGGAATCCTCATTATATAATATATAAACACATTAGATTTTCAATGGTATGGATGGCTAAAGAGTTGGAGGTTGGAGTAAATTGAAGTCTGTCCATTAAAGTATAAAGATTTGCTATTTTAATATAAACTGAGCACTGATAATATATATAAGTGTGGAAGATGATAACATGGACCAATTTATGAGTGCTAATTCAGTACAAAATATGTACATTGGAGATAATTTATCTTTTCTAAATGTGTTTGGTCATGTGTATCAGTGTATAAGATACTGTGGATAGTTGAAGGTTACTTGAAAATCTGAGTTCAAACCCCTATATTTATATATATTTCATGTTCTGTGTGCAAAACTTTATGTCAAGTATTTATATTAGTGTATCTAAAAATATATATGTAGTTTATTTTTTATTAAGTAAATGTTCTTACCCTATTAAAGATAGTGAGTCATTTTGTAAGCTGTTTAGTTGGTTTGTAACAACTATTATAAAATATTATTATTTAAGACAGATTTATATAGGTAAATTTAAATAATTTTAGCCTATCAATTAAGATTATTTGATAATTGTAGGTGTATAAAGTCATAAAATCAATATTTAGTGTATAAATTATTTTTAAACATATTACAGTTGAAAGATCTGAGTATATTCTTAATGTAGTTGCTATGTATTATTATTAGGGTTATCAATAAAATAAATTCTCAAATAAGTTTTAAATACTTAAACCAATATTTAAAATGCTTCATTGATTTTGAATAATGTAATTAATTAATTTATAGGTTGTTTCAAAAATATACTTCTAAATACCAGTTTAATAATAATAAAATTTATTATAAATAATAATAATTAGCTAGTGAACTTTAAACTACTTATTTCTAGATCTTTGTTTAAATATTTTTGCGTGAATATGTGGATATAATCAATTTCTATTTAAAGTTATAGCTAAAAGAAAAAGATAATTATGTTTTAACTTCCTTGTCTGAAAGATGTAAACATTTAAAATAATTTTTACTGTAAAGTTTGTTTATAAAAATATCTGTTTTCAAAAATATTGTATAAAGTTAATATTTGGAGAATATTTAAAATATATATATATATTTAAATAAATATATCATTTATTGTTATAACAATTTTAATTATTTGTTTCATCTATGGAGTTTTCTAGACTTGGTAATTAAAGCTATTTTTAGCAGATCTGACTTAGCAACTTAATGAGATCACATAAATTAAGTAAAGATTGATACCCCCATTGTCAATCATCTAATTAATTATCTATTACATGACTTACTCTATTTAAACTCTGACCTCATGCATTTACACACTTCATTTTCACACTTTACCATTTTCTCTTAAGTGTTCTACAATGTAATTTTTTTATAATTACCCATTATTTTATTAGTTTTAGTTATGCAGTATTAAAATAATCATTTACTTGGAAATGTCCAACTGCTATTTCAGAACTCTGAATTTTTACACCATGAACAATCTCTGACAATGCAAAATAATTATGGAAGCAATATGTTGTTTCAACAATTAGTGACACTAGGAAATTTTGCTTCATATGGTATAAATATTGCTCTAACTGTTATTAATTTTCGATTTGCCTATTTAATCATGCTTAAAACTTGTTTGAACATGGTACTTTGCATTAATTTTAAAGAAAGCTTATATGCCTTATTTTACAAAAAGTTATAGATGTTATGCTTTTCAAATATTGAGCTTTACTGTTATTTACAGGGTGTTTGACTTAATTTGATATTTTAAATACAAATTAGAACTGTTGGCTAAAATTGAAGAACAATGTAAATGATAAAGTAGCTATTAAATGATAGTTGAATGCTTTGCTTTATATTGCAAGAAACTATTTTATTATTGTGTTCACATATGTTAAAATGACATTTGTAAAATTATTGTGCTGTTATTTCTGAAGAGGTTGAAATGCTTGTTTCATCATTCCTCAAATTGCAAAAATAAATATTATATTTATTATGAATTATTTCTTATTATGAAATATTTTTATAAATGAACAAATATCATTTTCATGCATTTGATTATGAGTGAAATCTATATAATATTAATATCATTTATGTTCTTTATTACTTTTTACAATGCTTTTTTACAACCCACTATTGACAGTAATCCAGTAATCTTTTTCAAAATTTCTACTTATATTTCCAAATCTTAACTGCCATCAATTTAAACTTTTAAATTTAAAATTTAGAATTCAAAAGATAAAATTTAAAAAATTTAAAAGTTTAAATTGATAGAAGTTCAGATTTGGAAATATAAATACAAGTTCTGAAGAAGATTGCTGCAGCAATCGAAAACGTTAACAGTGGATTGTAAAAAAGCATTGTAAAAGTAATAAAGAACATAGATAATATTATTATATGGATTTGGCAATGCAATAAGAAAGATAGTTTTAATATTTCATAAAGAGTGAAATCTACATTATGAAATATTTGTATGGAAATATTTTGCCTTATTCTAGAATTAAAAATAAATATAATTATGCTTAAAGGTACTTTATTCTTAATAAATATTTTATCTGTCTCCGAAAGATAAAATATAAAATAAACTTAATGTTTGATTCAATTGATGTGTTGCTGATAAAAAATTATTATATTCAATAAATGTACTTTTGAATTTTTTACTGCCAAGAAAATATGAAATATTACTTATTATTTTCTTGCTGAAGTCTGTTCTTCACTTTATAATGCGTAATTGTTTTAAAAAGACTACGATGCTTCTGATAAAGATTTATTTATTGCTGAATAATACTTTATATTACTTTACATTATTTTAATAAAAACACATTCTGCCCTTTTTAATGCTTTGTCACATGGAGCTATGAATTGGGTTTCCAAAGGAAACTTTATTTTATGTACATGCTACTTAAAGTAAATATGCTTTCTACTTTTTATTGTGTATATTTTAATTACTTTGAATGAAATTATATTTATATTTGTCATTAAATAAATACTTCATTATTATTTTGAATTGCTTTTCATTAATTTCAGTGCTTAATTTCTATGTACTTTAGATTTTTAATTATTTGTTTGCCAATATTTAATATTTCTAATAGACCTGATACTCCGCTAATTCTTCAGCATGTCCAAGGACTCTGTATTAGAACTGTTATGCTACTAGATGATATGGAAACCAAGATTTAAGGATTATTAATTATTAATTGGAAAAAGGATATGAATATTTATTTTTAAGATTTATTCACATATGCATTATGATTATGATTTTTCCTATGTAATATTTATGTATGATTTTAATATATAAATTAAAAGCGTGTGAAGCGCTTGAAAGAAAAGCTATAGAGATATATTAAATGCTAAGCACTTTTGAGGCCATTTACCTCATATTCATAGCGATAATGCAAAATGCAGATCAGAGAAATAAAGGCGATATTCAAAGTATATGCAAATGATTTAGATAGCCTAACATTTGGAAATGTCAAAGCAGGCATCACATCTATTGATAGAGTTATTGTTGCCATCAATGAAGTACACTTCTCTAATTTTTCATTTGACATTTTTCTCTATGGAAACTATTTTGGGGTTGGACGGTTCAAATATATGGCCTGTCTTTTTGAAATGATCTAAGAATGTTGAAGAATTGTCATTATTTTTCTTTGCTCTATTGTAGGTGTATTTGTGCCAAGTGGTTCTGTTGGTTATGCCAGCTTTAGTTTCACCATAATAAATGGTGCAGCATCTGCATTTGGTGCATGAGATGCTATAAAATGACATGGGGGGTCTGGGATGGGTCGATTTTGTCTTTAGAATTATTGATTAGATGATTGATGCAGGGGGTATGTGAAAACACTTTTCTTCTTCCTTTCCTTTATTTCTGCTATCTTTATATACAATATTGCAATTCAAATAACTCTTCTTACATTTTTGTCAGCAAAAACTTTTTATTATTATTATTACAGTTTCGACTGTACCTTGCAGTCTTCATCTGATCTACAAAATTCAAATACATATAAACAATACAACTATTACATAATATATTTCATATTTCACACAAATTTATCAATTCTCAAAATTATTAATTTTCTAATGACTTCTTAAAATTCTTTAATGCATATTATATTTCTTACATACAATTACTTTTCTAATTTTTAATTATTACTCTTTCCTACTTTCCTGTTATTCTAATAACCATAATATTGTATTTTAAACATATTATCTTATATATATATATGATAAACAAAAATGCAAGTTAAAAAACTTGCTAACGCTTGTATTTATGTCCACAGATGGCGTTCTACCAAAAACACCGATCAAGCGTATGTTCTGTTTACATAAACGTCAGAGTAGCATTCACTGTCACTAACTATAATTCCACTTTCAGATCATGATTTCAAGCTATTTGCTATCATCAGTGAAAGACAGGAATAAAGAAACTAGATCTAAATACAAACTCTGAGCATTTATGAAACAATTTCTATTCAGCTTGCAAGCGTGAATTTTTTAGACACGTAATGTCTTCAAACTCAGCATAGCAAACCAGATAGCTATATGGGTCTGATCTCAGTTCAGCATCACCACATAGTAGAAGCCTCTGCAATCTATATCATTGCAAGAAAGACCTCAAAGGTACATTTATGATAAACAAAAATGCAAGTTAAAAAACTTGCTAACGCTTGTATTTATGTCCACAGATGGCGTTCTACCAAAAACACCGATCAAGCGTATGTTCTGTTTACATAAACGTCAGAGTAGCATTCACTATCTCTAACTATAATTCCACTTTCAGATCATGATTTCAAGCTATTTGCTATCATCAGTGAAAGACAGGAATAAAGAAACTAGATCTAAATACAAACTCTGAGCGTTTAAGAAACAATTTCTATTCAGCTTGCAAGCGTGAATTTTTTAGACACGTAATGTCTTCAAACTCAGCATAGCAAACCAGATAGCTATATGGGTCTGATCTCAGTTCAGCATCACCACATAGTAGAAGCCTCTGCAATCTATATCATTGCAAGAAAGACCTCAAAGGTACATTTATGATAAACAAAAATGCAAGTTAAAAAACTTGCTAACGCTTGTATTTATGTCCACAGATGGCATTCTACCAAAAACACCGATCAAGCGTATGTTCTGTTTACATAAACGTCAGAGTTTGTATTTAGATCTAGTTTCTTTATTCCTGTCTTTTACTGATGATAGCAAATAGCTTGAAATCATGATCTGAAAGTGGAATTATAGTTAGAGATAGTGAATGCTACTCTGATGTTTATGTAAACAGAACATACGCTTGATCGGTGTTTTTGGTAGAACGCCATCTGTGGACATAAATACAAGCGTTAGCAAGTTTTTTTAACTTGCATTTTTGTTTATCATAAATGTACCTTTGAGGTCTTTCTTGCAATGATATAGATTGCAGAGGCTTCTACTATGTGGTGATGCTGAACTGAGATCAGACCCATATAGCTATCTGGTTTTCTATGCTGAGTTTGAAGACATTACGTGTCTAAAAAATTCACGCTTGCAAGCTGAATAGAAATTGTTTCATAAACGCTCAGAGTTTGTATTTAGATCTAGTTTCTTTATTCCTGTCTTTCACTGATGATAGCAAATAGCTTGAAATCATGATCTGAAAGTGGAATTATAGTTAGAGATAGTGAATGCTACTCTGATGTTTATGTAAACAGAACATACGCTTGATCAGTGTTTTTGGTAGAACGCCATCTGTGGACATAAATAAAGCATTAGCAAGTTTTTTAACTTGCATTTTTGTTTATCATAAATGTACCTTTGAGGTCTTTCTTGCAATGATATAGATTGCAGAGGCTTCTACTATGTGGTGATGCTGAACTGAGATCAGACCCATATAGCTATCTGGTTTGCTATGCTGAGTTTGAAGACATTACGTGTCTAAAAAATTCACACTTGCAAGCTGAATAGAAATTGTTTCATAAACGCTCAGAGTTTGTATTTAGATCTAGTTTCTTTATTCCTGTCTTTCACTGATGATAGCAAATAGCTTAAAATTATGATCTGAAAGTGGAATTATAGTTAGAGATAGTGAATGCTACTCTGACGTTTATGTAAACAGAACATATGCTTGATCGGTGTTTTTGGTAGAACGCCATCTGTGGACATAAATACAAGCGTTAGCAAGTTTTTTAACTTGCATTTTTGTTTATCATAAATGTACCTTTGAGGTCTTTCTTGCAATGATATAGATTTCAGAGGCTTCTACTATGTGGTGATGCTGAACTGAGATCAGACCCTTATAGCTATCTGGTTTGCTATGCTGAGTTTGAAGACATTACGTGTCTAAAAAATTCACGCTTGCAAGCTGAATAGAAATTGTTTCATAAATGCTCAGAGTTTGTATTTAGATCTAGTTTCTTTATTCCTGTCTTTCACTGATGATAGCAAATAGCTTGAAATCATGATCTGAAAGTGGAATTATAGTTAGAGATAGTGAATGCTACTCTGACGTTTATGTAAACAGAACATACGCTTGATCTGTGTTTTTGGTAGAACGCCATCTGTGGACATATATATATATATATAATCAAAACTACCCCAAATCCAAACTTCAAACAGACCAGCATAAAAATAATATTAAAACACAACCAAAGGTTTCACTGCTACAAGAAGACTTCTCAAGTGTAAAGAACTACAAAAACTACACATATATATATAATATTAAAAATGATCTACAAATCCATTCACTTTCCATCCACCCTTAATATTTTAATTTTTAATATTATATATATATAATATAATTAATATTATATATATTTTTTAATATTATATATATGTGTAGTTTTTGTAGTTCTTTACACTTGAGAAGTCTGCTTGTAGCAGTGAAACCTTTGGTTGTGTCTTAATATTATTTTTATGCTGGTCTGGTTGAATTTTGGATTTGGGATAATTTTAATTATATATTGACTAGTTTAGCTTTATGCTTGTAATATATATATATATATATATATATATACAATATATAGATATATATATATATATATATATATATATATATATATATATTGTACATATATGTATGTTCTCATGTCCCACACATATATATTATTTAATTGAGAAAAAAAAATTCTTTTATCTATATAGATTTATGTGGACGTATATTATGTGTGTAATATATAGTTGATAAATTAATAAGTGGTGAATGAATATAATGTTGTAAGAAATGATATTTTAATATGTTATTTTTCTTATTAAATAATTAATATATTCAGTTATTTAGTTTTATTTCTGTAAAATAAAACATTCAGAAAGTGTAAAATAAGGTGATCAGATCAAGATTAGGAGATAAAAAAATGTACACGTGCAAAAGAGTGTGAAAGAATGAAAACGTCTGTATAAACACAAAAACGCCTTTACACCTATTTCTGATAACTATAGATTGCCAGCTTTGTTGTATTGTTTTTATCTGTATCTAAGTTTTTTTTTTTAAAAGAGAGAGGTGCTTTGAGGAAATAAAAGGTGATTATTAATTTTCTTGTAAAATTGCGACAGACCATCAAACTTGAGAGGCTTTGACTTTTTGTTTCAAGATAAGAGATTTGCAGGTGGTCAGTTTCTTTGACCAAAGATTGGCAATATAAATGAATGAAATAATATTGAGAAATCACTCAGTCAGTATTATTAATCAGAGATGTAATGACTCAGTTTTTACTTTATTATTAAACAGAAATGTTTAAAGATCACTCAGTCATTATTATTAAAAAGAGATGTAACGATCAGTTTTTTTTTTAATGTTGGAAAAAGAAAGTGAGCAATTTGATTTTTTTTTGACTCTTTAAAAATTGAAAAAAGGAAGGAAATGACTCTTGTTTTAAAGCCAGTATAGACAATGATGTGCATCTATATAAGTAATTTCCAGCAATATTAAGAAGATAAGGAAGAAAGAATGGAACAAAATTGAATTACTTGGAAGAAATTATTAACAATTATATAAAAATGATATTAATATATCTTGCTGTGCATAATACCATGAATTTGCATTGCTAAAACCATTTTTTCTGCTTCCTGGATTAATACAAAATGGGTTAAAATCACTAATCTACTGTGGACTCATATACCAATCATATAATAACCAACAAAATGATAGAGTTTGAAGCCAACCACACAAGCTATATGAAATGCTTCTTTTCTGGCTCCTCGTCTATTCTAGGCTCATTACCTTTGGAGATGGAGAAGGGGAAGGAAGAGGAAAAGAAAATGTATAAAAGCCATATATAGCCAAATGTGAAGCTATGAATCAAATTTTTGTTAAAGTTTTCCTCAGTCATCTAAAGTGTCTAAAATGATTTTTTTAAATGGGAGAGACAAGAAAATCCACCAGTTCATACCTATCTAAAAGTATTTATAATAACTCTTTTTTGAAATGGTAGAATGAAGCCAATCAACGAATTCAGCATTATCAAAAGTATCAACAATAAATAATTTTAAAATTGAAGAAATAAGCAGGTCAATTAATTCATGTTTATCTTAAAGTGTCTGCAAGAACTTTCTTTTTTAAATGTAGCAAAGACAAAAAGTCTGAAAATTCAAACTCAGGACATTTATAAGAAGTGAAAGTGATCGGGTAACTATGAACTTTCATTAACAGATTTTTTATTATTGCTTATTAAAAGTAAACCTTAATTTATTGTTCAAGGCATTATTTTTTTCTTTTGATACAGAAACATTAAGGGCTTGTTTATCTATAGTTATTCTCAATATCACATAACATAACACAAATACAGTTTAAATCTTTAAACTTAAATGTTCATTATTTTTTTTTATTATATTGTAATATTGAAATGTTTTTTTTATTGTTCTTCAGTTGTTATGATAGTGAACAACCTATAAATATATGCATCTATAATGTTTTTTTTATTTTATCTTGTTGCATATTAAAATTGATATAATGTATTTTATTTCTTTTACTAAAAGGTTGCACGAATATTTTTTATATATATGTAATTTATGTATTAATCTCTAATATAGGGGTATACATTTTAAACATATATGTTAACATTACCGAATGTGTGTGCAGGTGTAATTGCTTATACAAACATGTCAATAGAATAGGTTATACCTAGTTAGTTTAAATATAATAAATTATAAAACAGGAATCACATTTGAATGGAAGTGAAATAAAACACACAAGTTACATATGAAATTTATTTTTATAATATAATAAATTAGGAAAGTTTTAAGTAAGCATTCCATGAAATATATATTTTTTTAAATGTCATTTTAAGCCAGCTTATTTTAAAATATCCAAAATGACAAACTTATATATTAAGTTTATTTGATTGTGCTTATATAAATTTTTTTTTGTATTAGTTTTGTATTGAATTAATGTAATAATAAGCCATTTATCTAATTATTAATTTGATTTTAAAGAAAGGAAAGAAGAATAGTATTAATAAAATATAATTATATATCTTAATTGATTTCCGAGTTCTTGTTAAAAATATTGTTGTATTTTTCTTGTCTTAATTCTATTGTTTAAATGATCATCATCATCATCGCTCACAGATATTAAGAATCATCATTCGTAAATATTGAGCAATCACTTGCTAATATTAAGCGCTCGCAAAATGTTAAGTAAACTAGAATGTTGATTTACTTTTAAGTATTTAAGGGTTAAGCTTGATAATAATCAAGTTTTAATAATTATAGTTCAATAGTAGAAAAGCTAAAATTGGGTTGTGTCCATGAATTATGATCATCCTCATCAAAGATGGATATTGTATTATTGATTAAAATGTTTCAAATAATACTATACAAGAGTTATGATTGCCATCATCATCATTAATAAATTATAATCATTAAATCTAATGTTTAGCATAATTAATATATGTAGTAAATAAAGATTTATAGAAAGATGAATATCATGCATAGAGATTCATGATGATCATTCATCATCACTAGTATTATTAAATCCTGGTTTTAACTATAAAAGTATTTTAGTAAATAACTATAAACTTATATAAATGCTAGTAAATGTAATATTTAAATCTCAGTTTGAAATAGGATAATTTTTAATAAATGCATATGAGTTTATAAAGATAAATTTATTGTTGTGAGTTTATTAATAAGCTATGGCCAGTATCATCATCACTATTATTATCATTATTATTATGATATCACTATTATTATCATTCATCATTATTATCATCATCATTATCACCTTTATATTGTGATAAATAATCTAGCTAAATGGCCATCAATATTAATAATGGTTTTCACGATGCTTGTTTAGAAGCCATTAATAAGATGATACTTGTCTGTTCATCAATATACATAAAATAAGCTAGCAATGTCTATAAGAGTCTTTGATCTATAATATAAATTTTGGTAATATTGGGATCTTGTAATTTTATCGATATAGATAAAATGTAAGAATGTAATTTTTTCATTAGTCATTCAAGTCATGTGCGATAAAAATGTACCGAATGAGTTTGAACTCAGTACACTCTAAACAGATATTTATCTAGATTTAAAACAATCTAGTGGCGCTCGTGGGAAAACACATATACTTAGCTAAACTGAATAAAGTGATATAATCCCTTTCCAACTTCATAATATTAACTTTATATAATATATATTTTATAAGTTGTCATGAATAGCACCAGTGTGTGCATGTGACCATGAATGGTCTTATATGGTTGGAAAGAAGAATAGGAAGGATTCTTTGTTAAAAGAACCTAGTATGGGAGATAATCATAATGCACTCCAGGAATCTCAAAGTAGGTAATTTTATTCAGTTGCTATATTTAATATTCTTTTATTTGATGACAATGGCCAGTATGTTGTATTGTTCAAATGACATCCCCAATATTTAGATATTATTAAATCTTTAATGATGATAGTTTTAATTGTCATTGTTGTTATTTTATATGGAGAAATGAGATAATTTATTTATTTCATTACTAATGTGACAGAATTAATGTTTAGGATAGTTGCAATCGGGCTATAATGTTATATTTAATTAATTAGAAATAGACACCCAGATAGAGCATGATATGCATATATTCTTATTTATATGTTAGCATCATCCTTATTTAATTATAAATTGTATTTTGGCTAACACAGTGAATTCATTTCTCTATTAGTTTACTTGGTTACAAATGATGAACCGCTGCAGCATATCATTATCCTGTTTAGTGTTTGGTTATTGAATTATGGCAACTATCATTTCATCACTCATCTATTTATCTATACTGTGACAATGTTTACTTACTGTTACAAATAACAGATTAGATAAACATATATGTTAATAATGGATGATTTTCTATCAATTTATTATCATTTCTGTTACAAATGTCTTCTTTCCGTTACAATATAGTTTATCTTTTTCTATTTACAGAAAGGATACACACACAGACAGATATTTGCATTTCCATTCTCATCATCACCCAACTCAGATAGTTTTTGTAGCCAAAACTCTTTTAAATAGAGCAATTAACCTTTCAGATGAGACACATCTGAAAGAAGAAATAAATCATATTAATAGTGTTTTATTAGCAAATAGTTATAATTACAAATTTATAAAAAAAGCCTTATTTCAAGCCCAAAATAGACAAAATAGGAAACAAAAAGATGATAAATCAGCTATTAGGATTTGTGTTCCATATGTAAAAGGAACTACAGACAGTATCGGACGTATATTAAAACGCTATAATATAGATACAGCATTTTCTGCTCATCAACCAAGCCTAAGGATTCAATCCCTCTTGAATCTCATGGTGTCTATCAAATCTCATGTAAAAATTGTAAAGCTTCTTACATAGGTATGAGTAATCGTCGCATCAGTGTTAGGAGAGATGAGCATGCTAATGCAGTTAAACAACACTCATCATCATCAGCACTCTCACTCTATACTATAGATTCAGGTCATAAAATTGATTTTTCTAGTACCAGGATCATATCCAGATGTGATAATCTCTACCAATGCAAAATTAGAGAAGCCATTGAGATACTTAAAAGGCCAGATTGTATCAATAAGCGAGATGATACATGTAAACTTCCTACTATTTGGAAAGATTTTTTTAAAAAACATTCCTAAATTTAACATTTTTTGCTATTGGTGGAATTTTAACATTTTATTCAAATCAGTGATTGTAGCGCCTCTACAATCGTCTTTCTACCTTTTATAACTCTGTGGATGGCTTGTGTGACCAAATCAAAACGTCAGTATATTAATATTAAAATTTTTAACATGGATGAACCCGCAAAATATGTATTTTATATATTTAACCCATGCAAATCTTGGTTTTAACATATATATATATGTTCAAAAGATGGCGCTTTACCAAAACCACCGAACAAGTGTAAAATTTGTTTACATAAACGAAAAAAGAGTCAGAATTAACTACCTCTTTCATTTGCTCACCCCCAGATCAGCTTATTTCAAGCTGGTTTGCTCTCCTCAGTGAGGGATAGAGTATAGAAACTAGATCTAAACACTGACTCTCAAGTGTTTATGCAAAACGTTTCTATCAGATTGCAAGCGTGAATTTTTCAGACCGGTAAAGTCTTCAAACTCAGCCTAGCAAGCCAGATATTTATATGGGTCTGATCTCAGTTCAGTATCACCATATAATCAAAGTCTCTGCAATATATATCATTGCAAGAAAACTTTAAAGGTACATTTATGAAAAACAAAAACAAGTTACTCACGTAACCTGCTATCACTTGTTATTTATGTTCAAAAGATGGCGCTTTACCAAAACCACCGAACAAGTGTAAAATTTGTTTACATAAACGAAAAAAGAGTCAGAATTAACTACCTCTTTCATTTGCTCACCCCCAGATCAGCTGATTTCAAGCTGGTTTGCTCTCCTCAGTGAGGGATAGAGTATAGAAACTAGATCTAAACACTGACTCTCAAGTGTTTATGCAAAACGTTTCTATCAGATTGCAAGCGTGAATTTTTCAGACCGGTAAAGTCTTCAAACTCAGCCTAGCAAGCCAGATATTTATATGGGTCTGATCTCAGTTCAGTATCACCATATAATCAAAGTCTCTGCAATATATATCATTGCAAGAAAACTTTAAAGGTACATTTATGAAAAACAAAAACAAGTTACTCACGTAACCTGCTATCACTTGTTATTTATGTTCAAAAGATGGCGCTTTACCAAAACCACCGAACAAGTGTAAAATTTGTTTACATAAACGAAAAAAGAGTCAGAATTAACTACCTCTTTCATTTGCTCACCCCCAGATCAGCTGATTTCAAGCTGGTTTGCTCTCCTCAGTGAGGGATAGAGTATAGAAACTAGATCTAAACACTGACTCTCAAGTGTTTATGCAAAACGTTTCTATCAGATTGCAAGCATGAATTTTTCAGACCGGTAAAGTCTTCAAACTCAGCCTAGCAAGCCAGATATTTATATGGGTCTGATCTCAGTTCAGTATCACCATATAATCAAAGTCTCTGCAATATATATCATTGCAAGAAAACTTTAAAGGTACATTTATGAAAAACAAAAACAAGTTACTCACGTAACCTGCTATCACTTGTTATTTATGTTCAAAAGATGGCGCTTTACCAAAACCACCGAACAAGTGTAAAATTTGTTTACATAAACGAAAAAAGAGTCAGAATTAACTACCTCTTTCATTTGCTCACCCCCAGATCAGCTGATTTCAAGCTGGTTTGCTCTCCTCAGTGAGGGATAGAGTATAGAAACTAGATCTAAACACTGCATAAACACTTGAGAGTCAGTGTTTAGATCTAGTTTCTATACTCTATCCCTCACTGAGGAGAGCAAACCAGCTTGAAATCAGCTGATCTGGGGGTGAGCAAATGAAAGAGGTAGTTAATTCTGACTCTTTTTTCGTTTATGTAAACAAATTTTACACTTGTTCGGTGGTTTTGGTAAAGCGCCATCTTTTGAACATAAATAACAAGTGATAGCAGGTTACGTGAGTAACTTGTTTTTGTTTTTCATATATATATATATAAGTATAGAGGATTTGAACTCAGATTTTCAAGCACCCTTCAACTATCCACACTATCTCATACAACTGATACACATGACCACACACATGTAGAAAAGATTAACAATCACCAATATACATATTTCATGCCAAACCAGCACTCATCAGTTGGTCCAGGTTATCATCTCCCACACACATATATAATCAATGCTCAGTTTATATTAAGATAACTTTAAAATGGACAGGCTTCAATCCACTGCAACCTCCAACTTTTCAGCCATCCATATCATTGAAAATCTGATGATGAAAACTCAAATCCTATGCTGATGCTAATATTATTGCCATGCTCATGTTGACCTGAAATCACTCTGACCCCTCATGTATAGGTCAGTATACATTAAATACATATAAGAGGGATGGACAGGATACAAGCTTGATATGTAAATATTTGAAAACCAGGCACTCTTCACAAACCTGGGAGCTTAATTGTAATATTTGAAAACCAGGCACTCTTCACAAACTTGGGAGCTTAATTGGGAGCTTAATTGTATATATATACTTACAATTAAGCTTCCAGGTTTGTGAAGAGTGCCTGGCTTTCAAATATTTACATATCAAGCTTGTATTCTGTCCACCCCTCTTATATGTATTTAATGGATACTGTCCTATACATGAGGGGTCAGAGTGATTTCAGGTCAACATGAGCATGGCAATAATATTAGCATCAGCATGGGAATTGAGTTTTCATCATCAGATTTTTAATGATATGGATGGCTGGAAAGTCGGATGTTGCAGTGGATTGAAGCCTGTCCATTAAAGTATGAAGATTTTCTATCTTAATATAAACAGAGCATTGATTATATATGTGTGTGGGAGATGATAATCTGGACCAATGTATGAGCACTGGTTTGGCATGAAATATGTATATTGGTGATGGTTAATCTTTTCTACATGTGTGTGGTCATGTGTATCAGTTGTATGAGATAGTGTGGATAGTTGAAGTGTGCATGAAAATCTGAGTTCAAATCCTTTATACTTATAATTAAGCTCCCAGGTTTGTGAAGAGTGCCTGGTTTTTAAATATATATATATATATATTATATCGTATACTAACCTTACCTTTTTACTATCCCAATTTTATTAACCTTATGACTATTAATGGAGAATATGGAGAAGTAGCAGAAGAGAATAAGATAAATTTTATGTGTAATAATTGAGCTAATAATAAGCTAAAAATGTGTTAAGTAAAAGTAGATAAACTTAAAGATATGAAGAATAAAGAATGATATATTAATAGTGATGAGGGTAATAAAATTGGGGTAGTAAAAAAGGTAAGTTTAGTGTATGATGTATAAAATATTATATGTATAAAAGATAATATGTTTAAAATAGAATATTATGGATATTAAAAAAGTAAGAAGATAGGAAAGAGTAATTAATAATTAAAAAGTAATTGTATATAAGGGATATAGTATGTATTAAAGAATTTTAACAAGTCACTAGAAAATTAATAATTTTGAAAATTGATAAATTTGTGTGAAATATTAAATGTATTATGTAATGGTTGTATAGCTTATATGTATTTGAATTTTGTAGATCTGATGAAGACTGCAAGGTACAGTCGAAACTGTAATAATAATAAAAAAAGTATAAGAATTATTTGAATTACTGTATTAAATATAATCGGAGTGTTTCAAATCAGTTCTGTATGAAATTATTTAGTATGTGAATAAATAGCAAAACTCTCTATACGTATTGTCACTCAGTGCAAGCCAGAGTAATCAATGGATGCCAAAAGGCTTGTGCATAAAATCCCTATCTAGTGCCTACTCTTCCAATATCCCCAGACTAGTTTCTGGCTTGTGGTCTTCGTCAGTGAGGAGTCTTGGATCTGAGAGCACTGCACCTAGATCTTAGAATCTAATGCAACTCTCCAGCAGCCACCTTTTATCTCTACTTAACTACAAAACCATGAGTCTTAAATTGGAAAACATTATAATATTTTTAATCCAAGCTTATTAGCTTATATAGTCATATAGGTCTGAATTCAGTTCAGTACCTATACATTTTGGTGACTTTGATTATTCAATAGCCATAGCCACCACTATCCTATTAGGTGGGATTGGTTTTAAGTCAATAAACATCACATAATTACCATTTCTTATGCTTGCCTATAACTGTTATTAAAACAGGCAAAACTCTCTATACATATTGCCACTCAGTGCAAGCCAGAGTAATCAATGTATGCCAGAAGGCTTGTGCATAAAATCTCCATCTAGTGCATACTGTACCGGTATAAATCCACCACGCTTACTCATACACAGTACCCGAGTTCAAACCCAGTCCACGTTTAAGAATTAATTCCAAAACGCCAACTAAATTCAAACCCAAACCCCGGTATGACCAACCGATGATGACTTTATAACAGCACGGGGTTATCCCTTTACTAGCTCAACTCAGAACACAGACTAAATTACTTACAGTTAATTATATATAGACCTATTATACTCTGGATATTGGTACGGTCATTAATGTAATGTATATATTTAAGTTGCCAATACAGACAGTAGGTGACTCAATAGACTTCGAGAGTAATGAGGTGGAAGACACAAAATTAGATTAAATAAATTGTTTAATAATAAATAGAAAGCATTAACAAATATTATTCAAAAGTACGGTAAGACTTCCATAAATATTCTATTATAATTGGCTACTAGTCTTTAGTAATCATTTTACCTGGTAAACAAACTCATGCCAATATCGGTGTAGTTAAATGATTGACGGGTGGCTAAGGGAATCAGAGTATTTGGGGCATTGAAAATATTTATCTACTATTTTTATTAAATTATTTTATTCGAATAGATTCGAGCCGTTGCGTATACGAATAGTTGGAGGGTGGTTTCGTATAAATATGATATCTAAGATTGATATACTAGTGGTTGCCTAGATTAAAGAGCCCTACAGTAATCACTTGCGGTGCATCAACGGAATACCGGGCGGCTTGTACTTTGACAAGGCTTAATGCCCCCAAGTAGATCCGGGACACTACAACCAGCCGGGATCATTTCGAAACCCGGTGATCCAAGAGATTACCTGGAAAAGAATTGCTTTCTTTCCCATATGGTAGTACGGCGAGACGCTAACTTCGGCGAAGGAAAGGCATTGCCACAGTCATCGAGGACGAGTGCTTGAAGTGGATTTAAAAAGGAATTATACAAAACCTGGATAATCAATTCGTCTATCTCTACGCAACAGCTGATATAACTATTCCCATAAAACATGGCGGAATTAAACTGACCGCGAAAGCAATAATTAATTAAGTTTACTCTGAAACCCCTAACCCCTCAGGTTGTTCAGGCGGTAGCGATAGTAACAAATTATACACTGAGAATTATTTCTCATTTCATGTAGGCAACAAGATGATAAAACTTTAAAACCATTTTACATATTTAAGATTGAAAGATAGGTTACAATAGTATGACAAAAATAAAAGAGAATAATAAAGTGATTTAATATCTGCCAACTCAATATATGAAATAATCTTTAATTCAAAAAAAACGAACTTACTTTTAAAATAACTATAATCAATATTATAAACTAGCTTTAAACAGAGTTGGGAAATATTTCTATTGGCATCGTTTGTTTATAGAATAAGTTACAAAAAACATCTAAATGTATTCATTTGAATTATTATTATTAGGTACAATATTTATAAATTATCTTCTAAAGACTAGAGCGGAGGAAAAAGAGAAAAGAAAATTTACTGACAGGTTTTAAAAAGTAGCATTATAAAAGAAACAAAACTTACATGTGATTAATTTGATTGACAGATTAACTACAACATTAAGCTCGGGAGAAAGTTAAAAGTTCATGTAACACAGTTACCCTTCTTTCTTCATCCGGCTTGGCTTCTCACGATGGTATTTCAGTCGAACGTAGGCGCGCATTTGAAATTTACTTGAAAGGCATAGTCAATTTGGAGATTGGAAGCTGGAAATTTTGAAGCACGTAAAGCATGATCAGACAGCGGCACGAAGATTCACATTGGCAGGACAGAGATCAGCTCCTGGCACTTAGCCCATCGACATTACGGTTTACTGGTGGACTTCTTAACAAGAGTTGTAGCGATTTCTCTAGCAACTGCTGTGCTGTCTTGAGACTATCTACTCTCAACCACGTCAAAAGTTAGAATCCTAGTTTTTTCTAAGATGGCCACGGTTGACCTTTCTGCCTGGTTTTTGTTTGAGACTCCGCCTACTTTTCTCTAGCCTCCAGCAATCCAACCTGACCATACAATATCAATTATCCATTTCCATTGTTCCGTTTTCAGCTATCTTTAACTTTAATACACAATTTTAAATTGACCAAGTAATTACAAAATATAAATTCCTTATCTAATTTTCAAATACAAATTAATTACTCTATACCTTTGTACAAGACAGATTTTAATTAAAAACACTGATCAAAGGAATGTGACTTTTGATCAGTATTTTTAAACGACTTCGTATAATTCTAAAAAGTTAAAATTTAAACAAATACACCCGCAATGAAACTTTAAATTAAGCTGCTATAAATTCACAAACCACGCACACACGAATATTATTTCATGATTTGTGATATTCATACACGGAATCTTTACATATCTTTTTACAAAACATAAAATATATCCCAATTTTTATGTGACTTGAAATAGAAAAAATCTCATTGCGGGCAAATAGTAGTTCGAATTACCGTACTTCAAAAAACACATGAAACTAAGATCGGTTCTTCGATCTGTCTGTTTCAATACTCATCCAATATCCTCAGACTAGTTTTTGGCTTGTGGCATTCATCAGTGAGGAGCCTTGGATCTGAGAGCACTGCACCTAGATCTTAGGATCTAATGCAACCCTCCAGCAGTCACCTTTTATCTCTACCTAACTATAAAACTATGAGTCTTAAATTGAAAACACTATAATGTTTTTAATCCAAGGTCATTAGCTTATATAATCATATAAGTCTGAATTCAGTTCAAATTCTGTTTAATTACATCTAGCTTAAGTATATATATTATACTTGTATTCAAATATAACTCTATTTAGTATCACTGACAGACAATATGTTGGTACATGAGAAATTATATACATGACAGATGAAATTATATCCTATCAGTAAAAAAACATTAAATCATTTCACAGTAAAATAATAATATTATTAATAGTAATAATAAATATCCAAAAAAGCATTCATTTTTTTTATTTGAATAAATCAATAATATAATACAAAATATTTTCTATAACAGCAATAATATATATAATAATAATAATCATACACATAAAAGTTCATTTCAGCAAATATTAATTTTTGCCCTTTTCAATGTGCTTCAGCTAATTTACAATTAGAATCTATATTGCATACATAGTGACATCTATCTGTTTTATATGAAATTAACTATAACCTATTAAAGCCATACAATATTCTTAAGGCATAAAAACCTGTATAAATATATATTATATATCCTTCCATTCATTTATCATTAGTTAAATATTAGTTAAATTAATTGATGTTTTAGGTATGTTCATACAATTAATTTAATGTAACTGGTTTCATATATCTTCCTTCTATTAGGTTCTGTAATATAATTTAAAGGTTTTATATTTTTGACACAATGTATTTTATGTCTGCATTTTAAATAATGAATATATAAAGTGGATCTATCATTTCTTTTATTAATAGCATTATTATATGTTTTTGCTTTTTCATCCAATTGAACCCCTGCATGTCCACAGTAATCCATACAGCAATTTCCACAAGTAATTTTATACATAATTCATTTTTTATTATTTCATATCATCTCTTATTTTATAAGTACCTATTAGTTTGTTAGGATTTTTACTATTTGATCATCCTATGTTAATGATTTTATTTATGTAATTTTTATAATTTTTAGTAATAAACATTAATTCTTATTAAGCACATAGTCAGTACATAAATACATATAAGGCTTTAATCTTAATACTATGTGCCTTGAGTGCTTAATTTTACTATGAGAGTAACCTCTATAAATCTAACACAATATTATGACTTTATAAAGATAAGAGCAGCATCTTATCTTCTACCTACTTTCTAAATATATAGGCAAATCTAAAGCATTTTGATTTGAGAGACTAGCTTCACACTCTTAAATCAAAATGCTTTAGATTTTCCTATATAATTAGAAAGTAGGTTGAAGATAAGACACTGCTCTTATCTTTAGAAAGTCATAATCTTGTGTTAACATTTGTAGAGGTTGCTCTCATGGTAAAATTAATCACTCATGGTACATAATTTTTAGTAATATATGACAAATTTTAGGGAAGTATGCACAGTTTATCCATTTTTAGTTTATCCATTTTTTATTCCTCTTAGATTTGCTATTTTTTATATTAAATTTATTTCTACACTTAATTAGGTTCTAGTAAACTATTCACTGTATAGCCTGTGTTGGTGCTGTTTCTGTGTAAAAACACACAATTATACCACTTTCGCGGCCACTGTACAGCCTGTGTTGGCACTGTTTCTGTGTAAAAACACAGAATCATACTGTTTATCATGGCTGAACCTACGGCTAATATACAAGTGATCATTAATATATGAGTAGATCATATATAGTGGTTATAATACACGGCCAATTCTTCCACATTCAATAACACTATGTCTACTAACAATACTATGATCGTATAGTTTGCCATTGATTTCATTGCGGGTTGAATTCCTATGCATATTGACAGAATTTGTATTGTCGCTAGAATTTCAGATGAGAGTGTGAGCATTGTCATCTTTTTCAAGTGTTTATTTGTTGATGTTTATGATTTTCTGTATTTCCCAACTAAAAGATTTTTGCGTACTAGTAATTTTTAGCGTATTATTGATATTTGTCAAAAAAAATTTTTTTGGCTAATTTTGGCTTTTTGGGGGATCAAAAAAGACAAAAATAAAATTTCTCAAGCTCTCTGGCAGACGATTGGAGTTGTTTGCGGAAAAATACCGTTTCTGTCATGACTCGGATGAGAGTTGAAAAAGAAGAACAAAATGTCTACCACATTATTATATTTGTGGGACGTCCCAAACAGAGAAAGTGAGCAGTTGCGTTTTTGCAAGCCCAAAACATCCTGACATTCGTTACAGTTGATTTAGTTCAGTCATATGTGGTTAATAAATTTATTTTCTGGAAACAATTTGTATTTTGTTTGCGATTATTTTTACCTGTAAATCATGTAATTAACACCCAGAATGACAGTGTTAAAAAGGGGTGGCATAGTTTGTTGGATATCTCTTGATTGATTGATTGACTTTTTTTTGTTAAAAAAAATACTTCTTCTTTTGACATACCTATTCGTTCCATTTAGAAGCAAAAAGAGGTTTTTTGTTGTTGTTGTTTTAAATCAATAAACAGCACGTTAAGTAGATTTTAAAAATGAACCCGAGCTAATTTTTGTTGTTAAAAAACAATCAAAATACCGGATATTTTATTTGTTATGAAAACAAAAAATCTTTAACAAACTTGTACAACTCTTCAAAAAGATAAATAAATAAATCCACAGAATGTAACAAAACCGGTTAACATACATATTTTTTGTGTTAAAAAAACAATACCGCAATTGACTTTTTGTTTTTTGTTTTTGACGTTTTATTTGTTATTATTAAAAAAAAAGCAAAAAAATCAAAACCCGCTGCCAAAAAAAAAAAAAGCCATATTTATAAATCTAAGAGAAAAAAGAAGTCCCATTTTATTTATTATTATTAAACAAAAAAATCAAAACCCCGTTTTATTTGTTATTATTTAAAAAAAACAAAAAAAATCAAAACACGCCGTCCAAAAAAAAACAACAACTCCGTATTTATAAATGTAAGATAAAATACCAAACAATTCTTTTCATTTATAAGCAATATGGACATCTGAGGCGGAGTTTGTCGGACAGGTTTGAATTTTTTGTTGCTAAATCAATCAACAGCAAACCCCCTCATTTTTAACATAATTCAAAAAGAAAGTGTCGATTGTAATTTTAAGTAACAACAACAAAAAAAGAAAGTCGTATATAAAGCAAATTGTGTATATTTGAGATATTCCAAAAAAAAGTTAAAACTGTCCCTTATTACTTTGAAATGTATCGAATCCAAAACAAAAAAAAAGACGTCTGTAAAAAGAAACAGTAGATTTAGAATGGACCCCCCCCCCCAATAAAGGCGTATGTCAAAAATGTACTTTTGAGATCCAAAAAAAAGGTCAAACTGTCCATTATAGTTTTAAATTTATTAAATGAAAACCAAAAAAAAAAAATAATTACGTCCAAAACAAACAACAACAATATATTAAATATTAAAAAAAAAAAATTACAGCCGTATGTCAAAATACGATCTATTAGATAAAAAAAATCTAGCGGCCTGGTAATGTTATAACACTCTGTTTTTAACTAGAAACAGCGCCACCAAAGGCTGCACAGTTAATAGTTTACTAGAACCCTTAATTACTATTTGCTGATTTGATAGTTATTTAGAATGAAATTTTTATAATTAAAATACCATTTTTATTGCTTATTAGTTTTATTGCTAATATTGGTTGAAGATTGTCGCTAATAGATATACGTTCTCATAAACCCATCGTATCTCTGAGGTAAATTCAGATTATTAAATCTGACACACCTAGAAAAGTCTTTAACATTATAGGCTGAAATTCTGAACCATTAACCACAAAAATACAAAAATTTACATTTAAAATTTATTGTTAAATTGCTGAGAATAGTCAGCCATTTTTTTCATTTGTGATAAATAGCCTGCATTATAGAGTGTTGACTTTATAATTCAAGGCTTTTAAATCATGCATAAATTTATTATAAATGCATGCACAGAAAACTCTTTGAAATTTCATGGCCCAAACGGCATCTTCTATTAAAATATATATTTGTCAAAACCTAATATATTAATGATTCTCTTTCATAAATCACATTCTTTTAAACACATCTGTCATTTTTTACTTAAATAAAAACACCAAATTTTACATTTGTTTTTTTCTTTCCAACATTTGATTTAATCTCACTATTGAATATACAATACTATGTCATATATTCAATGTTTTAGCTACACACATATTCTCAAATATTTGAAAAATATGTGAAAAACAAGTTCTAAAAACATTTTAAATAATTAATAAATTATATTTATATTAAACTTACAATTTTTTTTCTTATTTAAATTTTTTTATTCTATATATTTTTCAAAATCTATAGAATCACTATATGTGTAAATAGTTAAAAATTGAGAATAGGATAAGTTCAGCTCTACTAGTGCCATCTAGAGTAAACTAGAGTAATCACTAATTATCAAATGCATATAAAATCCACACCCTTAATATTTAAATTCCCATATCAACATTAGTTTCTGGATTTTGTCTTTATCAATGAGGTCTGAGGTTCAAAGTTGGGAGAATGCCAGACATGCAAACAATAACCACATTTATTCAATTTTACCTGTCAAGGTAAAATTCAAATCATACTAAGATTATGAACTAAAAATTTTTTTCTCTTTTCTTATCAACTTGTTTAAACTAGGAAAATTAACGATTTGTTGTTATTAACATAATGCAATGTTATGTGTATTTTTAATATTTCAGTAGTGAGAATAAATAGTTTTTTATTCAAATTTAAATCTGAATGTGTTTGGCAAAATATAAGTTATGAGAATATGATGTTATTAATAATCATTTTTATTATC
This sequence comes from Epiperipatus broadwayi, assembly GCA_028023455.1. Taxonomy (NCBI): domain Eukaryota; kingdom Metazoa; phylum Onychophora; class Udeonychophora; order Euonychophora; family Peripatidae; genus Epiperipatus; species Epiperipatus broadwayi. The sequence continues at coordinate 500,846 of JAQFVV010012721.1, read as the reverse complement.
AGTTTCTTTTATTATGGATTTAGATTTTTAAAAAAAAAAAAAAAATTATATTGTTATTCCATACCAACAAATGAATGTGAAAGAGATAAAAGAAGTCAAAATTTACATAAGGGTTTATTACTTCATCAATCGCTAGAATGCTTTAGAGTAGAGATAACTAACGGGTTATCATACTGTTTCATGTGTAGGTCACGAAAGATGAAGAAAAAAGAATAAACAGAAATATTTATTAAACAATCTTTCCCAAAATTCTCTCTAGTTTATTTTTTTTAAGATAGAAATATTTGTTTGTTCGATTTACAAAGATAGTCAAGGAAAATAATTTTAAGATAGCATTTGTGGTCACGAAAGGGTTATTTATAATTAGAAATCGACTTACTGTTATGTATTTTTGTGCTGGATTTTTAATGTGAAAAGATATTTTACTTTTTTTTTTCAATTTCCTCTCTTTAGTAATGATTGCTGTGTGATTGCAAAGATAACATCTTCAAACAAATAGTTAACCTTAGTAATTAATAATAAGTTATCATTAACGAGTGAACCCCAGAAGTTCATTTTGATATCTACATTAATATACTTTGAATGTTTTAAGTTTTTATTTGTTTTTACCAATTTATCTCTCGTCTCCATCAAACCACAAACATCCAATAATATAGAAACTCAAATCAACACCCTCTCCAATTATGCATGCATTTTGAAAATAACCTTCACTCACAAGGTGAGCTAGAGGATATAATACATCTGAACTGCCATGTTTGTGTTGAGAGATATTTTAATTAAAATAACAAAGCCAATTACTGAAGACTTTACAACTAACCCTTAAGCTATCAACAATCTCAACCTGCAGCCAAGGCAACCTCCTTTAACAATAAAGGGGATACCACCTTTATCTAAGGTCTCATATTCTTATATAGATACTAAAGATTGCAACTTGATCAAGGAGTTTGAGATTAATAATGCAAAGAAGTTTGAGCAAACCTCATTAATCAGGCAAATATAATCTGTTCTACTGAATTTGAAAGTTATAAATGATTATTTATTAATTTGTTTTTAAAATCTGGAAGTTATAATTGATTATTTATTAGTCTGCTTTCAGAACAAGTTATATTTACCAAATTAATGAGGTCTGCTTAAACTTCTTTGCATTATTAATCTCGCACTCCTTGGTCAAGTTACAATCTTTTGTATCTACATAAACATATCAGACCATAGATAAAGGTGGTAACATCTTTATTGTTAAAGGAGGTTGCCTTGACAACAGGTTGAGATTGTTGATAGCTTAAGGGTTTATTGTTATCATAGAGATATTATTCATTCAGCTAATCATTTGCAATGTAAAAACTAGTTTTTTAAAATATGCCAATGTGTTGACCGGGAAGCAAATCCAGGCCAGCTGCTTGGCAGGCAGCTCTGATAACCACTAGGCCACCAATGCTTGACAGGTAGAAACTAGTTTTTCATTCATTTTTAATGACTTTAGATTTGTACAATGTTGCTTTCATTCTTTAACTTTTGGAAGTTGGTTTTTTTTTAAAGGTCATAGCATCGGCTGGGATGTGAACCCGCAACTCGGGCAACTGCCTGCAAGTGCAAGGCAGTCACGCTGACCTCTCAAGCACAGAATACATTGAATGAAAATTATTAAGAGGAATTACTTTTAAAAGTAAAAAAATAATGATAATCCATTTATATAAACAACAAAGAATGATTAGTCTTGCATTGGTGGTCGAGAGGTCAGCTGGACTGCCTTGCACTTGCAGGCAGTTTCCCGGGTTGTGGGTTCGCATCCCAGCCGATGCTATGACACTTAAAAAAAAGAATGATTAAAAGTCATAAGAAAAAACAGAAATAGTTACGAGTATTTAATGACTGTAACAGTAGATAAGTTGGATTCTGAAATATTTTTTGGAATCTGCTCTTTAGTAAATAGATGGTGATTAATAATATACAAGATTAAAAATTAAATCTAATCCTTTCTCTTTCTCTTAATATAATAATATAAACTGTAGACTGAAGTTATACATTAATATTTCAGACGGGCACTGGCTTTTCTTAGAAATTGAATAAAATGGTGAAGTGGTATATATTAAAAAAAATAAAAATAAAAACATAGAAAAATAAAATCTAATTAGTTATTTACTTAAATCATTTTTTGATTAGATTATTAATTATAAAAACTACGAATAGCTTAAATTTTTTTAAAAAAAGTTATCGTTTACATGTTCATTGTATTTATCTAATAAATGTAAAATATAGAGAAGTAATAATTAAACGCCCATACACATTTATTATTAAATCTATTTAAGTGTTTAAATGCCATTTAAATTTTACGTAACAGATACATACATAATGTGCGTGTATGCATAATTAATATCCATAGACATACTTATCTTTTGTAGCAATGTTCTGTTTAAAATATTAAACAATGAAATGCACATTTAAATAATTTTTTTTAATTTAATTTTTCGATTTATCTACCTACCTATCTATCTTACCACTTATCCACCCACCCATGCATATACCTACTTATTTACCTACCTGCCTACTTTTCCACCTATTCCTTAACTACCTACTTACTCAGCCAACAACTTATCTATCTACCTACTTCCCTCCTACTTATCTACTATCGGCCTATCTATTTATTTTATTTATACACATCTATCTATATACCTACGTGACAGATACCTGTTGATCTTCTTACATATCTACTTGCATTACTATCATCTTACTTCATATCCTCCAGATATTCCTTTATCTATTCACCCACTTAACTTCCTACCTATCACCTAACTACTTCCCTACCTACCTCCAATTATCTACTTTCTTATCTATCTTCTATTTATTTACATAAGTATCCATCCACTTATATCTTAACTAATTAACAATATTGGTTTAGTAATAGATATTTAGTTATTTTTTCTTGAAGATAACAAAAAAATACTATATAGTTCTTATCGATTAGGAGTTGAGTCTTCGGTTAAATATTATCCACTTTTCCTTTATTTCATCGCATGGCCACCATCTTTTATGACACACAATCTGTTAAAACAGTAGCAAATCTCTCAAAAGAGTAATGCCACCCAATGTAATTCATTTATTAACATCCATTGATTACTATGGCTTACACTATGTGCCCCTCCTATTTGGAAAAAATTGCAACTGTTCTAATAGATTGTGTAAGCATAATAAACAGTGGTCATGTGACACATTAATGGTTTAATATCAATCCAGGTCTAAGGATGGTGGTAACTGTGTTTACTAAAACACCAAAGACAACAAAATGTATAGATATTGAAATGGATTCAGAGTCTATATGACTTGCAAGTGAAACAGCTTGGATTAAAAACATTATTGAGTTTTTGTTTTGGGTTCATAACCTCATAGTTAACTTAAAAGTAAAAAATGGCTGCTACTTAGTTGCATTAGATCCAAATATCTAGGTGCATTGCTCTCAGATCCAAGGCTCCTCACTGATGAGAACCACAAGATAGAATCTAATCTGGAGATATTCAATGAGTGGCACTAGACAGGGATTTTGATATACAAACCTTCTAGCATCTATTAATTACTATGACTTACACTGGATGGCACTACTGTTTGGAGAGGGTTGTTACTGTTTTTATTTCTTTATTTCTCAATCCTTGTAAAATGGTGCTAAGAAGGGCTTTGTTTAACAGTGATGCTTTATTCTATACATACAATAATATGATGTATTTTACGAAACAAAAATAAGACATATTTTCATAACAAAAAAAAAACAACAACAGTTTTATTTAGAAAAAATTCTAAAAATCAATATTTCAAATGTTTTTAAATTTATTAAAAATAGTATATATACATATTGGGAATCAATATTAATATGTTAAAATAAAATATTATCAAATATGTCCAATAAATAAACATAAAAATACGGTTTCAGCTTGTTTTAAAGTATTTTCATTTTAGTAAAAAACAAAAAAAAAAACAAAGCAAATATTTTGTATTATAAATTTAATTTTGTTTACTAATTATGGGATTTTTTCGGATCAGATTCTAAACGTGAATTTTTGATTTTATATAACTATATTATCAATGTTTCAAATATTTTCTTTTTAAAAATCCATGTTTTCATATATGTATTCGTTGTATAGATACATGCTCAGGAATTCATGCATCATTTGAATACCACGATTGAATACTTTACTACAATTTAATTTTTCAAGCTATCTTTAATTTTGAATCCACATTCATTACTGAACCACTCAAGATATATTAACAACTACTATGCACTCAGGATGAGAAGAAAAAAAATTAAATGATTAAAAGGACAATTAAATCTTTTTAAAATATTGATTATTTGACTTCGATGAGTATGTAAAGTACTAGGTTGCTTTATATGCATGGACTCACACATGCCAAACAATATTAAAACATTTTAACAAATAATAGGCACAACAAACTTCAACGGACATAGCTCAGTTTTTATAATTATATCTATTCTTCAGTTATTCAATATTCAGTCGTTTCGTAGATATGAACTGTATATAATTTATAGATTAGATAAGGGCAAATATAATAAGATATTCACTTCACATGTACTGTGGATGAAACTTATTCAACAAATTGCTGAAATAAAAAAAAAGAGGAAGTGAGATTAAAGAAAACAAACAAAGAAATAAACAAATCAAAAACGAACAAAGTAAATTTAAAGCATTAAAAAAATAATTGACAAGAAAAAAAAAAAGACATCACTAGATTATAGATATTAGTCATAGAGAGATGAAAAAATATAACCACTAAAATCATCTTCCATATCTGTGACAAGGTTTAAATATAGGTAGAACTTGGATACTTTTTTTTACTAACTGAATGTTTTCCAAACAACTTTAAGATACTCTACCATCAGCAAACTACAAGGGTTCTATGAATTAATTCTTTATAATTGGTAAGCAATGAATATATTAAGATAAAGCATAATGGCTTATCATGTTTTACCAATGAGAATAAATAAAAAAAAATATTAATATTAAATGATTAAAACACAATTAAATTTTGTTAATTAACATCACCAATACAGAGATTTCAGACAACCCAATAAAGTATGGAGAGATCTATGTTAGAGTAACAATAAGAGATCAAAAACAAAATACATGAATAAGAAAACAAACAGGTGTTACTGACATCATTGAAAGATGTAAAAAACCGAAGTGGATTTGGACTGGACATATTGCTAGAAGAGATGATAATAGATGGACAGTTGAAATCTTAAACTGGATCCAAGAGATTGAAAAAGACCCAGAAAGAGACCACATGTGAGATGAATGGATGAAATAAAAAAGTTTGTATGTTATGAACAAACTAGTTAAGAGTCCTTCATCTTGCAATGAATTGATAATAGTTGAAATGATGTTATAACCCACATAAAAACAATTTATTTATAAAAATTAGGGGAAAATCAAGATTGAAGATTGACTTTTTTTAAGGAGGTCCCAAAATAATTTGAATTAGTTGGATGAAGTAAAATGAAAATGCAGTGATTTGATTCTGCATGTACTCATAGCTGGAAAATGTTACACCCACACTTGCAGAGCTGAACCACAATTAATGTTTATTATGTCACTGATTCAGATAATCATGTGGTCTATATTTGGGAAATCATATAGATCAAGTTTCAATATAGTTCAAAATAACAAGTATAACATTTTTGTCTTTTAAAAAATGAATACTCACATCTGTTTCATAGCAACCTTCAGGTGGAAACAGTTTTCCTTACTTTCAAAGATTCAAATACATTTATACAATGCAATTGATTCTTTTTACACACACACAATGCTCATAGAATTTAGCATGATAATCTTTCTTACTACCATGACTTTATCACTCAATGATTCACAAGAAATTTGAGTGTTGGAAGTAACAGAACTGAATGTAATCCACATACTTTCAGCACTAAAGTTTGCCATCATCACTCTAACCTGCATGATTTATTGCTCTGGTAGATTTCCAGATTCTGAAACATAAAGTACTTGGATTGGTTCCAGTTCTGACATTACTAATGTTCGAACTTTTTTATAAACTTCCAACCAATAAAATCATTTGATTATTAATTTATACATATATATTATACCCTCACTAACTAGAAATATAATAATAGGCAAAATATAGCTAGTTCAGATAAAATGATTATGCTTGGCTAAAATACATATAATCTTAATATAATCAATAATAAAAATATTAATGATAATATCTATTATTTAACTAGCTCTAACTGATTAATAAATGGTTTGATTTATGAAAAATTAATTAAATAAAATATTAATAAATCATGAGACAATTAAGTGAAGTACAAGCAATAAAGAATTACATTGAGCCAATATCCCACAGGATACAATCTCAATGGCATAAGAATACTATCCCCCCTATTATTTCAAATAATAAAAAATTAATAGCATTGTTAAGACTTTAACATAATAACAATCAATTTAATATAATATCACTAAATAAATTCTAATCTCTTTATTATTACAATACAACTATAATAATCTCAGGTTCTTTAAAATAACTCGAATCAATTTATAATCTTCTGTAGTCAATTATGACAACAATAAATAAATAATAATCTTATTCCGCATTAAATAATTATTAATCTTATCCACTGTTTAATATTATGGTAACTAACAACAATAATAATAACAATAATAATACAATATAATATTTTAGTTTTCATGTGGCATCTTAAATAGAATATGTGGTATAATCTGATATAATCTGAAAATATGTGGCAACAAACAACGTTAAAAGTCTATGCAAAAAATTGTGCAATTAATTATGACCATGATGATGATGATGATGATGATAATAATAATAATAATAATAATAATAATAATAATAATAATAATAATAATAATAATAATAATACAACAAAAGAAAATTTCTCAAGTATATTATATTCTAAATCATTGTAATTTCCTTAAGTAAAGAATTATATCTGTACTGTGCAAATATTATGTTTATTTTGGTATCTGTCAATCATGTATTTGTGATGGTGAATAAATCAACATAACATAAAGTTTTATAAAAACAAGTTTAACAAATTTTATTATCTTATACATTTAACACAAACTATATACACTATTTACAATCGTGTTTAATAAAACCTAACAAATATTAAACTAATTTAGATACATTGGGTTACATCTTTCCACATCATAAAAATATAATAAATCAACAAGTAAATAAACCTTTACTCCGACTTATATACTTTTTATGGCACATTTATTTAAAATATAATACCAATTTAAGAATACTGTTATAGTTTAATAAAAAAATATCCATTAATTAACATAGCGCAAACATATGGTTTTCGTAAGTGTACACGAAAAATATAAAATATGAAATACTTAAATAATATTCATCTCTAAAATATGTTCAAATATTTCCTTACAATAAATCAATTAAACTTATCTAGTATAATGGTGCTAGTGTTATTTTAAATAGTTTACTTTGCTCATTCGATAAATAAAATTGACTTTAATAAAAATAATATGATTGATGTTTTTTTTTACATATTTTGCTTGGTACTACTCTCTAAAATAAAAATCCTTATATGCATGTTTCATGTATGTTTAAAATATTAAAATAATATTCATAAAGTACAAGCATTCATTCTATTTTGTGTTGTTCATTTTGGATGTTTTATTATTTAAAAATATGCATTAACATGTAAAATCAAAATATCAAAATTATTCAAAAATCTCGTGAATAATTATCATCGCTTTTATGTTTTTAAAAATAGTTGAATAAAATATGAAAAATATGTACGATTCTTTTAAAAGACAAATCTGATTTCATTATTTCCAGATAAATTATGTTAAAATATAATTTATTTATTGATTTTATCAATAAAAAATTCTTTAAAAGGCATAAGAGACATTCAAAATCATTTTTTTTCAATTTGTCACCAAATACATTGTTCTTAAAACATAAGATCATTTTGATTTCTTCAATGACAAATCAAACATGGGTTATTATTATCAATTACATACTAAAACAGACATTCATCATACCATAAGATATTTTAAGTTCAGTTTTAAAGCACAGGTGCAGATTCTTAATTTTCTTCTCTTTTCAAATTTAATATTACAAATAAGATTTTTAATGAATATCTGGTTCCTCTAAATTACGTCAAATAAACTAAATGCACTGCAATACGATAAAGTCATTTCAAATAAACAGTCACTCATTCAAAACATACTATCTATAAAAATTATAAAATTCTTATATAAATCCATTCCGGTTTTGTTGCAGTAATTTTCCTGATATTTGGTATTCATCTTCACAATATTTAAGTAGCCACTATCATGTTCCACAGAGTTATTGATTTCCTAACCTAAGTTTCAAGTAGACAAACTGATAAGGAAGTTTGGTGTTTAATGATTCTTTATTTAAGTAGTTATCCTAATTATATTTTTCAAAAACCTTTCAAGTAAAATTATATCTGTGAATAAATGCCTGAATAGATATAACTGTCTTTTTACCTGGAAAAGAAAAATATTTAGTGACAAAATATGTGTTTAAAAGAATAAAAAAAATCGTATTTTTCTTAAAAGGAAGAAATATTTATTTTAACTCATAACTATATGTCTGCTGATAAACGTATTAAATAAATAGTATATTATGCAATGTTTGCTACTAATATTTTTTACCAATGGAAAATGCAAATATTAATTATATTATATTCACTGCAATATGTACTTGATTTCTACAATGGTTAAAAATGTAAGTAAAAAATATTTTCATAAATAGATCCATAAATTATTTAAAGAAGATATTATATGCTGGAATGAATGGCCAGAGAAAAAAAAGCTAGAATGAACAATTATTTCTTTGGGATTATTATTATTCTTTTTGGATTTTACTGGATTTTAATGCTGTTATTTGTAATTTCTTCATATGGTGCCAAGATAAAGATATAATTGTGCACAATGCTGTTCAACTGTAACTAGGCAATGGAATGAGTTGCCTGACAAGCAAGGAGGTAAAAAATCCTTTTGTAACTTTAAACTTTATTATTATGATTTTTTTTAGTATAAGGTTTTAACATTAGTATTTAAAAGCTTACAATTATTTATTTTAAAAGTAACTTGTTATTATATAGTTTTAAGATAGATTAACTTTATTATTATGTTTAAAAAACAAAAACAAATGGATATTCAGAAAGTAATTTTCTGCACAAAACAAATTTCAATCCTATTTTTTTCTTTGAATGTATAAAAATTAAAATAAATCGAGATACTTCAAATCTCCAGTTTTAAGAAGCAGATCACTGTAAATGATTTAACATTATAATGAGATCTTTGGTAATTTTATTATTTTGATAACATTTTTGCTTAATAATTTCCTTTCCTTTCTTTTATTTAAGAAAATGCATATCCTAATTAGTACTTTAAGATCAGTGGAATGAACCATTGATAAAATTATTGTATGTATTTTGTGAAAGAGTTGAAAAATGTGGGCAAATGTTTGAAAACATCTAAGGATATTTTAAAATATTTATTTTTAATGTGAATGCTTGGTATGCGTAAATTATATAGCATTGTTAAATTATTAATATATTATTTTATGAATGTTATCTGTTGAAATACGAAAAGATATAATATTGATCTCTAAATTATATCATAACAAATAAATAAAATGGATAAACGAATGTTTATCCAGATCAATTGTCCATGAAAACTTTTAAAAAACATCTTGAAATGATTTTAAATCTTTGTTGTTTTCATTAGTATTGGGTTTTGGAAGTTATTTTAGAATGCTGTTGGTATATTTTACGTTGGATGAATTATTCAGTGTGGAAGAAATAGGATGGTGGTCAGGAGAGTAATAATATTCTTATGAAATTGTAGGTGTTAGGGATATGATGAAAACTATTGTATGTGAATTAGATTTTCCTATTTTAAAGTTATTAAAATATACAGATAACATAGATCTGTATATTTTCTTTCCATGGACAGTTGCATTTCCTTATTGTCAATAAGTGCTATAATAGGCCATGACTTGAATCTTAGGTGGCCTATGAATACAGACCTACTCTTATGATTTTGCACTATATCCATGATGATATTATCTTACTCTTTGAATCATTCTTGTTATTATTCCATACCCTGTACTTGAATTGTTATCTATCACCACATGTATCATTGTAAAAGATAGTTTTATAAGTTGGTAAAGTAATGACTAAACTGTTTGAAGTAGATATTTTTGTGAGAATGCAAAGTATAGTATATAGAAATTTCTTTTGCAAATGATGTTGAGATATTTGCCATAGTATATAATATAAGATAGGACTAATTAATGCTCATACAAATATTAGAGATCACTTAGCTCAAACAGATGCATATTCAAATGGAATGAAAGTGAGAATTTTGCAAAATGATATAATGAATGTAAGAGCATAAAAATAAAAATAATACAAATATCAAGCAATATAACTTATGGATAGTTCTTTAAATTTGTTATAAATAATTCAAACCCATTTAATTTATAAAATTTTTATAAAATTACCTCTTAAATATTTTCGCATAATAGTTAATTATTTTTTTTTCATAGAGGGAATTATTATATTTTTTTATTTAAAATTTTCTGATATTCAAATATGAAGATGATACTTTGCCAAATTGCAAAGAAATTTTAAAAATAATGTTTCTTTTAATATTTTATTTGGACGTTAAGGAATGTATTTTAAAATATAAACTTGTATTGATGCATTTATATCATAAGAAATATATTTTATAGTAGAAAAAGTATAGTGCTGAGTTTTTTTTTTTTTTTTTTTTAGAAATTGGGAAATTTATTCAAACTATTACCAGCATAAATAATAGAATACTATTTTACTGAATGAAGGTTACATATTATCATTACTGTTGTAAATTTCATTTTATTTTATTTGAAATGGCTGAGTGAAGGCTATTTTTATTTTATTTCTTGTATTTATGGGTCAGATTTACTGTAAATATATATTGGATGCTCTTGTCTTTTAAATTCATTAATCTTGTGTTTAGATTTGTAGAGGTCCCTACTGTCACATTTTAGGTGCATAGTCTTAAGGTTATAGCCTTAATATATTAAATAATGTTAATTCTTATTTATTTTGGTAAATATTTTTATTATATTATGTTATAAATCTATTTCTAATTTATAAATGAATTTGTGAACTGTTTTTGAAATCTACATTTAGTCATGTTGTGATTTTTCTGCATGGTGTTTATTTGATTTTTCATTCTAAATGCATTATCAACAGAAATTAATAATTTAAAATATTATTTCTATTATATTTGACTAAGTAACAAAGTATATTATTATTATTATTATTATTATTATTATTATTATTATTATTATTATTATTATTATTATTATTATTATTATTATTATTATTATTATTATTATTATTATTATTATTATTATTATGTTTCAAAGCAAAACTTTATTGAGTCTAAAAAGTTACAGAGTAATATATTGATTTTTTACAAATGAAAAACAAATTACAACATTCAGTATATAAGTCTTTATCTTTTCTGCATCCTTTTTTTTTCTTCTTGTTTTTAAATTTGGTCTTCTATTTAGTTCAGTTTATGCTTGCATTTTTTTTTTTTAAAGTTGGAAAAAATGCTGATGTTGAAAATGTCATCATCTATCTTATTGGTCTTTATATTTCATAGACTGGATCTCTGTTTCAAGTGTGACCATGTGGCTGCAAATATATCTGGTTGAGCTAGGATGCTGTCTCTTTTTCTTAACAGTTCTAGTTTTATTGAATATGTTGCTGGGTGGCGTCGAGGGTTATTGGCAAGTGCAAAAGTGCATCTGGTGCACCAGTAGGCATAAAGGCTGTATGTTGCTGCACGAATAGCAGGGTTATTGCCTTTTTTAAATGTATTTATTATTTCATCTATTGAAATGATAGCCTTTCTGTATGTGGTAAACATTGTGCGACGTATTGTTTCTAGGGCACTGCAGGAATGAAGAAAATGATCTTGTGTCTCTTCTTCTCTATGACATAGTCCGCACATGGGGTCTATATTGGTATAGAATCTACGAAATCTAAGGAAATGGGTTGTGGGTAGAGCATTGAGATTAAGCTTAAGTAGAAAATCGAATAATTTTGGTTCTAATGACCATTTTCTGAATTGTTGCAGTAGTTGCCTGTTGTCTATTCCAAAAACTGATGGATGTAGATTGGGTGTCTGGTTGGGATGTAGTATATTGTAAATGTCCCAGTATGTATACTTGTTGTCATTATTGAGTGATATTTTGTTGTATATTGGCTTGAGTTCTTCAATCAGTGTGGATAGATATCCATATGAAGGGGTGGTCTGTCTGTGGGTATTATACTGATTACACACTCCAGGTCTGGAAATATTTTTATGGTTGCTGTTATTAGATTTACTGATTTCTGTGTGTAAAAAACATTGATTGTATGGAGTCCAAGTCCATTGCTATGTGGTGGTCTGCTCAGATTTTTTAAAGAGATTGCCACTGTCTTTCTCTTCCATATTAGTTTGTTACAGATTGACGAGATTTTAGATATGAATGTTTTTGCAAATTTGATTATAGGTGTATAGTATGTAATTTTTGTAGTTATAAGTTGATTAAATAGTGCTACCTTTGCATATATTGACAGGTATGACTTTTCAAGTGAGGCTGTGATTTTTTCAGCATCTATTTTTAATTTATTTTGAATTTTTTGTCTCATTCTATTGGTTCCAAGGTAGAATGGGAAACCAAGGAAAGCAGATGGTTTACCATTAAACATCTCTGTACAGTGCTTGCCTGTGTATATTGACCATGCAGCAGTTTTATTTGTGTTAATTTTTAAATTAAAATTTGAGGTATAATTCTTGATTATCTCTTGTAATATGGGGAGGTTCTTTTTAGAGGGGAGGAAAACGGTTACATCGTCCATATAGGCTATGCATGATATATTTAAAGCAGTGTTTGGAATTTGAATGCCTTTTATTTTTTTCTGTATCTCTATTAATAGAGGATTTATATATATTGTAAAGAGCAAGGCACTTAGGGAGGATCCTTGTGGGATGGATTGACTCGGTCTGAAGGCTGGTGATTTTTTTCCATTCAATGTGATGTGAATTTCACGGCTGAGTAGCAGATTTGCTATTATATATAGTAGGGATGGAGGTGTTGTTGTTTTTTTCAGCACGTCTAATAATTTGGCTATAGGCACTGAGTCAAAAGCTTCCTCAATGTCTAGTTGAACTATAATTGGTGCATATTTCTTTCTTTTTTTTACTACTTCAATAATTGTTTTGTACATTAAGGCACCCTGGCCAATGGATGATCCTTTTTTGGCATATTGTGCTGATGATAACACAGGGAGTATGTGTTGTTCTATTTTTTCCTTTATCACTCTTTCAAGAATTTTTATTCCTAAAGGTCCCATTGAAATTGGTCGTAGATTAGATAAAGATGATATTGCTGTTGGTTTTTTGTTAAATGGAACCATTGCAATTGGGTATAGACTTTGTATGTTGTAAATTTTTTGGGATATGTAATTGGCTAGATCGCACAGGTATTTTGCTGTGAAGTGACTAAGATGTTTGAACACAAATTTGGGAATTCCTTGTGGTCCTGGGTGACATGTGTTTGTTATTGTTGCAAGTTGAAATACAATGTCAGTTGTTGTTATTGGTGTGTCTGTTTCAGGGTCTCCAAATATGTCTTCATTTGGTATGTACACACTCTGTTTTTGCAGTTTTTTTTAAAGTGTTGATATATTGGGTTTATCATGTTATGTCCAGCTGTTATAGAACCATCTATTTCAAGTGCCATAGGCACTCTGACTGTGGATGGGTATCCCAATGCCCACCGTATGTATGCTCTGGTCCAAGTATGTTGTTGTGTAAGGCATATTTTTTTCTTTTTTATTGCTACATATTGCTTTAGTGTATTGCATGTATTGTTGTACATTTCTGTAAGTTTTTTAATTTGTGTTTGATTATCTGTAGTTGGTCTGGAAATGGTTATTCTTTTATGTAGTTCATCTGCCAATGCTAATAATCTGGTGGGGGGTGTTGAGTTGCAGGTAATATGATTGATGTTGAAAGAAAGTATATTGGTGAATGCTATATACTTTTGTACTGGATCGAGTGACATGTTTTGAAGTTTTTGGAGCATTATATATGTTTCTGAATATAGGAATTCAGTTGTTTGTGCTGGAAGAAGTATTCGCATAGTCTTTTGGAGGGCTATTGTTGTATTCTGTATTTTTGTTAGGTCGAGGGTGATGAACTGAGCAGCATGATCTGAGATTATAGATGGACAGAGTTCAAGATTAAAATAATGATGTAACATTGGTGAGTAGAAACACAAATCAATAAGTGACTTATATCTATTGTTATTAAAAGATATTGAGTTTGATGGGAGAAAACCCTCAGCACTCATAAGTGGGATTGTTATTTGATGGATCCATTTGGTGACAAAAGTTTGGTAGGTCATGTTGAAATCTCCCAGGAGTATTATGGGATTTGGTGTTGCTGTAAGCATTGAATTTATTGTTGCTATTATTCTGGAGATGATGATGGGGCCTGGTGGTATATATACAAATACTAGGTTAAGTGTGATATTTTTATGATGGAGTGTTAATATGATAAGATTAGAGTCAATATATATAATTTTAAAAGAATCAAAAGGGCAGTTGTGGGAAATAATTATGCCTGTGCCACCTGATGGTGATGATGATTGCCTTGAGCAGGCACAAAAACCTTGGCTGACTAAATATTTTGATGGATCAATTTGAGAGCTGCTGTATATTTTTGTTTCCAAAAGCCCAAGTATGTGTGGTTGTGTTGTATGTAACCATTTTTTGAGATCAAAAAGTTTTTTGGTGGCATTTAAGCCTCTAATGTTGAGAGATCCAATTTTTATCTTCATGTTTTAAATAATTTTTTAACAGGGTATTGATTTTTATTTTATTTTTAATACTAAATTTTTGTTTATATTGCAGTAGATGGATGCTGATACATATTTAAGACATTGTTGGGTTTATTATCAGTTTTTCTTTCATTTAATATTGCTTCAGACTCTATACAGGCAATTTGTGATGAAACCGAACAGGTGTCCATTTGTTGTTGGCTTACATCCATTTCTATTTCATCATTTTCTAAATTGTATATGTCTGATGAGTTGTGCTTTTGGTCTGTTTTTTTTGCCTTTTTGGATTCATGATTTTTACTTGGTCTGCCTGGCTTCCTTTTTCCCTCTGGTGTATTCTCTTGAATAGGTGGAAGAGGGGCTTCTATTGCATCCATTATGTTTGATGCAGTTTTGTTTATAATTGTAGTTTTTTTTATTATTGGTATCTTTATATTATCTGGATTTATATTTTCATTATATAACTGTGTGTGTTTACTTTCTGTTTGTTGATTTTTACTTGGTACACATTTTGTTTTATTGAGATGCTGATCCTGTGATGTAATTGCTGTATTTTGTGTTGTGGTTTCTTGAGAATTATTTTCGTTTGAATCTTGGATTTCTGTGTTAGTTTTTGTGTTATTATTTTTTTGGTTGGTCTTTGGGATAGGCAATTCTGATCCATTATTATTTTTGTTTGTGGGTGTTTGAACCTGTTTTTTTCCGGTTTCTATTATTGGGTTGCCAATGGATGTAGTGTTATTATAAATTTTATTTTCATCACTGGGTTGTTCTGGGGAGAGGATTTTAGTTTGTTCACAGTGATTGCTTTTTGTGTTATCGCACTGAGTTGCTAGGTGTCCTCTCTGTCCACAGCCAAAACAATGTGGCTTTAGACCTCTTATGTGAAGAGAGAGTGTCGCTTCTTGATCTGTAATCTGTGTTGGAATCGTTGAGGCGTCTACGTTTTTATGTAGTTTTATTTTAAATTCAAAACGATTACTACATATCGGTATAGGTGTGTCTTTTAAATATATAGGCTGTAGGGCAATTACTTTTCCAAACGGGTTTATCATTTTTGAAAATCTTGTATGTTGTATTTAAGATAAGTATTTTTAAGCACTCCAGTAATTATATTTTTCCGGTTTTCATCTATAATTACGAGTGCGTAATTATCAAGTGCTAAAATAGTGGATTGAAACCGTTCTTTTTGCTGCTGAGTATAAAAATCAATGGTTATATATCGAGAATTTGGATGGTCGGCGATACAAGAGATTGTTTCCCATAGTGCATTTTGCGTGATTGCTTCATATAATAAAGCTTTTGGGAAACGATATAATGAGCATTGATTATCGGTTACTGCGAGTACTAACGAAGTTGGTGAAAAAAACCTGCGAAATGTTTCAAATAACGTCCGAGGCACCGTATTACTGAAACGGTCCGTCACATTTTCAAGCGTTTCTTTTGTCCAGATTGCGGCTGGGGGTTGATTTTCCTCTCGAGTGTTTAGATCAAGATTTTTAATATCATTTGTGTTTGTTCTACGGAAGCGCGGTATTTGAGTTGGTGCTGTAGTATTGCTATTACTTTTAAGTACTTTTGCATACGAAATAGGCGATGTTGAAACTAACGATGTTGTTAATTTTGTATTGGTGCTTAATTCGCTCACGCTTGACTGGGCAGTAGCCATGATTTATTCTGACTCAAGTCAGTATTTTTTTTTAAAAAAGATATTAAAACACACCGATATTTTTCAAAAAACACTATTAATCTATTATATAATTCGATTTTTCCTGTATTATGTTTGTTTTTCGCATAACAAGTTGGAACAAAAGTAAAAAATAAATACTTACATCGGAGAACTTAACGATTGCTTCTTACCTCAGCAGAGATTTGCTGCGGGATCTATTATTATTATTATTATTATTATTATTATTATTATTATTATTATTATTATTATTATTATTATTATTATTATTATTATTATTATTATTATTATTATTATTATTATTATTATTATTATTATTATTATTATTATTATTATTATTATTATTATTATTATTATTATTATTATTATTATTATTATTATTATTATTATTATTATTATTATTATTATTATTATTATTATTATTATTATTATTATTATTATTATTATTATTATTATTATTATTATTATTATTATTATTATTATTATTATTATTATAATAATAACAATTTTATTAATTATAGAAGATTGTCAAAGGTTATATATCATAGAGATTTTCAAAAATTTATACAAAATACTGAAAGTCATATTTCTGATAATCCCTTGCAATTTTGGTCTCTAGTTAAGGATTTAGGTATTACAAAAAAAAAATTACAGAATAATAATTCTAATCTAGTTGCTGATGATTTTTCTCATTATTTCTCAGAGCTTTTTAAACAATCTAATTCTTTTACTGATTTGACTGAAAATAATGATCTAGTTGAAGAAAGGATAACATTTGATTCATTTATTGAATCTGATGTTATTTTTGCTATTGGGCAGCTTAAATTACATTCTAGTGTGGGCCTTGACAATATTCCAGCTTTCATTTATAAAGGATGTGCTGAATACATTGCTTCTCCTCTTTTGCATATTTTTAATTGCTCTTTAGCAAATGGTACTTTTCCTACATCCCTTAAAATTGCTAAAGTTGTTCCTATTTTTAAGAAAGGATCTAGAGATTTGGTAAGTGACTATAGGCCTATTTCAATTCTACACACTGTTGCTCGAATTTTTGAAAGATGTTTGTATAATAAAATTATCTTGGATGTCTCTAAGGTTTTGGCACCAGAGCAGCATGGATTTTTGCCTAATAGGTCCATTGAAACAAATTTGCTAACTATTTTTGATCACATTTCAAATTCAATTGAGAATCAATCTAGGTTAGATGTTGTTTATTTTGATATGTCCAAGGCTTTTGATAGAGTTAATCATAAAATTCTTCTTCAGAAGCTTTGTAGGTTAGGTTTTTCTAAATTATTAATTAATTGGTTTGACTCTTTTCTTAGGGATAGAATGTCTTGTGTGAGGTTTAATGGTAAATTGTCATTACCTTATTATTGCTTCACTGGGGTGCCTCAAGGCAGTGTTCTTGCACCTTTATTATTTAATGTATACATTGATGACCTAAAAACATGCATTAAATTTTCACATCTTCTATGTTATGCAGATGATTGCAAAATTTTTAGGCATATTTATTCTATTAATGACTGTTTTTTACTTCAAAGTGATGTAGATAATTTCTTGAATTGGTGTGAATATAATTATATAGATATAAATATGGATAAGTGCTCCATTGTCTCTTACTCTAGAAAATCTGAAGTCTTAAGGTTTTCCTATTATATTGGGGACTCTAAAATTATAACAAATGATCATCAAAGAGATCTCGGAATAATATTTTCCAATAATGGATCTTTTCATAATCACATTAATTTTATGGTGAATAAATCTCTTAAAATTGTAGGAGCTATTTACAGATATGGAAAAGCATTTAATAAATTTACAAAGATTAAACTTTTTATATCCTTAGTTCTTCCCATCTTGGAGTATGGTTCAATTATATGGAATCCTCATAACAGGACAGATATCATAAGAATTCAGTCTGTTTTTGACAAATTTGCAAAATTAAATAGTTTAAGTAATGAACACTATATTGATTTACTACTGAGACGAAAAACAAGAGATCTCAAACTTCTTCATAAATTCATCTCCCAGAATATTTCTGTATCTAATTTGCTTTCTAACTTAGGTATTAAAAAAAAAATTATAATACTCGTACTCATAATGTTTTTGAACTGAAAAATTGTAAATCTGATGTATTAAGATTTTCCCCTTTATTTCGTTTACCTAGAACTTATAACAAAGATTTTGGTAATGATGATGTTTTTAATTTGGATTTTAAACAATTCACTAAAGTCCTCATAAAAAAATATTTTCCTTAATTTCATTTGATATATTGCCTTTTTATTTATTTGTGCATTTTATTGATTTTCTATTTTATTGGTATTATTTATTTTATTATTATTATTATTATTATTATTTTTTTTTAATGCTTATTTAGATTTGTATTACTGTGCAATCTATAATTGGCTAAATGCTGTTGATATGTACATTAAATAAATAAAGAATTGAATTGAATTGAATTATTATTATTATTATTATTATTATTATTATTATTATTATTATTATTATTATTATTATTATTATTATTATTATTATTATTATTATTATTATTATTATTATTATTATTATTATTATTATTATTATTATTATTATTATTATTATTATTATTATTATTATTATTATTATTATTATTATTATTATATTATTTTATTATTATTATATTTATTTTTCATTGGTTATTTGATGTAAATCACTTATATCAATATAGAGTTATTTTTGATATTTTTTGTGCTAAACCTTTTCTGAATTCTAGAGTTTATGTTCTAAATACTCGTCTTTCTAATAAATTTCAATTACCTTTACCAAAATTTTTTAAGGAATCTAGTAGAAGACAATATGTTTATTCTGGGTCAAAGTTGTTTAATAAATTTGTATATGAATGTTCAATTGATCTGAATAATATTTCTTATATATCATTCAAAAAATATTTGTGTCAATGGTTGTGTAGTATGTATTAATTTTGGCATTTATTTTATTTATTTAATTAATTTTATTTATTTCCTAAACTGTTCTTTTGAGTTTTTGATTGTATTTTTATTTAATTTATTTTTACATGTAAATTCCACACACAAGATTTTTCTTGTCTGGAGTTTTTAAATATTTGTGATGTACTTTGTTTTATTTCATAGAATAAATTGAATTGAATAAATTGAATTATTATTATTATTATTATTATTATTATTATTATTATTATTATTATTATTATTATTATTATTATTATTATTATTATTATTATTATTATTATTATTATTATTATTATTATTATTATTATTATTATTATTATTATTATTATTATTATTATTATTATTATTATTATTATTATTATTATTATTATTATTATTATTATTATTATTATTATTATTATTATTATTATTATTATTATTATTATTATTATTATTATTATTATTATTATTATTATTATTATTATTATTATTATTATTATTATTATTATTATTATTATTATTATTATTATTATTATTATTATTATTATTATTATTATTATTATTATTATTATTATTATTATTATTATTATTATTATTATTATTATTATTATTATTATTATTATTATTATTATTATTATTATTATTATTATTATTATTATTATTATTATTATTATTATTATTATTATTATTATTATTATTATTATTATTATTATTATAGAAGATATGATCATTAGTAATTATTTTTAAATTGATACAACACCAATGAGAGGTATAATTGAAATTTCCACAATATTAAAATACATTATATTTTTATTTTAAGAATGACACATTAAACAAAGAAAGATTGTACAATGTTTAATTAAAATTTTATTGTATTATGTTTTAATCCTAAATTTTAATCATTAAGTAGATTTAATGTTGAGAGTCATAGGGTGTTAAATAATTAATTTATTTTACTATTAGTTTGTTAGAAATGATGATAATGATGATGATTATTATTATTATTATGATGATGATGATGATGATGAGGATGATGATTATTTTGGACAATTGTAAATTTCTTATTGAAAGATGATAAGTAAGAAAATATTAGTTAATGTTAAATGTCCAATTAGTATTTTATTAAAGGAATATTAGTTAGTTTATTGTTATTGTGTAATAAATGTATAAAATTATTCTTTAGGATTATTAAATGTGTGTTTTAAAGACATGAGAGTATTATATGATAGTTTGTTATGTGAATTAGGTTGGGTAATATTCTTATGCCATTGGGAGTGTATCTTTTGGATGTATTCTCAATGTTTAAGCTAGTGTGCCTTACCGAACATCTCATGTTAAGAGTTTTTACAGTTGTATTTGTTATTTTGATAGAATCCTATTTGTTTATAATATTGAGCTAGTTATAAATTAGATTTATTAGTGAATGGATAGATTGAGTATTATAGTTGGAACCCTAGTTATTTATTATGAAGCTAATTGCTATGATATTTTATTATAATGTTTTCTTAAATTTAATTTTTGAAAAATATTGCTTTTAATAGATATTGTATTTTAGTAATGTTTATGCAACTTATTGTTATCTCAGTGAGCCGGATTCTCTTTGTTCAGTAGTTTTTTCTTTAAGGAAAGGGTACAATATATATATATATATATATATATATATATGTACCCTTTCCTTATATATATATATATATATATATATATATAAAGAAAGTTACTGTTAACACTAACTGAAATAATTATAGAAAATATACAAACCATTATACAATTACAAATATCCAGTAGCACCCACTGTTTAAATATCTATATCTCAATAATAGCAAACCTATTATTGAGATATAGATCTTTAAACAGTGGGAATTACTGGATATTTGTAATTGTATAATGGTTTGTATATATATATGCAAAACAAATAATTTTTAACATATGCTGTATACATACAAAAATTATCAACAAAAATTGTTTAAAAACAAATTGTGCAGTTATGCCATATGACAGTGAGATAAAAAATTGACAAAGAGCACATATTTACATATGCAAATTACTATTTTGTGTGTTTATGAATGTGTTGTTTCAATAACAAGTTTCTTAAAAAAATAAAAAAATATTTTTACTATTTTATTCAACATTTTTCTGAGATTATTAGCCTTCTGATATGGCAAAAAAATCATCTGCTTTTGATGAACATATAACTGAAAAAAATACGGATAAGATAAATCTCTCTTTTTAGAAAATCTCATTCTGAAACTAAGTTGTCAAAATATTTTCTGGTTCATATCTTCTATACTTAAATTCAATGCCTTTTCAACTTTCTTAATAAACTATGGATACAACTTTAGGCATTCCAGGAACAGAAGCAATAATGGCATGGATTTGTTTTCCTTTTTTTCAATGAATTGATAATTTATTTTTGTTGAATAAGCAGCCATCTTTTACATACAATTTTTTATTTTACAAGAAATTTAATAATCTTTAACTTATAAAAAGCGATTTCAAGCATACTGTTAAGACTTGGAAGAGATTTGGAGGCCATTCTAAATGAAATTGTCATTTCTTTAAAAAATCAGAAAAATAAATATGCTTTGCTTTTACTAAGATATGAATATGGACATAATTTAGCAACATGCCTGTATGTTATCAGTAAAATAAAATTTTACAGATTTATAAAGTATTTAAAAATATTGCTCATATATTAAGTTTGTCTTTTTAACTGTTTCAGAGAAACAGTTTTTATGCTGTTTATAATTAATTAATATATTTAACTGAAACATGATAAAAAATGTCAAAATATAAGCAGCATAAATAAACATGACGATTTTTTTAAAAATTCAGTAAAAAATTAAAATCATTTTTTGAAAAACCTAGTGTTAAATATAAGTTGTCTTTGGTTATATGTTTGGTTATATGTTTGCATTTTTTCACAAGATGTTAAAAGTGGATAGAAACCAACATCTAACTTGCATGAGAGTAGCATAGTGAAAATTACACTACAGAAATATTATTCATTAAATGGATAATTTCTAGTCTAATAAATGACTAACAAAAATTAAATAAATTTCTATTAAGTAGTTTGTATCAAAGTTGTGAGGGCAATAATTTTGATACTTATAAATAAATTTGTAGTAATTTATCTATATATACTGAATAATGATAAAGATATGTGTAAGAGAATATAATCTGGGCCAACTAATGAGTGTGGTTTTGGGGACCTTTTTATGTCTTGAGTCATATATTTTTGATCACACTCTTCTACAAGATATTAAAAGCAGATAGAAACCACTCACTACCTTGTGTGAGAGTGATATAGTGAAAATGACATTACAGAAATATAATTCATTAAATGTAAATTATTGTTTTTAACACAAATGCCTATTATTATAAACGGTTTAAATTGCATATATATATATATATTTCTTTTTTAAAAAGAATCACTATTTCAGAAATATATTTTAAACTAATCTCTATAGATATATAATCGACTACTAGATATAATGAATGATGTGTTTTTCTATACAAAAAGTAAAAAAAAAATATTAATAACTTTTAATGAATTGATTTTTAAAACTCATCTAAATAAATTTTTTACTTTAGTTTTTTAAATCATAAAGCAAAGAGAGTTCAATATCCGATTTGGGTTCAATATCTGACTTGATTCTATTTTTTTTCTTAAGATTTGATATTCATTAGAATATGTAATGGGTAAAATATACAGGATGTACTTCATATTAATCTACAGATTAGTAAAGTAAATCTTGGTCATAATATTTATATGCAATGTCCCAGTGAAAAGGTAACTGTTTTTTCCCATCAAGATGTCTGTAGTGCCATCTTTAGACCAATATATCTTCTGCATACTAAAAATAGTTTATTAATTCATGACTAAAATTTTAAGGCACTAGTGTGTATGAATCATGAGACATAACATGACATGTGACAGTCTGTTTTGTACATTCATAGATTGTCTTTAATACTCCCTGCCATCACAAAAAATCTTACAAACAGTTGAAAAACATTGTGACTCATGGTCACTGCTATACACATTTTGAATTACTTTAAACATTTCAGTAGCTTTTTTTTTCCAATTTAAAATAAAATTTAATATTAATGCATTATTCCATTATGGGTTAAGGTATGAAATACACTGCTACACTTCATGTTTATAACTCATAATCCAGATATGGTAGTACAAAATTTTTGTGGTGAATAACTAAACTATGTAAATCATGCATTGTTTCAAAGATGGCGCTGAAGGCAACGTTGAAAGAAAATCAGCTATTGATTTTATTGGGACATACTGCGTGTTTATAGATATATATATATTACCTTCTTTATTAACTGTTAACAGCTGCATCTTATTTTTTAATACTTTTATTAAGATTAATATATTAACTTTTAATAAACTAACCCTAATTGTTTTGAAACTTTCTTCCAGCTAAGAATGGCTAATTACAAATATACTAATCAATATTGGATGGTTGTAAGCATTAGTTACGATATTATTTTCTGACTATTAGAAAATTATTTATCTATATAAAAAACAATCTATTAAATTCATTTCAGGTCTTAATCCTTGGTCATAAATACAGCTAACTAATTTTTACATATGGCAAGTCAAAATTTAGCACCATTGATAAAATATATAGGGTATATGAGCACAGACTTTCACATGACCCACCACTCTCCACTCTATCTCGAAACCCTGATACATTTTAACACATATATGCCAAACAGATAATCACCAATATGCGTATTTCATGCTAAACCAGCAATCATCAGTTGGCCCAGATTATCATCTCCACACAATATATGCTTTAAATGCTCATATATATATATATTAAGATAGCCAATCTTCATACTTTAATGGACAGGCTTCAATCCACTCCACACTCCAACTCTTCAACCGTCCATCCAATTGAAAATCTAATGATGGAATGCTCAAAGACCACCTTGACGCCGAGATTCTTCTCACACCCATGTTGACCCAAGGTCAATCTGACCCCTCATGTACAAGACAATCCGTTTAATATAAGGGATGGGCAGATATCTCTTATATGTAATAACTGAAACACAGGCTTATTGTATACCTGTGTCTATATATATAAATTAAATTAAAAAAAAACTATCAAGTTATTTATTTCAGAATAGAACGGCTGTATTCCACATATATATAAAAGTCTCGATCAATCATGTATTTAAATATAATTGAATTAAATTGCTGTTATTGAAGTTTTTCATGCAACTACATATCGCCATCAGTGACTACTTTAATTCTTTGTGCTTCACAACTAACAGCCATAAAAGAGTTAATACTACTTTTTAATTGTAAATGACATTTATTTTAACCCAACAAAAGCATACTGTCACTCGTTTGATTAATGAAATAACATTAATGATTATTCACACCTTACAATTTACAACTAATTTCGTTTTCTAAGATTTTTAATGTAAGATTAGATGTGACATTTTAAACTTTCTAACGACAGTTTTTTGTAAAAAAAAAAAAAAAAAGAAGAAAGTATTCATTGTCACCTTAAAATAAATTAAAGAAAAATTTTTGAAGTGAAACTATGGAAACAAAAAGAGATCTACTTTTCAATCAAGAGTCATATTGCCTTCTGTCAAAGTTTTGAAAAGTTACAGTTATGTTACTTCATTCCCCTCTCCTTCTATCAATTGCTTTCTCTCTCACACACATCCATATTTATATAGATAAAGTGTAGTTGGACGTTTTAAATCAGTTATCAGAAGAATGGAGACCTCAAATAAAAGACGTCAGAAAAGGCAAATCTTTGTTTTGACCGTGTACTTCTTTTAAAAATTGTACACACAAAAACGTTTAAGAATTGACGTATCTATGTTGATTTTATTTATATGATTATTGATTTTTTCTTTTATTTGTGTTTGTAATCCAAATTTGCATACGTTGGTTCACCCTCATAACAAAGTAGTTTCTTTCTTTTTTATATGATTATGGTGAACTAGCCTGAAGTGTTAAAGAAGAAAGTACTTCAATAGGCGGACATATGCAAATTTGAATTATATGATTATAATCTCTTATTCGGCAATGTCCACATATAATAAGAAGTATTGATTAGATACTTTAAATTTTTTTTCTCCAAAGTGATATGTATAGTGTATAAGTAGCATATCTATTTATCATGTTATGGCCTGAGTTTGAATCTGGATTTAAAAAGCATGAATTTTTTTAAATATATATTTTTAATTACTGAACTTTAGTTAATCCAGATAACATGCAGTATTAATTAATAAATGATTGTCTTATTTTTAGTTAGGAGATAAATAATATATATATACATATTTTAGGGGATGAATAATAAATATTTAAATAAATACTTCATTTATATAAATGTACTAAAAATTAAAAAAAAATCTTCAACTTTCACAAATAAAAGCCTGGAGCTACCATATTTAGAAATCTATTCATCAGTTCACTTGTAAATAAATCCACTTGATATTGTCAAAAGAAAGTACGTTTTAGTTCCAAAAGATCTGTTTAATTTTTTAGTTTTTAATGTATTTATTGAATAAAAGTTTTTCTTTAAAATTATTTTTTAATATTTTTTATTTTCTATTTTTTAGTATTATGTAGTTCCAAAAATTACACATTTAATACCACTAAATAGCAGTACAGTCCCCCCCCCCCAAAAAAAAAAAATAATTAAAATTTTCACTATTTTTTTTTTTTGGCTAAAATTATTTGCAAACCCTAAAAATAATATATTGTCTTCAGAAATGCATTTGTGCGCAAAGTTTCAACCAGATCAGGAATTGGATGAAAATTGAGTTACAAGATTTTTGACAGATAGATAGACAAAAAGAAACAACAAAAATAAGTTATATAAAAGTATTTGCCTGAAAGTTTGTGATGATGGTGTGTTGGACTATTTCCACCATCTATGAATGAATGTTTAAAGTATAAAATTTTCTGTACATTCAACATTAACTTATAGATAATGGAAATAGTCCATCATATCACAAGTTAAATACAAGTACATAAAAACTATTCAGATCTTCACCACTCATCAATTAGAAATTCTGGAGACATTATTTGTCAATGTTCCTCTAAAAAGAGATGTTAGAGAGATCTTTGATATGCAATGGATTGTTCAAAGGCTATTTTACCATTGCATTACAGTTTATTCATTTCATTAATTTTGTTTTCTAGGTTTTTTAGGATTTTTTATAAATCATTATTTTTTACATTTAATATTTTTTAAATAAAATAGTATTGTCATCTGTTTTTTGTGAATTATTTTTAGTGTGCATGCTATTATTTTGCTGTTTTTGTGCAGAATAATAATTTATCATAATTCGAAAAATATGTAATAGAAAAAATAGCATATATGTACACTTTCATTAATCAGACTAACATTTTCTTAACTTAATTTGTTATCCATTTTTATTGGGTGTTTACTGGTCTGTATATATATATATATATATATATGTATGTGTGTGTGTGTGTGTCCAGTACTGCTCAATATAGGTCAACATTGCTATCATTGTCAGAAATAAAATGCAAAATAATAAAAATTATGCAAAATGCAAATTAACTTAGATATCTTAATTTGCTTAAGGACAATAGTGAAATAGCATGCAAATGAACAAGGATATAATGTGTATAAACAAAAGAAGAAAAATAGTCAAACCAGTTTAGACTGAGTCAGAGATGGCAGACCGAGCAATAAGGTGTTAAACCTGATGTCAGTGAATAGTAAATGCTGATGAAAACACTAATAGAAAACTAATGTAGAAAGTTAATATATATTAAAAGGACCTTTAATAAAGTATAGTGATGGAGAATGAACTCTATAAAGAAGTTTCAATGTGAAATGAAAACCAATTATTTATATAGTTCAACCAGCAAGTTGCTGGTTGAACCCATTAACATATATTTATATAGTTTCTATGAGTTTTCCTGTAAACCAAAATGATAGTCTGTATTTTTGATAAATATACAGTTTTGGGGCTACTCAAAAACTTTTACAAAAAAAATGCCTGCTAGAATACATCATATTTAATATTTACATTTTATTTTTTATTACTGTTATTTTTAAAAAAGAAATCATTGTGGAAAAATTAATTACAAAATTTACAGTTTATTTCATTTTTTTTTTTTTTTTGCATTAATTTATTAACAGAAAAATAAAAAAAATATATAAATATAATATTTACAATGTATTTATGTCAGTAGCATGCAATCATATTGCAATCATTAACACACACTTTTTGAGAGAGCAGAATCCTGTATCTTTGGAAATAGTCCATTGCATCACATTCTGTGACAGAAAGATTATAAATTTTTATCATTAGGACAATTTACCAAAAAATTGCTGTCAAAAAGCTGAATTGAACCAAAGTATACCAATGTTAATAGAATCTTGTCGCTTCCTGCATTATAAGTAAAAAAAAAAAAATTGAAATAAACCTTAATGACATTTATCGGAAATTTATTCATTTTTTTTAAAAATTTAACAGTAAATTTATTAATTTTGTTTTCATTTAACAACTAACACATTTTCTGTAGATTATAGATCCTCAAACTGACATTTAACAAAAATATGAGTTCTCATCTTCGTTTATGGAAAAACTTGAAAGTATCATAACAACATACCAGAAGGCTTGTGCATAAAACTCGTATCTAGTGCCTACTTATCCAATATCCCCAGACTAGTTTCTAGCTTGTGGCTTTCATCAGTGAGGAGCATTGGATCTGAGAGCACTGCACCTAGATCTTGGAATCTAATGCAACCATCCAGCAGTCACCTTTTATCTCTACTTAATTACAAAACTATATAAAATTGGAAACACAATATTTTCAATCCAATCTCATTAGCTTATATAGTCATATAGGTCTAAGCTCAGTTCAGTATCCATACATTTTGGTGTCTTTGGTTCTTTAATAACCATAGCCACCACTATCCTCTTAAGAAGGATTGGTATTAAACCACTAAACATCACATGATCACCATTTCTTATGCTTGCTTATAACTATTACTAAAACAGGCAAAACTCTCCATACAGTAGTGCCACTCAGTGCAAGCCAGAGTAATGAATGGATGCATTCCTCATAACTGTTATTAAAACATGCAAAACTCTCCATACAGTAGTGCCACTCAATGCAAGCCCAAAGTAATCAATGGAGGCATCCATTGATTACTTTGGCTTTCACTGAGTGGCATTACTGTATGGTGAGTTTTGCCTGTTTTAGTAATAGTTATGAGCAAGCATAAGAAATGGTGATCATGTGATGTTTAGTGGTTTTATATTGGAGTAATACACATGTTAAGTTGTTTAAACGTTTTTGTATTTATTTTTAAAAAGTAAAATTAATAAATATCAGGCTGCTAAAATTAAACTCAGTCCCCGTACATATCAATTTTAATAGATCTTGTAAGATTTAAGATATTTCACTTCTTCTGACAAGCTTTTCCTATTCTGCTTTTAATGAATATCGCAACTCTTTCCAAGACTTCCACTACAAAGCCAAATCTTCCAAAAAATAACTTCTTATATTAATAGACATTTCAATAGACTTTGTACTTCCAAGAAACTCCCATTATTAAGATCTCCAAAACCATCATTATTTTTTAAAATGTAATTTATTTTTAAAGCATTTTACTTTATTTGAAACATAAAAATAAATAAATTTAATAACTAAAGCAGAAATATACACCAATAAGAATGAACAAGTTTAGTCCGAGTTACTCATTTCATTGGTGATTTAGATCTTTTAAAAAGCCATTAAAATTCAGTTATGCTTCATTTAGTTATAAAATACTAATGAGAAGAATGATAAATTTCAGAATACAAATAGCAGTAGTAGTAGAAATAGTAATAAAAATTAGTTTTCAGTTAAGAAGATTGAAGTTATTCTGACAATGAAGTGAAAAAGAATTTGATATTGTAATTACTCTCCATTATCCAATCAAAAATAATACTTTTTATTTTCCATCAACAATATTTGAAAATATCACAAGATTTGACAATTTTAATCTCTATCATAGAGACACATCTTAATATATGTTGGCATAAGGTCATTGACTTTCCATACACTTTGCCCATTTTAATTCTGATATCTATGAAATTGTTAGATAAAGACATTAACAAATATATTTAATTTATCCACCATAAATTAAATATCTCACTACTATTACCAAAATTTATTAACTGAATTAGTTGACTATAACTCCATCTTTCTTCATAAAAGTTTATTACGATTTACAATTTACTTAAAGATCAGCTTCCAGTAAAAAAAATTGTGCCTAAATGCCACAACCTGTTAATAGTAGGCGGATAATACATGTATGCTATAGTGTTATTTAACTAGAATATGTTCATCACCATGCAGAAAGATGTTGCTACCATACTACATCTAAATAGAATGACTATTTACAGTGATTATGAAATTAAAAAAAAAAACAGCTCAAATTTAATTTAAAACTACAAATTGGAAAAAAATATTAAAGGCAAATTACATGTATTGCTGCTAGATGTCTCTGATGCTGTCATTATGACAACCTGCCTCTAAAATAACCCAAAAGAAAATGCATCAAAAGTATTAGATCTGATTACATTTAAAAATCCCATATAAGATCCAAATTACTGTATTGGAATTGCTATCTGTAAAATCAAAAATGGGCATGTTGATTACTGATGACAGTTTTGATATCAAGCTTTCAATAATCACACGATAGCCATTCTTTATGCTTGCACAAGCTAATTTTCATAGAGGCAAAACTCTTCATACAGTAGCACCACTCAGCACAAGCCAGAGTAATCAATGGATGCAGGGTTTGTGCATAAAATCTCCTGGATGAGTAGGCATTAGATAGGGATGTTATGCACAAAGCTTTCTGCATCTATTGATTACTTTGGCTTGAACATTTGTTAAAAATAAATACTGAAAAGCTGTGCTCATTTTTTAAAATCCAAGCTCACCCATTATAGTTATATCCGTAGCATCTTTGACATTATCAATCATTTAACTGAATTTTATGGTTACTATTAATGACTTTTCAATCACTTTGGTATAAATATACTCTCTTGTAACTATTTTTTGTATTTGTTTGTTGATTTTGGATTCATTTGACAGCAAAATTGAAACTATAGTATATATTGATTTTTTAGTTTAAAATAAAATCTGCAGATGTCAGCATCATACAGATGTATGAACAGCAAAGGAGGCAATTCACGGAGAAATGGGATGGTCAAGTTTTCATATGAGAGATGCAAAAAGTAAAATGAAAATGTTTGGTAGATTGCAGTTTATGGATAATAAAAGAATAGCCAAAATAGTATTTAATTGGGTTATGAGTAAAGGGCAGGCAACAAGATGGGTGAGAAAGGTAATATGGTATGCAAAAGATTTGGATAAAGAATTTATATCAGTATATTTATACAAAAGATGGGATGATTGTGTTAGGAGGATTGTTGAGTGTTATAGTGGTAAGGAATGGGGTAAAAGAATAGATTTATTAATAAAGAATAGGGAGTTAGAGAGATGGAGAACTAGTATGGAGAGTAAAAAAAATTTAAATATATATAGAAATAAAAAGAATATTAGTTGTGAGTTAATATATGATAATAGTAAGGAAAGTAGTTTATTGTTTAAGGCTCGAACAGGATCTTTAGCAACAAGAGAATATACATGTAAATGGAAAAATATGGATGATTTATTTTGTAAATTATGTAAGGAAGGAATAGAAAATATTAGGCATTTGTTAATTGAATGTAAAGCTTGAAAACAGAAAGGGCACATATAATGAAGTTATGGAAGAATAAATATGAAAAAAGTGATTATACAGAAAGTGGATTATTGGTTTTTATGTTGGGTTTGGGAAAACATAAGGGGGGTTTAGATATAAAGGCCATAGAGTTGACAAAGATTATGTTGTGGAAATGGGATGGAGCGGAATATGGGAAAACTTAGACTGGGGAATGGAAAATAAAATAGTTAACATGTCTTTCCCTGGGCATAATTGCTGAGAGTTTCTTGACTTCATTTAAGCAGAAGCTATAGTACATCACACCACATCATCATATTACAAACTAAGAGGCAATAATGTTGATTGGTGGATTTTTTTTTCTCCGGCATGAAAGTGCTTACAAGTGTTTCAAAAGTAATTTTTTTTTAGATTTTGAAGATAAAAATGTATTTTCTGTAATTTGTCTGTATACTTATTTCTATTTTTGCAAAATAGGTGTGAAATATTTATTTTTTGGAAAGATTATTTATCATTAAACTTAGATTTTTATTTGAAAATATTTACTTTTAGGAGAAAACAAGTCAAGAGAAGTGAGAGAAAAATGAAACAAAGTTATGATTGGCCAAAAAAAAAAAGAATGCCCCCATAATCATTATAGCAACTATTTTTTTATAATTACAAGTGGAATTTTGAATTTTAAAGTAGAATTTATTTGTTTTATATCTTAATAATCTGTTCAGATTTTAGAAATGCAATTAACTTTATCTTTCTTTCATATGAGGTACTCTAGTTTGAAAAATCAAGACATTAAATTTTTATGTATTAACGCTCTATTGAGATGTTTTGCTAACTTTTTTCTTCAAGCATTATAATTCACACATATATTTTTTCTAATATTTTAATTTTAAAAAAATTCTAAAGATGTCAGGATAATCAAAAATGGGGTGAATTCAAAGCTTAATAACCTCTGCAGCCATTAGCATCCAGTATATTCTCAGAGATTTGAACTTTGTAATATTAGAAAATATGAATGACTAAAAAAAAGTTTATGATTATTTTTGCACAATAATTTTGTGATAATTTTTAGAAATAAAGAACAAATATTATTACATATTTATTTTATACAGAAATGTTTTATTTTTAAATATAAAAGGATATATTTTTCTGAATAGCATTACCATGGAAATTATAATAGCAGAAATACAATCTGTTTAAATGTCATCATTAGAAATCTGTTAGAAAATGTAATAATATATAGATCACTAAAAATTCAAAACTTTTAAAGCATAAGTTGATAAATTTACCAGATATTGATAATTATTCATTCACATTTTAAATACAAACATGAAACAAAAAAAAGATTTCATTCATTTTGCAAATTCAATCTGCTTCTCATGACAATTTTAGGATGAAATAGGGCTTTTTTATATTAAAATCTAATTTTTAAAATAATTGTGAAAGACAAATGTTATTTTTTTAGAATTTATTTAATTTCAAACAAAAATATCAAATGAAGTGAAATTTATTATATTTTGATATATAATAATGGTTTAATCCTAAAATAAAAGTTGAAAGCTTACAGCAAGTGAAAACAAAAAAACTGTCAGAATGCTAGTAAAATGCCAGAGGGTTAAAATAAATTTTATTATATTTATAAACATTTTTATTGGCAATTATAGGCAGTTGCAATTGTAATGAAAAGTATTGTTCCAATTATTCATTTCAGTTTATTACTTTTTTCTCTATTTGCAAAGATGAAATATTTTTAAAAATGTTTTGTATTTGTAAACCTTGAATTTAAAAATTATGGGAATATAAAATAAATGTATAATCATTAAAATAGAGTTAGAAATATAACCCAAATGTCTGCTGGGGCATATAAATTAGAAAAGGTTAATGTATAAATTTATAGCAGTACAGCTCTTAACTTTACATTATATCAACTAAATTTAATCTGTGGATTAATAAATGACACAAATAATCATATAGTCTTTATCAGTAACTTTATCCACATCTTTTCACTATTTAAGATAAAGATAGAATTATATCAAATATGACTTATGCCATCATCTCTATTTATTGTCTAAATGATACATTACATATTCAGATAGCTAACACAATATTTATAACTTTTTTTTTGAGATTTACTTCTCAGCTTCTAGCATCTGTGAATGATCTTATAATTAAAACAAAATAAGAGCTTACTTGAAAATATGCTCTTTTTTAAGTTACTGGTCATCGATGGTTTTAAACATAAAATAGTGGTAGCAAATCTCTTCTGGATCATCCCAACTTCATTATTCAAACTGTAGCAAACTCTTCATATTATAGTGCCACCTAGTGCAAGCCATAGTAATCAATAGGTGCTAGAAGGTTTGTGCATAAAATCTCTATTTAGTACTGACTCATTCAATATTCCCTAGCTGTGGCTTTCATCAATGAGAAGCCTTGGATTTGAGCACACTGCAACCATATCTTTGGATTTAATGCAAATCTGCTGCAGCCATCTTTTACCTATTTAGTTAACTATAAATCTATGAGCCCAGAATGGAAACATAATGCATTCAATTCAAACTAATTTGCTTGTCTAGTTATAGAGATCTGAACTCAGTCTAGTTTATATATATATATATATATATATATATATATATATATATATATATATAAGACTATAATATATATATATATATATATATATATATTATAGTCTTTGAAGTTTTTATAACTATGGTCACTATTATCTTATGGGTAGAATCATGAGAGGTTTTACTGGTTTAATACCAATTCTTCTCACAGGAATAATGATGACTATGGTTATTAAAAAACAAAAACAGAAAAATGTATTGATACAGGGACTGGGTTCAGATCTGTTTAACTATGGAAGCAAATTAGCTTGAAGTGAAAACATTGTTTTCATTTTGGATCCATAGCTTTACAGTTAAACTACAAAAGTGAAATATGGCTGCTGGAGTGTTGCATTAGATCGAAATATTTGTATGCAGTGTTCCCAGGTCCAAGGTTCCTTACTGATAAAAGCCACAAGCTAGGAACTAGTCT
Source organism: Epiperipatus broadwayi (assembly GCA_028023455.1). Lineage (NCBI taxonomy): Eukaryota > Metazoa > Onychophora > Udeonychophora > Euonychophora > Peripatidae > Epiperipatus > Epiperipatus broadwayi. Next base: position 466,509 of record JAQFVV010012721.1, on the reverse strand, counting down.
GGGAACATTAGATGAGTAAGAGTTAGATAAAGATTTTATGCATAAACCTTCTAGCATTCTGTGATTACTATGGCTTGCACTGGGTGGCAATACTGTAGGGAAAGATTGATGCCATTTTAACAGCCTCTATAAGCATAGGAAATAGTGATTATGTGATGTTTTAGTGGATTAATATCTTCACCATTCTTGTGATTGGTCTAAGCATTTTGGAATACTGACATATTTCTTTAACAGCAAATTTATTGCAATCTAATAATTCAATATACCATTGATAAAAACAACATTTTACATTAAATTCTATATTTTTATAGTTTTTGGTGTTTCTTTTCTAAATGCTCAGTAATATAGATTAATAATACATTTGCTTTCCATTTATAAGAAAGAAAAAAAACAAGATCCTTCTCATCTAAGATTAGTTATTTTCTAAGAGAGCTCTATAGTTTTAAAATAAAATCAACAAGACATCACATGATCAAAAAGACATCACATGACCAACTTTACATAATGCTCTTTTTTTCACAATATGGGTCCTCTTTAGTTGTAGGTTTTAATAATCAATACATGTTAGATGGTAATGATATTAAATCTCTATCCAATATGTTCAGATTAGTTTCTAACTAAAGGTTTCATCAGTGGGAGCTTTTGTATCTGGAACAGTATAACTGGATCTTCTGAATCTAAAACATCTGTCCTCTGGAAGCCATTTTCTACATATTAACTTTACTATCAAACCACCAGTGCCCTCTTTGATGAAAGTCATCAGCTAGAAACTAGTTTATAAGATTTTTGATGAAATTGCATTGGATAGAGCTTTAATAAGAACTATCATTTTGAATCCATTGATTTGATGAAAGAAAAAGAATTTATTGTTGTTGATTTTGAAGCAGTTAGTCCAAAGCCTTACACTCAGTTTGTTACAGTAAAAACCTTCAAGCAATTTTTGATGGTTCTGATATAGCATCAGCATCTTGGAAACTTGACCGTGATATTGTTTTTACAACAAACACTTGTCATTTGAGGGGGCCTTGCAAGTATTGATATTAACATTTTTTAGTGAGTAACTGTAATTCTATATTTAAAACATCTTTTCCAAAATCTTATGTTCACCAATACAATCCTACTCTAATATCAACCCCAGAATAAATTTTGAAATTATCATTATCTGCATAATCCTTATAATCTAAATCTTGGTCTGCTTTTCAATTACATTTCTCAAATCATCATAGATTTTAATGTATCAATATTGTGTACAAGTTATACAGTCATTGAATAAAAACATAATACATCTAAATGAATAATGTCCAATTTTCCAAAACTTAATTACAACCTTAATCCTCAAATGAATAACTTAGAAAAGTCTTTCTAAGTTGCTTATTTGCTTTCCCATTTGAATTCTTAGACAAAAAGAATATCACTTTGCTTTGCTGATTTCTTTATTATGCAGATGTCACAAGATGATTGTAGTAGTTGTAATCATAGTAGTAGTAATGGTCATAGTCGTGGTGGTGCTACTGCTATTACTACTACTACTACTACTACTAAATAATAATAAAACACAGGTTTATTATATACCTGTGTCTATATATGTAATATAGGGTATATGAGCACAGACTTTCACATGACCCACCACTCTCCACACTATCTTATAACATTGATACACTTGAACACATATATGTTGAAAAGATAAATAATCACCAATATACATATTTCATGATAAACCAGCAATCATCAATTGGTCCAGATTACCATCTCTACACATATATGCTATAAGTGCTCAGATATATATTAATAGAGACAATCTTAATACTTTAATGGACAGGCTCCAATCTACTACACACTCCAACTCTTCAACTGTCCATCCAATTGAAAATCTGATGATGGAATGCTCGAAGGCCACCCTGAGGCCGAGATTCTTGTCACACCCATGTTGACCTAAGGTCAATCTGAACCCCACATGGACAGGACATAATCCATTAAATACATATGCAAGGATGGGCAGACATCTCTATAATGTAATAACTGAAACACAGGCTTAATATATACCATGTGTCTATATATGTAATATAGGATATATGAGAAGACTTTTACACGACCCACCACTCTCCACTCTATGTAATAACACTGATACACTTAAGCACATATATGCTGAAAAGATAAATAATCACCAATATACGTATATCATGCTAAACCAGCAATCATCAGTTGATCCAGATTATCATCTCCCACACATATATACTATAAGTGATCAGATATATATTAAGATAGACAATCTTCATACTTTAATGGACAGGCTCCAATCTACTACACACTCCAACTCTTCAATCGTCCATCCAATTAAAAATCTGATGATGGAATGCTCAAAGGCCACCCTGAGGCCGAGATTCTTGTCACACCCATGTTGACCTAAAGTCAATCTGAACCCCACATGTACAGGACAATCCATTTAATACATATGCAAGGATGGGTAGACATCTCTACAATGTAATAACTGAAACACAGGCTTATTATATACCTGTGTCTATATATGTAATATAGGGTATATGAGCACAGACTTTCACATGACCCACCACTCTCCACACTATCTCATAACATTGATACACTCGAGCACATATATGCTGAAAAGATAAATAATCACCAATATACGTATTTCATGCTAAACCAGCAATCATCAGTTGGTCCAGATTATCATCTCCCACACATATATACTATAAGTGCTCAGATATATATTAAGATAGACAATCCTCATACTTTAATGGACAGGCTCCAATCTACTACACACTCCAACTCTTATAATAATAACAACAACAACAAATGATACTAAATCTATCACTTTATTTTGTTATAATATTTTATATAAATACAATTTGTACACCTTACTTTCAACTTTCAAATTTATTTATTAAGTGCATAGGATGTATGTAATTAGAGAGAAATTTTTTTACCTTTTCTCATATGCGCATTAATAATTTATATAATAGATCAATGCTCAACAAAACATGTTTGAGCTATTATATAAATTATTAAAATACATATGTGAAAAGATGAAATACTTTCTTTTTAATCTTAACTTTCAAATACTTTTTAGAAAAAACATGTACACACAATCTGATATTTCAACTGCCATACAGTCTTCTTCCTATTAAGAAATTGAAATAGGAGTGGCTCCGAGGAAGACTGTAGGACAAACAAAATGTTAGATTGTGGGTATATATATACAATAACTGTGACATGCTCCTAAAGTATTATGTGAGGAAACATGGACACTGATTACATTGAAAGGATGATTGCTGGTAAATCTCTTTGTTTCTTCTGTCTAAGACATCACTGAAAGTGGTTTTTAGTAATTACAAGATCAGATTCTTATGTTATCAAAATGGATAATTATAAACTGAACACATCAGATTTAGCATACAATACCTAAGCATCCATAGTTGCAGAGTTTTTTCCAGCAGTGATCTGACCGAACTTTAGATTGTCTAAGTGACTCTTAATAGTGTGAGGTAATTTGTCTGGGTGAGTTTAAATGGCTTACTTGTGTGTTCACAGTAGATTGGGTATTCAGGTTTACCTCTTGCCCACAATACTACTATCTTACATTTATTTATCCTCAGGTACACAGACTAATCCTTTTTTATATTTGTAATTCTACCTTCCCCTTTTAATCTATCATGTATTCACAATTGTCATTGTAAACATTGTACTTATTTGATAAATATTTGAGAAAAAAAAAGTGTTTGAAGTAAGATATACAAATTGTGTTTAATAATAACAACAATAATAATCATAATAATAATAACAACAACAACAAGGAGAATTGTTTATTGCTCTGCAGTTCATAAGAAGTGTTCAAAAATTGAAAGTGATAGGTTGAGGCTTGATATATACTGTCACCACATTAATCCATATAGGGTAGGAGACATTTAAGAAATGCACCAGTGCTGGTCAGTTTTTACAATATTTGAAACCAGTTCTATTATAACTTGCATTGTGTCATTTAAGAAGCAATTTACACCAATTAAGCTGGAAAGAACTTTGCTGATAGATAGGGCAACATTTTCCCAATAGTATCATCCCCAGTTGAGCTATCAACAATCTTTAGGGAAAAATCAGTTAATCTGTATATTTTAAATTTTAATTATATGCCACAACTATATGCAGATTTTATCAGACTTACCCATATTTTAAATACGTTTTACTAATGATAATAAAATTACAACTTCTGAAATTTCATATAAAAATGGTTAATGACTAATATTTATTCCATATACTAAAATTTGGATGATAATTCTAATAATTACTTCTAATAATATTTAATGTATATGTTTATTATATAATAGCATATCAATTGATTTTTACATACATGGATTTTGTTAATTGATTTATTGTATTATTATTCTAAACTTAACCAAGATGTATTATTATAATTGCACCTAGATGTATAAATTCGTGTTTATGTAAGATGATGTGTAGATCAATGCAATATCAACAACTGTCATATAATGACATATAGCATGTTCTTATACCCCTTTCCAGCCATACCTATGCCATGATTTCAAATTTTGCCCAAATAATATTTTTTTAACAAAAGTATCCATGTATATCCAATCCATTAACAATTCACTACTAGTCAGCAAATGGAATAAAAGAAATATGTAAAACTCCATCTCATCACCTGACAATCAACAAGTCTGATGATGAGTACGGTCTTGACTATTCTTCTAAGAGAGGCTGCTGCAGGTGTCTTTGTTTAAAAGCTGTTTTAGGTTTTATCTTACATCACTAATAGTCTTATATATTTTTCTAAAACAGTATTTTTGAACTTGTTTGAGTCATGACCCAAATTTTATGTAAAAATTTTGTACTCAATTAAAACTCAAGTCACTATTTAATTAGAAGTAAATAAATTTGATAATAATACTTCCGATACCCCCAGAAATCATATCCAATAAAAAAAACCTGCTAATTGTAGTAAAATAAGGTTGGCCAAATATTTTTTTTTTATTATTTTGTTTAATATGGTTCAAAAAGTATTTAAAATATATATTAAAGTGATGTATAAATAGTATTACCTTAACGTAAAAAGAATATTATAATTGTTTAAAAAGTTATATAAAATCCTTGTCATAATCATCATTTTTAACGATATTGATTTATTAAAACAGAAATGGTGATCATGTGATATTGATTTATTGCATGTTAATCCAGTTTCTCTGATCTCTAACCTCCCTCTCCACACCACACTAGCAGATTTTTTTATTTCATCCATCCATTTCACATGTGGTCTTTTACAATCTCTTGGAATCCAATTTAAGATTTTAATTGCCTATCTATTCTCATCTCTTTCGTCAGTACGTCCATCCCATCTTTATTGCAGTCCTTTAATTTTTTTCAATGATGATAGTGATATTTTTTTGGTCTCTCAGTCATGTATTTTATTTTTGATCTCTTCTTATTATTTTAACATCCATCTTTTCACACTTTGTTGAATGGCTTAAAATCTCTGTACAGTTCTTCTGTTAAGAATTTAAGCATCATCACGAATAATTAAATGAAACATAAATAGAAAAATATATAACTTATGAAATCTTATGAAATAATATAGAAACTTATACATTTCTTAACCCAACAAAATCGTAAAATACACCATAGATCTTAATTCTATATAACAATATTGAATAAAAATTATGAATTAACTTATTTATATCATTACCATCATCATCACCATCATTTTCAACAATTATTGATTCACTTCAGGGTGGTCTTTTCAAGTTCAATTCATCTCTGATCTCTGGATTCTTTTTTCCATATCACCCCAGCACAGTTCCTTATTTCATTCATCTATCTCACATGTAATCTCTTTCTAGGTCTTTTACAATCTCTAGGAATCCAGTTTTTGATTTCAATTATCTATATATTATAATCTCCTAGCAATATATCCAGCCTAACTCTATTTCAGTCTCTTAACTCTTTCAATGATATAACAGTTATTTGTTCTCTCATTCATGTATTTAGTTTGTTTTTCCTAATATGGCCCCCTCAGTATTTCATTGAATGGTCTAAGTTTTCAGTATTACTCTTCTTTTTTCATTGATAACTCTTGCAATATTTCTTGAAGCTCTAAAGAATTATTTACAAAAACAACTACATCATCTGCAAAATCTAGATGATGTAAATATTCTCCATTTACTTTACTCCTTAGCTTCCCATTTCAATCCACAAAATACTTCTTATAACTGAAATCCAGGCTTATTATATACCTGTATCAATATATGTAATATATAGGGTATATGAGCACAGATTTTCACATGACCCACCACTCTTCACTCTATCTCTTAACACTGATACACTTAAACACATATATTTCAAAAAGATAAATAATCACCAATATACATATTTCATGCTAAACCAGCCAATCATCAGTTGGTTTAACATGAAATACGTATATTGGTGATTTTTTTTTGACATATATGTGTTCAAGTGTATCAGTGTTATGAGATAGAGTGGTGTGTGGTGGGTCATGTAAAAGTCTATGCTCACATATCCTATAAAATACTTATTTATATATCATAATATACATATATCAGGGATGAAGTATTCATGTATTGAATGGAATGAGTGCTTCCATAGAAAAATTCACTAAAACTCTCAAAAGCTTTAATAAAATTCAATTTAAAAAATTCACTTTCAATTTTTTTTTACCAACAATTGAATTGTTTTTATATACAGAAAGAATGAGCTTGATTAACACATAGATTATAAGAAGTTCAAACAATGTTAAGATCTAATTTACAGTTAAAACTTTTAAGAATGTTAAAAAGATTTGGAAGATAAAAATATATTGATAATATATTCTCTAATTTACAGATAAGAGAGTTTCCAATTTTTCTAAACATGTGTAATATGTATATATTAGGTGCTATTAAGTAAAAATTGTTGTGGCAAGTGAAATAAAAACATTATTAGGTAGTGTGCTTCCATTCCTAAACAAGTTATGGTTTGTCACTGATATGTATATATACTTTGTAAAAACTATCACTCATACATACTTTGCTTTTATTTATATATTAAGACTGAAATAATAATTGAATTGTATGAAACAATTAGTGTAAATAGCAAATCACTTTTAGGATATGGTCCTCACGTTAAATGATTTTATAATTGAACTCATTGCTTAGAGCATATTAATGAAATTAGGGAGTGGTTAATTGCTTTAGAAAAGAACAATGACTGTATTGGATGAGCAGTTTATTTGGGAGTGATGTGGTTTCAAACTCGGTTTGAAGATTTGTTTTGTATTATTCAATGATGTTATGAATAAATTTTGTTTAAATATTGCATTCATTGTTGGGGAGGGTGGGGTTGATAGCTTCTATATATTTTCTGAATGTTTATAAAAGAAGTAATATGCTTTATAGGTATACTTAATAACCTCCACTCCACCATACATTTTTGAAACATATAATTAAAAGATATCTTGAAAGACAAATGTCTCTCAAGATTCATTTTATGCTAAACCAACCCTCATTAGTGGGCCCAGATCACAATCTCTCACATATATCTTATCCTATGTTCAGTATTTACCAATAGTAAATTATTACATTTTACAAAGTGTCAAATTTTTTTTTACAATCAATTTTAACTACTGTTAGAAACACTTCTCAAATTTCATTTGTATTTTTAAAAAATTCAAAATTTTATTTATTGAATAAAATCATCATCATCAATATTTTTTCGCAAAAGGCAGCATTCACAGTCTTTCTAACATTAGCTTTACTCCTTAAATAATCAACCTGAATTATAATGTCAATTATCACCATCTTCTCTTTATTATCTCTTCTTATTATAATTCATTCCAACATATTTTTCGTAAGTTTTTTGATCATGTGACAAATTCAGTTCCTATTTTTTTCATATACATTCAGAATAAACTTTTTGGCCGCCATTTTTTCTTCTTCTAATAATTAATAAAATAGCTTATTTAACCATGTGACTCTTTTTTATATTAGCTATTTAAAAAAAAAAAACTTCTATATTATAGATGGCTCTTCTTTTAAATATTAACAAATAATTGTATGACTTAACTGCTCCGGAGTTGAGAATATGTTAGGGTATCGGAAATGCCAGAATCAATCTGAGAACCTTTTGCTTAAGAATCTGATACTCTTACTACTTATTTAAATATTAGTTTTGTATTAAAAACTTTTACAATGATTTTTAAAATTAATCTATCAAATATTTTAAAAAACAAACAAACACACACACACACAGATACTCAGAACCAAATATACAATATGTTCTTCATTTGATTTTGTGGTACTTACATATTAGACCTGCTGTCAGTATTTGCAATGACATTCTCTCGTAATTTCTTCCAGTGTGTGTGTGTCGGTGATAGCAAAATGCCATATTAAAAAGACGTAATTATGGCATTCTGCTCTTGAAAACATGACCTCTCCCCCCCCTCCCCCACCCACTGGAGAAATGTACGATGTTTTGCCACAGCAAATATGGTAAACAGGTCTAATATGTAAGTACCCAATATTAAAACAATTATAAATCAGAAATAAAAAGAAAATAGTATAAATAATAGCATTTTGGATAGTCAGCCATAAATGATATTAAATAGCCAAATACTTCTGTACCCCTCTCTTTCTTTAATGTGGCTGCTTAATACAAGACATATAACTATTTATATAAATAAAATACGTGCTTCTTCTTTTATCTTCTGAAAATAAATTAATAAGAAATGCAGATGGTTAATTAAAAAAAGAAAAAACTTATCTCAAATATAGATTTAACTAATGATGGAAATTTCTAAAATTAATTTTACATAATTTTTAAAAATATAAGATGAAAGTATTTGGAGATAAATTTTATTGAGTTTTTATCTAAAATGTAACCAAACAGATAAATTATATTTAGCTTTTGTGGAGAAAAAAAATTAATATTTCTGCGTATATTTTAATAAAACCCGTCAGTAACCAAGTTAGAAACTGTCACAGTTAAACCTTTTATCTGACGGCTAATCAGTAAATGAAATGTGTTAAACATAATAAAAGAAACTGATAAATAAATTAACTTTGGACTCTAGGCAGTAAAGTCAAGAAAGGGAAAATAAACAGAATATATGAACACAGAATAAAAGAATCGAGGAAGTAACGTGTTTATCTCACTCAAGCTTGGAGAAGAACAAAATTACGGCAGCTGCTGTCAGAAAATAATTTAATATAGAGCCATTTATTTTCTAAGTGAGTTAATAAAACTTTGTAGATAAGATTTTTTTAAACAAATTGCAAATGTTTTTCCCCCCAATAATTTATTTTAATTATATTTTAAATTGATTTTTTTTCCCTTCATATTTATTATAATTAATCTAGTTAAGTGTTGAAATAAAATTAAAAAAATGAAGCCATTATGAAAAGATTATTTTTTAAAAGTAAATCGGAAAATAAAATAAATGGTCAATTTCCATGTACTGTTTCTTTTCTTTTTTTCTGAGTGGAACATTTGTAGGTCAGTGAAATAATTTTAGAATCCAAAATCAAATTGTTGCTGTCTGTTATTTAGCTTGATCTTGAGAATTAAATATACCAGAATATTCAACTATACTACATAATGCAAACTACCTTTACATTAAAACATAATCGAATAGGTTATTACTCGGGAATTCATAAGAATATGAGCATTGGAAATGACAAATCTGGGGCATGATCCATAGCCCCAAAGTTTGATATGCTATCATTATACCAAACTATTCAGAATTACCCTTACATTTACAATATATGTATGTTAAATTCTTTACCAAAAGGCAGGCAGAGGGACCAGACAAAGTATTATAATCAAGTGATATCATTTAATCATAGTCGATGGTAGATTATTGTTCCTTGACATTTTCTTAGCATAATTTATTCTAGTACCTTAATTTTAAAATCTATCCACTGTAAGTTTTTTTTAGCAGACTCAAGAACTAAGGCTTTCAGGAGAAGAGGTGGGAGAGCAACTCATATCATTTTTGGTGCTTGAACACCACACAGCCTTTTAAGCTCAAATCATTCAATTATTTATTTTAATAGAATCTCCTACATGATTAAGAATTCTTTACAATATGGAAAGTTATTTATTTATATACTTAACAATCTTCTGATAATTTTCATTTTTAATTTTGTTTTTAGTAAAAGCCTTTTATTGATAACAAAGAAATAAATACGAATTTTAATAGAATTTATAAAGTATTTTTATCCTTAAATGTTAAAAGCAAAAGATATCACTTTGTATTGAAAGAAAGAAAAAAATCATATTTGGAAATGGGCCATAGGTTTAAAAAAGGAATAATTTAATGGAGGAATAATGGAAAAAAAGAATATTTATGTCATGATTATTTGCATTTTTATGGATAAAAGACATGAACTAGTAAAATGTTTTTGTAGTTATTGTATTGTATTAGAATGTTTAAAATCTGTATGAAGAATTTAAATGAGAATTTGTAATGGGAAACTCTAAGATTCTGAAGAATATGGACTTAAAACATCAAAGCAACTGGAGAAGGCATGTCTATAAATAACAAGATTACAAGAAGAGAGAATGAAAGAGATTCACATTGTTGGATGAAATAATGATGGGAAGAGTTAAATGGAATTGAAGAGCTGGGCAATGAAGAGAATGGATTGGGGAAATGGATGAATTGATAGTGTGAGTACTTTCTGGACTTGTCCATGGGACAAAATACTATTGATGATTGAAAAAAAAAAAGAATATTCAAAGTAAGAATTCAGTTGCAATGAAGCTGGGATGTTTCAATGTATTAATAGCTTCAGAAAATCATAGCTTGATATTTCATTTCCCATTTTATTCAAAAAATAATATAAAAATATCTCTTAATTTATTATTAATAATTATATTATTTTTTTAAAATTTTGTTTATTTTACAATCTTAATTTGTATATAAATATTGTATGTGCATTGAAAAATACTGTACACTTGAAAACAGTATAAAAGCAATATATATTGTATTGTAAACAACACTTTTGTTACTATCTGTTATATACAGTATACACTATGATTTTAAAACAAAATATAGTGGAATCCATGATTTCACTGTAAACCATTCTCTATTCAGAATACTGATTATTGAAAGAATACTCAGAAAATGAAGATCCCTTTTGCTCTTTAAACATTGAGATTGTAAACCTAAGTAAGTCAGAATTTATATAGAAACTAAACTCTTTATACAGTAGCACCACTCAGTGCAAATCAGAGTAATTACCGGATGCTCTTATATCCAATGCTCCACACTAATGAAGCCATGAGGTAGAAACTATTCTGGGGATATTGGATGAGTAGACACTAGATAGGGATTTTATGCACAAACCTTTTTGCATCCATTGATTAATCTGGATTGCACTGAGTGGTACTACTGTATGAGAGTTTAGCCTCTGTGTAAACAGCTTGTGTAATCATGAAGAATGGTGATTATATGATGTTTAGTGGTTTCAGTCAGAATCTAATAATATTTATATAAAATAAAACCCACTCACAAAAGTTGAAATTATAGGGGGGAGGGGGAGAGGAGGATGCAATTTAAGCAGGAAATAAACTTTTTTAAAAACAATACTATTTAAATAAATCCAAATGTGAAAAGATGTAATCCCTGATTTGGCTTTTACAAGTTGATAAATATCTTTTATTAAATCTTTTAATCAATAACTGAAATTAATTATAAAACAAATCCAAATATGAGAAGGGATCCAAAAATAACCAGAATCATTCTCTGATTTGCACACCTGTTGTATGTAGTATATGCTTCACATGTTACATACTTCTTGCAGGAACCCTTCTGCATCAATCTGCCAAATGAGGTCACCATGTGAAATCATGGGGCCACATAACACATTGTTTTATGAAGTGTATTTTGCATTTTTATCAATTTTTTTATAACAACTGAAAAGTTCAGACAAGAAAAAAGGTTGTAATGCTAGAAACAGATTACAAAAAAGCTGATTTCATAAAAACACAAGTTTATGAGTGGTTTAATTGAAATGTTAAATTTACCACATCCCTAAAAAGCATCACAAGTTAAGTTCAAAGTCAAAGCAATGCTGATTTTTTTTTTGACACAAACAGAATCTTTCTCTCAAATTTAGTTTGTAATGGTCATGCATTTTATCTGCAATTCTGAAACATTCACATGATGTGGTAAAACATAAATATCCTGTTTTGTGACCAAGAAAATCTCCACAAAGTGTGGTTTCTCAAAGCCTTGAATGTCCTACACTTTTTAATAAAATTCAACTTGATCTAGCTTATCTAGTAGTTGTATTCACTTGATCTCACTTCTTACAAGTTTCTCGAATGAAAAAATGTCTCAATTTTTTTTTCTTTGTGCAGATTTAGAAGTGGTGAAAAAAATGTCAGAGACATTAAAACCCATCTCTGAGCAAATATTTCCAGTATGCTTTGAAAAATGAAAAGCTAATTTTGACCAGTGTATTGCATCAAATGGATAATCATTTGAAAGATATTAAATTTATAACACTTAAAACTAAATAAACACTTTTTTATTATAAAATTCCAGTTATTTTTGGGTATCCCGGTGTATATTTGAATTATTTATATAATCATTTGAATTTTATACAGAATAATAAAAAGAGTAGTTTTAATTAATAAGGATAAAATTTCTGGTACACTGAAATATTCATTCTTATATTATGTTTTGTCTTGAATTAAAAAATATATGTCCTTAAATAATCATTATATAATTTAAAGAAAATATAGAAGTTATATTGATTCAAATAAAATATTGCTGATTTTATGTAATATTTTAGGGAATTTCAGTTTTCAGTTGGAATAATTCTCAAATAATCTTAAAAGATGTACATAGGGTGTCCCAATGAAAAAGATGCCAGTTTGGAGACTGTCTGCAATACCATCTCCAAATTAATATATGTGGTACATGATGTCATAGGTTAACAATTCATCACAAAGATGTTTAGGTGCTAACATTTACAGATCATGACATATGCAAAGTGGCAATGTGGTTTGTACAAAATTTTTAAAACCCCTGAGAACATTTTTGTGATTCATAATTTGACTGTCAGTCACAGTTTAAATTATTTCAAATACTGGTACTCATCTTTTAACTAAAGATGCTGCTCTATGGCACGGTTTTCATGCCAAAATACATAAAAATGCTGTTTCCGCGGCCGACACATTCGAACCCACGTTTTCTATAATACAACTTTTTTGTTGTGCTACAGAATGCAGGCTGCTATGTCACGTCGCAGTACAGCATGTATGTCACATAGCAGCAAATACATTTTCCAAATTCGCACAATTTATAAAATAATTATGACTTAATGAGAGAGTTTGTCTTTGAATTGTATTGAAATGTTTTCATTGGATTTTTTTTATATTTTAAACTATTGAAATGTTCAGATTTTTTAAAGTAATAATTATAAGACTTTTTACAACGTACTGTATTGAACTTTTATTTGGGAAAATGTTAAATATCTATGTTTTTATTGAGTTGCAATTAGGTAACATGTCAAGTAACGTACTGTTAGTAACATTCCACGAGACAAAGAAGATTCTACCGTCTGTATATTTTTGAAGTAAAAAAGAGCGGTACAAAAAAAAATATGCAGTAAGAAAAGTCCAAATATACAGTTTTTTTTTGTAAATTTCATAAAAAGCAAATATTATAAACATGTTTAATAAGTAAAGAAGACATTTGTATGTGTTTGTTGTTGTTTAAAAAAGTTTGAGTTTATTTCTTTTTTCCGAGTATGGTTACGATTTTGAATTTTTTTATTTTAGCATTACAAACAACAGAACCCTAACCCTAAATCTAACCCTAACCCTAAAACTAACTCTAAACTAACCCTAAAACTAACTCTAAAACTAACCCTAGATTTAACCGTAACAACTTTTACTTTTATTACGATTATTATTTTTTAGTTAAACAATAGCAAAAAAGTCGTAACACAAGTAAAAAAATATCCGATAGAAAATTGATAAAAAAAAAGCCGTAACACAATTTAAAAAGTATACGATATAAAAAACACGAATCAAATTGTAATTTGTTGATTTTATTTTACATTTATTATTATCATTTAAATTGTATACGTTAATAAAAAATAATATTTAAAAAAGACGATTTTGTTTTGTTTTTATTTTTGCATTACAAAAAAGCACTGAAAAATTATTAAAATCAACGGCCCGTGAATGTTCATATTTTATAGTTTTAGCATGAAAACAGCGCCATCCAATGGCATCTTTAGCTATAAGACAAGCACCCAAATATTTTATCAGTAACTTTTCCTAATTTAAACAAAATTTAATATTCCATCATGGATTAAGGCATTCACATATCAAATCATAATCCGAGATTCAAACCCATCAGCACCTTAAAAATTTGGGATGAATGTTACTATGGTAATACATTCATTGATTCAGAAACGATGTTCATCCAGATAACTTAGAATAATAACAGTCACATTTTTATTAGGACACATACAACTGCAGTCAACCATTTATATTTATCTCTTAATTCATACTTGTTCTCAATCACCTTGGAACTCTTCTTTATTGTTTGTTGAACATCTTCCCAAACTGTCCTTACATTATTTTTTTCCACAGACTATAATATCATTAAATGAACAGTGTTTTCCTTATTATTAATGCTTAAAAACTTTACTACTCTTACAAAATCCATTTGTTCTTAAATGACTCATCAATAAATATTAATTATTGATTTTGTGATTAAATTAGAGTTGAATCTTTATCCTATTCAACTTTAGACTACATTGATGAATTATATTATATTCAAATGATCCTCTTAAACAAAATAAATTTCAAACAAGCTTTTTTGTATCCTGCCATCTTCATCAAATAGTATCAAAAGGAAATACAATCAATAAGCAATATACTTTTGTTTTGATATTAGACAAAAAGATTTATCACACAGTTAGTTGAAACATAATTAGATAATTTGATTATTTGTATAAATGCCAAACTAAAATCTTTGTACTTTTATAAAATACATACATTGCAAAATTAACAGGGTCATGTCATTGATTGCAACATGAATGATCATATATTTGAGGATACTTTTAAAAAAATTGTTACCAATATAAAGAATACCTCCTGAAGATGGCTAAGCAACCCTATAAATAATTAAATAAATTAAGCAATGATAATATTGTAAATGTTCATATTATAATACAAACTAAACTAGTGATTCCACTACCTTTCTCAGACTTAATTAAAATGTTTCTGATTAACCATATATAGATTAGATAGTCTGAGACAAATTTGAATTTAAAAAGATTAGAAAGGAGTAACTATAATTGAAATTGTAAGAATGTTTATAGATATACTTAGAAATTCCACTCCAACACATATTCTTGAAATATATAAATAAAACCAATGGAAAGAAAAATGACCATAAGATGCATTTTGTCTAAATCAGAACTCATCATTTAGCCCAGATCACCCACCATTTCTTACATATATCTTTAACATTTGTTCAGTATTTATCACTAGTAAATTGTAACATTTTGATTTATATGTGCCAAACATATACCACCCATTACTTTGACATGATAACTTCTACATGAATATATTAATGATTGTCAGTTAAACTAGAGATTACCCCTAGCCCAGATATACATTTTAAATCTCAGTTAAAGATTAATAGATGTACTTAATAATCCCCACTCCATAACACATTCTCAAATCATATAAAGACACTTTAAAAGGCAAATTATTTCAAGTTGCATTTCATAAAATAGCACTCATCAGTTAACCCAGGTACAATTTCTTCCTTATATTCCTATCATATGTTGAGTATTTAACAGTAGTAAATTGTTATTATATTTTGATTTATGTCAAACATATAACACCCACTACTTTGAGACGAATCAACTCAGATAATCACATTAATGATTATGACTGATCATTTATTAAACTAGAGATTATCCCCATTTCTTACTGAAAGATATTTAGAGAATAAAAGATTAATTTTTTTTTATATGTCAAATGCGTTTACTGGTAAGCAAACCCAGGCCAGATACTTGGAAGGCAGCTATGCTCACCACTAGGCCACCAACGCTTGAATTATTGTTGATTGGAAAAATGCATTTGATATAATGCATTCAAAATATTTTGTTGAAAATTTTGAAACAGAAAAAATTTAAATAGGAAAGAAGGAAATTAATTAATACAAATCTATGTATGAGTTTAAAAAGACTTGCAAGACTATAGACTGCAAATAGACTTAGATAGACAGGGTTGCTTTTTATCACCATTTTAATTTAATACTTCTTTAGTGAAAATGATAAATTAATGTCATCTAGAAAGTTATGGATTTAACATTAGAATATATTATATTGCAAAGATAAATTAATATTATTTGATAATAATATAATATTCAAATACAAGTATATTGTCTATACTGAACTTAATGTAATTAGAAGGGATTTGAACTCAAATTTTCAAGCCCCCTGCAGCTATCCACTCCATCTCATACAACCGATACACATGATTGCATAATGTGAAAAAGATAAATGATTTCCACTATACTACTTTGTGCTAAACCAGTTCTTCACCTAGTCCAGATCACCATCTCCCACACATATATACATCAGTACTCAGTTTATATTAAGATAACAAATATTCAAACTTTAATGAATAGACATGAATCTTCTCCAACTCTTCAGCCATCCATACCATTAAAAATCTGATGATAAAATGCTCAAACCTTTGTTGATGCCAATATTGTTGTCATACACATGTTGACCTTAAGTCACTCTGACCCTTCACATATATGACCTTAATATGTCCATTTAAATACACAGAGGGAAAGAATTCAGGTTGAATCTGTAATAAATCAATACTAGTATATTGTAAATACTGAACTTTAAGATGTAATTAAAAAGGATTTGAACAGAGACTTTAAACTTCCTTCAGTTATTCTCTCCATCTTATATAACCAATACACATACCACACACATGTGAATAAGATAAGTGATCTCCAATATATGTATTTCATGCTGAACCAGCACTTATCAGTTGGTCCAGATCATCATCTCCCACACACATATACAATCAGTGTTCAGTTTATATTAAGATAGAAAATCTTCAAACTTTAATAAACAGGCTTCAATCTCTTTTGCTCTCCAACACTTCAGTCATCCATAATACAACAATAATGTAATAATGTTTGTAGTTGGAGAGATTGAATTTAAAAAAATTGTAAACTGGACTGAAAAAATTTGGAAAAAAAAAAACATGAAAAAGAGTAAGTGGTAAAAATAAAAAGTTTACTGTGACAGTTATAAAAGGGATAAAAACTTTAAATGTATCAGAAATATAATTCTAAGGTTATTTAGAACACTATTTAAAAGAAGATTGTAAAGAGAACAAAAGATGATTGTGAGCACCAGAATTGTTCCTGGGACCCCCCCGATCTCAAGTTGGATGCTATACTAAGTATACCAAATCATTCAGAATAAAAAAACACATGATATTATTGTTTGGGAGTTCTTTAGAAGTTCCAGAATCAGACCCATTAGAACCCAGATTCGATCCTGGGACCTCCCGATCCCAAGTCAGATGATCTACAAACTGTGCCAAACTGCACAGGTTGGTTGTAAAAAGAATAAAAATAATCAAACAAAATAAATATATAAGATAAGCTTGTGCAGCATTGAATTTGGAATTTAAAAAGCTGCTTATTAAATTGTAGTTTTGTAAAGAGTAAAATCTTGGGCCAAAATGAGAGAAAGAGCTTTTGAAATTAGCCAAAATTTTCTTTCAAAGGGTAAAGAAGAATATAAGCTGAGTAGTGAGAAATAAAGAGGTATCAAATAAAATAAATAATAGAATGAATTACAGCTTAGGAGTTTATAAACACTTGAAGCACCAGAAGCGACGGAAGGCTGCAGACCAAGATGATCATGAACTGAAAAGTCTGATATTCTACCATTTCATCAAACACAGGGTAGTAAAACAGAGTACGTAAAAAGAAATGCTTTTTTTGAAGAAATCAAGAGAAATAATGAATATGGCATAAAAAATTATAAATGATGAAAGATAATGGAATGTACAATGAGATTACAAAAATTGAAAAAGAGTGGATGTATGGTGGCCAAACTTTTAGACATTGGGGGTGTCTTTTTTGGTAAAAATGTATCTGAGGGGAATTACGTTTTTTTCAGAGCTTCGAACCGGAAAACAGAAGAAAAAAAACACACATTATTTTTGCCAAAACGAAAGCCAAAATCGAAAAAAGTAACATTTTGAAGTCCTGGTTTTTAAAGAATGTACTTACAAATTGGTGTTTTTCTTTTATATGGGCTTTTTAAGTACTCACAAATATTGGTGACATTTTTAGAAGGTACGAACTGTCGGAAGAAATTTTATTATGACCACTATTAAATGACCTCAGCTCCCTCTAGTATTACAATTTCTCCATGTCACTTTATAAAATATTTAATAAATTACAATTATTAAATTATCTATAAGTAATTATTTTCTAGACCTGGACCTGAATTTTAAAAAAAATTCAATAAAATATAGGGGGAAAAAAGAAAATTATTGTTTTAGAATCATATTTAATTCTTTTTAGCTTCTTCCAACCGGTTTATTTTTGAGATCGACAATAACAGATATTATTTTAAATTTATCTTTAAATGAGAGTAATTTTTGAATTTTTACTTTTTACATTTTTTATATTCAAATCGGCTCTGAATTTATCAATGTTCACATCAGCATCACAATCGACTGGTCGACTGCAGTTGAAATCTTGGCTACCCTTGATGTATAAGATTTAACCTTAGCAAAATTAGATATGATCTAGAATGATGTGTGACATTGAATCAAAAACTTGAAGAAAAAATCTGGATTGATATGTGGCGATAAAAGTTTGTAAAAAAGATTGAAGAAAGTGATTTAGAATTTGAAAATGGATAAATAAGTGATATGCATGATCTGTTGGTAGATAAATAACACAATTTTAAGTCATTGATATTACTACACCATGAAAACATCCATTTTTAGAATTTATTTAAAGCATAATCAAATTTTAATTATCGATATTAAATGAACCAACAATTAGATTGCTTTTAATCAGTCAAAATTATTCTTAAAAAATATAAAATATTGTTGAAATATACAAAAATAAATCTATGAAATTGAAGTAGAACTAACTACTAATCACATTGGGCTACATTTAACCAATAATCAAATATCAATAAATTATGATAAGAAATGGAAAGATATTACCCATCTCTTTAGCTCTGATTGTAAAATAAGGTTGGTTTATTGACGTTATTATAAATCAAAGAATTAAATCTATTTTAATTTTCCTGAAGGTTTGTGATGATGGTGTTTTAGTTGTATTTATATAGAAAATTATTTCCATCATCTAAAAATTTAACTTTATTTAAATATTCCAAATACATTCAATTATTAGTAATAGAACACAAGTTTGTATATACACAATGTTTTGAAAGGTATTATTCTCTCTTCTTCCTCAGGTGTTGATGGCTTGACCAGTGACAGTACTAGTAAGGGAATCAAACCCAAACCCTTTGATTTTTGAATACCTTAAACTTCAATACTTAATAATCTAAGGGTCCAGGTTCGATTCCCATGCTAGTACTGCCACTGATCAGGCCAGCAACACTTGAAGAAGAGGGGAGAATAATACCTTTCAAAATGTTGTGCATATACTAATCTGTTTGATGTCTTATTAATAACAGTTGAATGTATTTGGATTATTTAAATAAAGTTAAATTTTTCTAAAGACATTCGATATTCATATTAGATAATGGAAATAGACCAATATAAAAATACAATTATTTTAATTTGCTTTATTTATAGCTTAAATACGCTGATGCCACAATTTAAGTATTTGAAGAACTGTTAAAACTAAAGCACCAATTTTTCAAATATTTAAATTGTGATTTCAAAACATTTAAGCTGTACATAAATCAAATTAGAATAGATTTTACTCTTTGATATGTAATAACGCCAATGAACAAAGCTTATATATGAATATAGATGAATGGTATCATTCCATTTTTTTATAGTTTATAGACCCTTAATCATAGCCAGCGGGAGTTTTAATTCCTTCCACTTCGATCTCATAAGTTATGATAATATACTGAAATATGTGCTAGAAAAAATTAACAACTACAAATACCTTGGTCAGATTATTACTCCAGATGGAAATATAATGGATGAAATTTGATCATAGAATTAAAGTTGGTTGGAGTGCTTTTGGTAGAAATAACTTAATACTAAAAGAAAATATGCCTATGTGTTTAAAAAGGAAGTTTTTAATAAATGTGTTTTACCAGTTCTTACTTATGGATCGAAGACTTGGACACTTAACAAAAGAGAAATACAGAGACTTCAGAGCACTTAAAAGTATGTAGAGATGCATGTTAGGAGTAAAAAGAAGAAATCAGAAAAAAATACATGGACAAGAGAATAAACAGATATAACTGATATTGTTGAAAGAATTAAGAGACTGAAGTGGAATTGGGATGGACATATTGCTAGAAGAGATGCTAATAGATGGACAATTAAAATATTAAATAGGATTCCAAGAAATTGTAAAAGAAACAGAAAGAGACCATATGTGAGATGGAATAGATGAAATAAGGAAGTGTGTAGGGGTGATGTGGAGAAGAGATACTAAAGATCAGAAAAGATGGATAGAACTTGGAGGGACCTTCATCCTGCAGTGGATTGATACTGATTGACAGTGATGATGATACAAAGTTATAAATATATAAGTAATACATAAATGATGGATTCATACTCATACCATTTTCTATAGCCACACTCAAGATTTTTACTAATACCAAAATTTCAAATATGGTAGAGATCAAAACATCTATCTAGTGTGTCTACATAGTAATTGTTGATTAATGCAACATATTTTGATTTCAAGATGATATTACTTCTGTTTTTAATGCAGTGGTAATGATCCTAGAGCTAAAACATCATTGATCAATTATTTTCAGTACTCAAATTTTGCATAAATACCCTTAGCAAAAACAACATGTTTTTTAAATGCAATATTAAGTGCTTCATGCAAACTTAATGACAATTGTAGGCTTACTTTAAAATACCCTTTCAGCAGTGAGTATAAAAAATATTTATTTCAAACACTTCTTTCCAAAAAATATGAGCATTTTTGAAATTTCAACAGTATTGCATTAAAGTTAGGTAAAGTTAAACAGAGGGATTTGAAATTTGGATTTTCAATCTATATTCACCCATCACTACATCTCAAATAATTGATATACATAACCACACACATGTAAAAAAGATAAATGAATCTCAGTAGATATATTTCATGCTAAACCAGCACTCATCAGTTGAGCTAGATCATAATCTCCCACACATATTTACAATCAGTGCTTGAGTTTATATATAAGATAGAAAATTCTTAAACTTTAATGGACAGGCTTTAGCCAAGCACTGATTGTGTATATGTGTAGGAGATTATAATCTAGCCCAACTGATGAGTGCTGTCTCTGCATGAAAATATTGTAACAGTAAGAATTCGCACATTTCATAAACAAGTTGCACAGTTTTTCCACCACACTCGAAAAGCAGCACCACAAGTGGGTTCAGGGCCTGTCATACCGGATTTGAATATAGCAGATCGACTGCGCAACCAAATACGATGGAGCCCGAACCCGCCATCACAATAGCAACATCTTTTCAGGCCGCGGTGGTCAGAGAGAGAGAAGAGACTACGTGAGATTTATAAATAAATTAACAGCTAGCGTTTGGAACGTCTTAATAGATATGTGTATAACCCAGACAGTATGAGACAATGAGATGAATCAGAAAATAAACACTAACGTAAAGAATTGATTAAATTAACATGATTTCTTAAGTGGCTAAATATGATTTCTGGCACTATTTATTTATTAAATAGTGGCGTCAAATGGTTAACTACAATTGATTAAATCATTTTACTCGTTAATCTATAACCTGAGTCAATTATCGCTTACGAATGTGCCTTACTAAACCTTGAATACATGCGAAGCCCAAGAATAAGAGTATTGGAATTATTTATAATAAAAGATATTAAATAGTTTTACGATAAAGGCTGACTTCAGAAGAAATGCAGAGCGGCTCCAATGAGCTTGGCAGTAGCGACTTGCTTAGTGCGGAAATATATGTGTGAGTATGATATTATCTTAAAGTACTTAAAAGGGATTCAGTGGTACTCGCAAGGGTTAGGAAACGATGGAGGGTGGTAGTCCATTTAAACTACAGGAACGTTGTGATGACAATAAAGAAATAAATCATAAAATCAGACGCATATGTTGCACCCCACATTGGTCTCGGCCGTAGCCCTAAAGATCGGAGTATGCTAGCATATGGCTGCAAAGAACTGCGTCAGCATCCCCAGGTGTGATGCTCTGGTACACACATTGACTGGAAACCGCAGGAAGAAGTAAAGGGGAAATGGACTTGGCCGTTTAAAGCCCTTTTAAAGAACAAAGTGATCTCAACATCGAATACCCTTGCCAGCAACACTAATATATATATATAATCAATTCAAAAAAAAAGAAGACATAACGAAAGATTGGGCACTTAAGCAATTCACTGCATTGATGAAAAGTGTCTACACTCTCCCAAACTCAGAATAACAATAGAAATACTTAAAACAAATAATGGGGTTTAACATTAAAAGGACGGTGTGAGTGCAAGAATTTAAGTAAAATGTAATTAACCCACGCACTCCCACATCTGCCAATAGTTATTCCCACACCTCGCATACATCCTGGAAGATTATGAATCACATCTAGGTATTATAAAGAAAATAATATAGTCATCGAACGAGCGGCTTACTAAATCTCATTTAAGGGAGGGACTCATGAACGTAAAATTACATTCTTTATAAGCAATGGGGAGTATCATTAATTAAGATTTGCTTCGCTCGGTCGATGCTATGCAAGCCCATAAAATACGCAAATAAAAATTTAAATTTGATATTAACCCAAGGTTTAGATCGAGCAATAAATTTAAATATACATTTTAAAACATACATGATAATAAGTGTGGCGAGAAAAAGGGAGTTTGCTTTTGCTATAGTGGGTTTTAGATCACAAGAGCTCTTGGGTTAATTTTGTTATCTTTCAGTTGCTTGGGTGGTTGAAGCTGGAGCACATTTCAGGAGTGGATAAGATTTAGCAGCATGGTAATTCAGTCTCTGTTTGCAGCAGCATAGGCGGTTCCTTAAGGCATATTGGTGATGCGTCAGATGGTACATCGGCAGCGGCCAGCTATTTCCGAAAGGAAAATAGCCACGGTGCCGACTCTACTCAGTCATGTTGGCGGTTCTATGATAGGTCAGCATTTTGTACATTTTCTTGAAAGCGGATTATTTAAGTCACGGATGGTCGGTCAGCAAAACATCAGGATCAGCATACCGAAAATAATAGTTCAGACCGTCCGAATTCTCAGAATAAAAAAAAATTATAACCTCAGAAAATAAAATCAAAACGCAAAATCCAACAGCAGAAAACAGCATCAGAATCAGAATCAGCCTTTTTTTTCTTCCCTCTTAAACAAAAGAAAAACATTCAATATATACTGTTTATCTTATAAAAGAACCTGCCTTGGGGCATGACAAACCTTTAACCTTTTGCATTCTTATCAATTAGTTATTCCTTATCTGAACATCAGAAGGAATCCATTTTAAGGTTTTTTTAGTTTACAATTATAAATTCCAGTAAATGCTCAGATTGAAAGAAGATTAAAACATTTATTTCATTCTGTTGAAGACTTTTGCTAATTGGAAATTCCTAAGTAGACATACAAGTGTGAATTTATAATCCAAAATGTTTTACTTTAAATCTATTATATTCTCAACCTAGCCTTATTTTATATTTATATAATTTTCAATGGCGGGAACTTTATAATTTTAGAAAAATATTAAATTATTTCACATTTAGATTGTAATTGCATGAATCCGTTTATAAACTACTTTTAATAATTATTATTTTACCTACAATAGAAAATAAATATTGCAACACAATATTTTTAAAATAAATGAACTCAACAACCACAATCCAATAATACAATTCCAATGATTGATATTAATATTTAACAGTTATCATCGTAGTCTGTGTGTAGTTTTACCTATATAACCTTTTAAATGAATATGTAAACATGCACATACTCGACATTTATATATCAATAAAAATAAAGGGTTGAAAATTGGACTCCACGAGTAATAATGCCTACGTGGTTTATTTTAGGCGGGATTTTAGTATATAAATGGCCGTACAGACACACTACGAACGATAAGGTTAGGCGAAATGTAAGAGAAAGGTGAAACGAAGACTTGCAGAGCAATCTTCCTGTTTCAATATTGGGGGTTATTTATCTTTTCACATGTGTGTGGTCATAAATATCAGTTGTTTGAGATGAAATGAAGCATGAATATAGAGTGAAAATCTTAAGCTCCAACCCCTCTATTTAGTAAACATTCAGTATACTAAATGAATAGATTAATTAGATAAAATTAGTAAAGAAAGACACCAAACACATGTATGTAGGATTTAAAATTTCCCTGATTTACTGCATTACATAAAATTGTCATTTATGATTTGTTACAAAATTTCTTAGAGTTGATATGTATTTCTAAGTTCTATTTCTGAAAACATATTAAAGAAAATTTGGAGAAATGCAATAACACAGTCTATTATTAATGCTTTCAAATTATTTTTTCCAAAAGACAAAAAAAAAACATTGAAAGATATACATATTTTAAGCTTTTTCCAACTTACAATCACAATCTAAGGTGACATATAAAATTGACCATTCTGTTACCCACGTAAAGACTATAGGAGAACGTGTAATTTAAAGAAATTAAAAAAAAAACTAAGTTAAATTTATATATTTTAACAAAAAGTATAAAACTACTTCAAAATTAAGTTCTACTTTTTTTCATGTTAAGTCCATAGTAACTATTTCATAAAATACAACTTCTTTTTCTTTAACATATATTTAATTGTGCCAAAAAAGTTTATTGTTAAATATAAATAATTATTAATACTTTTTCAGAATATTGTATTGTTTTTTACATCAGATGCTCTATTTCTGCTGGGATTTTAAATAACTATTTTTTTTTCTAATCATGGCCACGTAGAAGAAATTTACATTCAGGATTTTTAAGGAACTGCAGCATTTGATTCTATTTCCATTTCATGTATCATCTTATATATACAGGGTGGATAAATATTAAATTAAATTTTAGATGTGGACTACAGACAGTGATGAACCTGATTTTATTATTTATTAAAATTGTTTTGTCTTTATTAGCATTCCAATACTGTATCACATGTCCCATCACCATATCTGTAGTTTCATTGATCTACAATTTAAAAGAAAGCATAATAAGTGAAAAAAAATGAAAATTAATAAATTATAATTTCATATACTTTAATTTTTTAGTTCTCAGTGCATGTATAATATATACACACATTTTTATAGGTTATTTTATATACATTTTTAATATATATATATATATGTGTTGAATTAAATATATATACATTTTTAATATATATATATATATGTGTTGAATTAAATATTTCCATGAATTATTATTATAATAAAGAATAGAAATGATGAAATAATATCTATATAAATAAAAATAACCTTTAATCTTTGTTGTTACCAATGATCAATTATTATTAATTGACAATCCTTGAGACCAAAACAGTTTTTTCATTAAATATCCTAATAGCACTTTTGTGTTAACTTTTTTGCTGAAGTAAAAGAGGTCCTATTTTATTTCAAATCTAAGTTTATATATGGATTAAAACCCCAAAAGCTATTTTTTATAAGTATGATAATATGAAAGAATAGCATCTTTCCTGACATTCTGCAAATAATATTTTAAACTTCTCCAGAGAGTGGTATATGTTGAATTAAATATATCCATGTATTGCTATTATAATAAAGAATAGAAATGATGAGATAATATCCACATAAATAGAAATAACATTTAACTTTTGATATTACCAATTATCAATTACTAATTGACAATTCCTGAGACCAAAGCAGTTTTTTCATTAAACCTATAGTAGCTCTTGGATTTAAATGCAGAAAGCTAATTTTTATAGGTGTGAAAATGTGAAACAATAGCATATTTTCTAAAATTCTGCAAATAATGTTAAACTTCTCCAGAGAGTTGTATATAATAGTCAAATATGTTTAAAAATACATATATATATATATATATATATATATATTATAAATTTATTGCTATATATATATTATATATATATATATATATATATATATATAAGCAACAAATTAAGAATTTTAAATATAAGAATGATAGATTTAATACAGATAGAAATATTGCTATGTTACAGAAGAATAAATTTAAACAAACATATATGGGATATGGATATGCAGCACATAGTATTGACAATATATTTTCACAATATGGGGTAAATAGGACGAATAATAATAGATGTAGGACTAATAAACAAAAGAAGTGGATAAAAATTTCATATTTGCCTAGTGTATATAATATATTAAATAAAAAAAGTAAAAATTATATATATAAAAACATTAATGTGGGATGGGCTAATAGCAAAAATTTGGATAAATTGATAACTAATTGTAGGATGAAAGATGATATAAAATATAAGAGAGGAATGGTTTATAAAATTAGATGTAATTTTTGTAATATGATTTACTATAGCCAGACATCAAAGCAATTGGGAGAAAGAGCTAAAGAACACAATGATGCTATTGCTAGGAAAGATGATAGATCTGCGTTATATGTTCATTATTTGCAGTATGGACATAAAATAAATTGTATTGATAATATAAGTGT
The DNA here is from genome assembly GCA_028023455.1 of Epiperipatus broadwayi. Lineage (NCBI taxonomy): Eukaryota > Metazoa > Onychophora > Udeonychophora > Euonychophora > Peripatidae > Epiperipatus > Epiperipatus broadwayi. The sequence continues at coordinate 439,622 of JAQFVV010012721.1, read as the reverse complement.
TCTTGATTATATTAAAAATGTTAATAAACGTAAAATATATGAAAGAAACTATATCATGTATAATAAAAACAACTGTATGAATATATACAAAACATCCATTAAGTTAAATAATAAGTGGCTAATGGATAAAGAATGGATAGTTAATTAATTAATATATGTGGATATATATCCATTCAATATATAACAGAATAATTTTGTAGTAGAATTTAGGAAAAAAAATCACATAATAGATCATGTCAGATGTCCATTTGTTTATCTGTCTTCTCTCATGTATTGATATAGATGTCGCTGTATGTGCTTTAAATCGTGGAGACAAATTGAAAAGGGCAAAAAACATAATTTGCCGAAAAAGGCTTTTCTATGATAATTTTATAATTTATAATATTTGTTGCTTATATATATGTATTTTTAAACATATTTGACTATTGTATACTTGAAGTGCAACATAAAAAATAATTGGTTTTAATTCTGATTCTTTTTCTGTATAGAGTTGTATATGTTGAATAAAATATTTCCATGGATTGTTATTGTAATAAAAAATAGAAACGAGAAGGTAATATTCATGTAAGTAAAACTTACCAAGAAAATATCAATTGCTACTAATTGGCAATCTCTGAGCCCAGTTTTTTCATTAAACATATATAGATTGGTTACATCCATGAATGTCAGTATCTGTGATGTAACTTGGAATCAAATGATATAAATTTGTATAAATAGAAATATAACATATTAGTGTATATCATTGATATTATTTCCTTTTAAATCCAGAAAAACTATTAATAAATGAAGCATAAATATATAAAGTTTTATTACTATATTTTAAAGATCTTAACTATTACATTTGTTAGCAAAACTTAGGAATTATCAAGTATTAACACATACTTGGAATTAAGTATTAAATTTCTTGAGATGAGATTGAATAACTTATATATATATATTTAAACTTCTTTGTATCAATAATTTCAATCTCTTTGATCAAGTTGCAATCTTTAGTGTCAATATAGATCATTAATAAAGGTGGAATTCCATCTTTACTGTTAAAAAGATGTTGCCTTGACAACAGTTTAAAATTGTTGATATTGGGATTGTCTAAGTGTCGACTGGCTTTTAATGATATATATATATATACGATACTTGCAGAAGTATGTGAAAATCATATTTAATATTTATAACTTAAGAAAATTATTAAGCTTAATGCTTGATTTTTTTTCTAATTATTAATAGCAAGCAGTTTAGAAAGAGATTTTCAACACCTTTACTAATGATATATACACATTGTAATGCATAATAAATCTATTGCATTAAAAAACTTAAGTTTATTATTAAAACTAAATTTCCATTAACGAAAAAAAAATCTTCTATTTTATATATTCTATATTTTATTAATAGATTCAATAGGAAACTCAATTATTACTTTTCATAATATTGATCCATGTTAATTTTTACATATTGTTGAATGGCTTTCAGTCGACATTTGTCACATCTATCTAATAAAGACGTTAAATAAAATCATAGTATTTATCTCTCTATCAAATTTAAAATTTCTGGCATCTCAATGAAAAATAATTTTCAGAACTGAGAATATAAAAAAAATGACTTTTTTTTTTATCTTGTCAAAACTCGTAAAACATTTTAAAAAATATTTTTTATTTTCTTCCTTCTTTTAGAAATTTTACACAATGCACAACACTATAGGAATTACAATATATATATATACTGCTTTAAATCTCTAAAATAAAATTGAAGGAGAAACAATTTGCGATTTTTTTTTATTGTTAAATTCGTCATCTCTTAAAAAATAGCAATGAAAAAAGGATCGTTTTTAATTAAATAAAAAGCCTTTTCTGTTATATTAGTAAAGGATTTTTAAATTGCAAAAATTAAATATTTTTTCATCAGTTTTAGCTTTGTAGAATATATGAGAATTGAATCATTTGTTCAAGCAATTATAGAAGCGTGATATATGTTATATTTTATTCCAAGCCCATTCCCCTCATTTATATTGTATATAGAGATTAAACTCTCCATACAGTAACGTCACTCAGTGCAAGTCAGAGTAATCAATGGGTGCAAGAAGGTTGGGGCATAAAATGCCTATCTAGTGCCTACTCATCCAATATCCTCAGACTAGTTTCCAGCTTGTGGATTTCATCAGTGAAGAGCCTTGGATCTGAGAGCAATGCAACTAGATCTTAGGATCTAATGCAATCCTCCAACATCCACCTTATATCTTATTAGCTAACTATAAAGCTTTGAGTCCAAAATGAAAACACAATAATATTTTCAATTCAAGCTCAGCATTCATACTTTTTGATGTCTTTGGTTCTTTAATAACCATAGTCACGATAATCCTATTGGGGAGAATTGGTATTAAACCACTAAACATTACATGATTACCATTCTTTATACTTACACAAGCTATTTACACAGAGACTAAACCCTCCATGCTGTAGTGACACTCAGAGCAAGCCATGTTAATCAATGGATGCAGCATATAATAATTTATGTTTTAACTGATAAGCTTTACTTGCAATAGAATACATATTGTTTATTGAACTGCAAGTATACAGTACTTTTCAATATGCATATATCGAAGGTTTTTAGAGAATACAGATATAAATGATATATTTTGTAAATTTACCTGTGTATGATATTAATTATGAATATACTGACGTTTCAGCTTGGTCACATAAACCATCAACAGGGTGATGACTAGAATATTATAAAAAGATTTATACAGGTTTTATAGAGACTGATTTATAGCAATGTTAAATAATTAATTCATAATGGAAGTTATGGTACTATTAACAATTAACATAGCAATTTCCTGTATTGTATTGTTGCCTTAGTTAAACATGGCCATTCGAACATGTATTTCATATATAATGAACAACATTACAAACAAACTTATGATATTCCTATGAGCTTTCCTATTTCAGGAATAATAGTTCATTTATTTATGGAAAATGTAGAAACTTGTGCTTTAGAATCAGCCTCTTTGTAACCTCTTATTTGGTGCAGATATATACAGGTGACATATTCATCATCTGGCAACATGGTAAAAATAATTTATGTGATTTTTTTCTCACTTTTAAATAATATCTACTCTCATATTAAATTTACAATAGAGACAGAGTCTGATGGAAAACTTCTTTGTCTGGGTGTACTTATTACCAGAAAACAAAATAATCTATCATTTCTGGTTTTCAGAAAAAATACAAACACAGACAGATACTTACAATTATCATCACCTCAAAAACCAACTTAGATTTTTTCTGTAGCCAAAACTTTTTTCGCTAACACAATTAACTTTTCAGATAAGTCACATCTGAAAGAAGAAATAAATCATATAGTGTTTTATTAGCTAATGGTTATAATAATAAAGTTATTCACCAAACGTTAATTCTAATCAAAATAAGAAACAAAAGAAAAAAAGAAACAACTATTAGGACTTGTGGTCCTTGTATAAAAGAAACTTCAGAAAGTATTGGATGTATTCTAAAATGCTACGTTATAAAAACAGCATATACTACTTATCAAAAAATTTGTAACATCATAACCAAGCCTAAAGGTTTAATCCCTCTTGAGATGAGTGCAGTTTACAAAATTTTATGTGATGTTCATAAAGATTCTTACATAGATATAAGCAACCATCACATCAGTACTAGAAGAGATGGACATGGTAATACAGTTAACACTCATCATCATGAGCACTCTCACTTCATGCTATGGATTCAGGTCACTATATTGATTTCTCTAATACCAGGATCCATTCCAAATGTGACATTCTCTACCAATGTAATATCAGAAAAGCCATGGAGATATTGTATCAATAAATGTTATGATGCATGTAAATTTCCTCCTATTTGGAATATTTTTTTTAAAAACACATTTCTCTAAAGATTTTATGACTTTTATTTTTTAATTTTATATACCTGTTTTTTTTTTAAAACACCGCCACAATGATCTGTGACCAAGCAAAAACATTGGTATATTCATAATCAAAATCATATGTAAATGAACTTGCAAAATATATCATATATCATGTGGGTAAACACATGTAGAGGTCCCTACTATCGCATTTTACACGCATATTCTCAAAGTTATAGCCTCAGTAAATATTACTTATCTAATCAATGTGCATTAATAAATTTATAATTACAACTTTAAATTTGTTATATCTACCAGTCTGACTGTGCAAATGTTATATCCACAAGTATGACTGTGCGGTCAGCAAACAATTGTTTAATTCCCACGATGTTTTTTTGCAACATATGCTCTGCTGCGGATGCTCTCCAACGAGTGGTCTGCAACGAATGCTCTGAATATACTCTGTATTCTCTGCAATGAATGCTCTCCAAACGAATGGTCTGCAAGCGGATGCTCTCCAACGAATTGGTCTGCAATGTGCTCTCCAACGAATTGGTCTGCAATGAATGCTCTCCAACGATTTGGTCTGCAATGAATGCTCTCCAACGAAGGCTCTGAATATCTCCGCTGTGGTCTCCTTCAGCTATACCCGTGAACTACATTTCCACTGGGCACTGGTCATTAACAACAAGCACTAATGCAAGATATCTCTGCTGGTGTTAAACAGACGTCTTCTCAAATATTGCCTACTCAATACTGCATGACTGCTCTCTACTGCTTTTTATATTACACTGCATAGATGTTACCCAGTCTTCTTATCGCTCTCTGATAACTGCAACAATCAATCAATACACCGTCCAATAAGGCAATGTCTCTTATCCAGAAATATTTGTAATCAGCAAATATTTCTTGGAATTGTCGATTGCCATTACGTCAGTGCATTAATTAAATTCCTCAGCTATCAGAGCATGATCTAAAAACAACCTCTCGAATACATTCTAGTTTTTCTGGAGTGCAAAAACATGTCTGCCATTTTTACAAACACTACAAAATTATATATATATTGTAACTGAATAAAAATGTGCTCTGAAGTTGAACGCCACTTGTAACTGAATGAAAATATGGGCGTACTATATTCTTAGTTATAGTCTAATTATTGATCGCCATTTACAACAGAATAAAAATATGAATCAAGAAAGAATAATTCTAATTTAATAATGCCAATGAATTATAGAGCCATTTGTAACAGAATGAAAATAATAAACTAAAGTAAAAATCAATGAATAACAATCTAATACTTAAGTCAATAAAACAATAATAATCTTTATTATAACCCCATAGATTCAAATAGTATTTAGAACAGATAGAAAACAACTCATTACTTCAAGCTATCGTAAAAATATGAGCGTTATTTGCAATGGTTAAAGACAAAGCGATAAAACCAAATATCATTATTTTATAAATAAGGATCTATGCCTATTATATAATCGCTTACAATATAATAAAAATAAGGACAAAGTATTAGACAGATAAACCTTAATATTCCTTATGAGTCAAAACACTGTTTATAATAACACAAACTTATACGAAAAATTAAACGTTATTTATATTTAAACGAAATAATTCATAGATGGATGAGATAATAATTTTAATACGCCTTATAAATGTAAAATATCAATGATATCGAAATAAATAGATACTTCAATAAATGATTTCCAATTAGAACTAAATAAAAGTACTGCTATTCCACTAATAGGAATATACTCTTATTAATTAACTCAATTATAATAAGATTAAATACTTAATAATAATACAAAATCAATTAACATATCTTTCCACTTTCACTAACTTAAAATAGTATAAAACAAAATCTTCCTATTAAATAACATTAAATTTTATAATATCCAGCTGCATCAATATATGAATAATAGATTCACTGATTATATATATGTATGGGAGATGGTAGTCTGGACCAATTGATGAGTGCTGGTTTAGCACAAAATACCATATTGGTGATTATTTATCTTTTCTGCATGTGTGGGGTCATGTGTATCAGTAGTATGAGATAGTGTGGATAATGATGGGGTTTGGAAGTCTGAGTTCAAATTTTCTCTATTTAAATAATAAATTTTTACTTGATGTTTACTCAAACACAATTGACAATACGTATCCAATTGCTCCTCAGTTTAATAAAGCTAGTTTGTTAAATCTTTAGACTATAATTATCAAAACATATAAACGATTATTGATGTTTATTATAATCAAATATAAATATTAAAATTTAACATCTAAACTGAATCTATGGTCCACATCAATGAACTCTAAATATAATTAAAGTAAATCACTATAATTTGTAAGAGAAAAAATATTATTATTACCAATTCCATAACTGAATAAGATTACAATTTTTATGGCTGTATACTGATGTAATATAATATTTAGTTTAATCAATAATGGTTTAAAATAAAATACTAAACATCTAATCGCAATTACCTTTACTCATCTTCACTGATTATCATATTTGTTCCTTTATCAATCATTGGATCAATTAAAACAGGCAAAACTCTCTATACAGTAGTGCCACTCAGTTCAAGCCAGAGTGAGCAAGCATAAAAAATGGTGATTATATGATGTTCATCGGGTCAATTCATATAAAATTTCTTTCTTAATATAACTGTTACTTGTTACCGACAACCCTCCTAACACAATCACCCCATCTTTTGTAAAAGTATATTGACATAAAGTCCAAATCTTCTGCATAATGCACTACCTTTCTCACCCATCTTGTTGCCTGTCCTTTACTTGTAATTCAATTAAATACTATTTTGGTTATTCTTTTATTATCTGTAAATTGCAATCTACTAAACATTTTTATTTTGCATTTTGCATTTCTCATATAAAAACTTGATTATCCTATTTCTCCTTGAATTGCCTCCTTTGCTGTCCACACATCTCCATTTAAAGCATGTCTTCCTATTTGGCTTGTATTTTTTTTAAGCAATCTTATACCCCTTTACTAACAAATAATGCATCAGTACCATAAGTTAACCCTACTACTGTCATTCCCTTTCAATTCTTGCTATACCATATTTGTTATATGAAACAGTTAATTTTTTTTATCAATCCCTCTCTTTTTTTTGCATCATTTATCTTTTTTCTCTCTCATTCATCCAAGCAATTTCTCTGATTACTTGATGATTCCCAAATAGTTATACCTATTTGTCACATTTAACTTTATATTCCCCAAGAAAATTATTTCACTCTTCTTTCCCCAGCATTTATCATCATTACTTTTGATTTTTCTTCACTGAATTTAATTCCATCTCTTTATCCACCCCTGCACATGTCTTCCGAATAACCTTCATATCTTCCCTACTTTGTGTGCACAAGAAAATATTATCAACAAAGAAAAGACTTGATAAGGTATACACTCTCTTGCCATCTATTTAATGGTATCTCTACTCTTTTCCCAGTCTTTTTATTGCCATCTCCATTTCTCTCAAATATAACAAAAACCAAATGGATGACTTAAGGCATACTTGTCTTAGTCTCACCCCATTTTTAAAACTCTAACTGATACTATATTACCTAATTGATATATATATATATATATATATATATATATATATATATATATATGATATATATATATATATATATATATATATATATATCCCATTCATTGTTAAACTTGCTGAACTTACTCATAATCTATTTCTATTTACTCTATCATATGCTTTCTATATATCTATAAAAACCATATATAATTACCTATTCCTACTTATATCTATAAGTTGGGTGACTACGACTAAACTATCTCCTGTATGACTTTTTTCTATAAATAGAATGTTTTGTCATCTGAGATGTGTATTGCTTCTTTAATTTTTTCATTTAAAGTCGCTGCGTTCTGTGCACATGACTCTATCAATAGAAAAGAATCAGGCGTTCCCCTCTCAAAAAGATGGCTTATTCTCCCTAATTAATTATCATATTTAAATTTTATGTAAAATAGCAATAACAGCATATGTATAATCCCCCTTTCCACTTTATGTTATGTCCATGACTTGGAATAGTCGAACGTCGGCTAAACACTTACTGTTTATAAAATATATTTTTTAAAAAAAAACGGACTTTATGAAAGCTTTTCTCTATACGATCTTCATATATTTATGATAACTTTAGTATGAATTAAAGCTTATATTTTGTAATTATTTGTAAGGTATACTAAATAATACAGTCATAGTCATTCTGATTAGAACTTGCCTGATTGTTTATGTTATGTTTTAAATAAATTTGATAGTAATCATTTAAAAAAATGCATTGATTTAATAGATGAGGTCACATGAATTATGTTCTTGGTGGAATAGATATTGCATTACAGTTATAATAAAAATGAAAAGAGTTTCAAGGCAATTTACACACGTAGACACTCACAAACAACACTTTATAAATCATTCCCATAATCACAACTTCTTGCACGTAAATATTTTTAAAATAACAATAATGCATAATCTAATTTTTCAGCAGATGCCTTTAAAAAAACATTTTCGAGTACAGTATTTGAAGAAAGACTGAAGCAGATAAAAGTTTTTTTTGTTGATATATATATAGGATGTTGGGAATAACAAGAAGAGATCGAAAACACAATATATGGGTAAGAGAACAAAATGGTGTTACTGACCTGATTGAAAAAATTAAAAGACTGAAGAAGAGTTGGACTGGACATATTTTTAAAAGAGATGATAATAGATGGACAATTGAAATCTTAAACTGGATTCCAAGAGATTATAAAAGACCCAGAAAGAGACCACATACAAGATGAATGGATGAAATAAGAAAGTGTGCAGGGATGATATGGAAAAAAGAAGCTAAATATCAGAGAAGATGAACTGAATTTGGAGAGACCTTCATTCTGCAGTGGATTGATAATGGTTGTTGATGATGATGATAGGATGAAAACATCTTGGTTTTTCAAATGACCGAGAGGATTTTCAAAGACATTATTCACAATATAAACATTTAAAACAATGTAATTCAAAAATAATTCAGTTATAGTGGAAATTAAGAAATTTTAATACTGCTAACAAGCTATATAATATAACAGTTTACATTATAAAACTAAAATTATTGTAAGAAAAAAATAATTGAATAGTTAATCATTTGTATGGTAATGTGATATTTGGACATAATAAATGATAAATTGAACTTTGATCCAGAAATCCTTGATTCCCATATTTCTTTCCTTTTTACTGTATTAAACAAAACAAAATTCTGTATTATTGCTAATGCAACTACTCCATAAATCCTTTAAAAAATCCTGTTTTCCAATAAAAAAGTTAGAAAAGAATCTGGAATCAACAGAATATGCTAGAATCTTTTTCTATTAATGCAAATGTAATTATATTGCCTTTCAAATAATAGAGGAAATACTCAATATACTAACAATAAGAATATATGATTCCCATACAGTTATTACAATATATTTCAAACACAGTTTCAAGATTATCATTATAAAATTATCTTAATCAATGTATTATTAAAGATTGAAAACATTCAAATATTTTTCAAAAAATATAACTTTATTTGCTATTTAAAATATCAAATACAAATTTCGATTGCATTCTTCTCTAGAAAAACCTAAATCATCTATTTAAACCTTTTCCTTGGTTTAGCACACAGTTCTCAGACACCCAATTCAGCTTAGTACTGCAACTACTCCTTTAACTTTATCCCTCTCATGGTAATTGAATGACATCCATCTCTACTACTTAGTGATATCACCAAAATTTGTATACTTTTCACAATATTAGATCCACTGAAATGATAGTTTAGATTTTGCCTTGAAAATAGCATTAAACAAAATGTTGAATTACCTGATAGCACTAACGACTTCTCACTAATATAACATATTCTTAACTTTTATACCCATGGAAAAATACCAATTGTAGAATCTACAGCTAATTGTCTTGACTTGTATAGCTATTTCTATCTTCATCAGAAATGATTTATTGCAGCAACTTGTGAAGAAAAATTAGAGTATTTTTGCCACAGGAATTTATGAAGCTAATTCAATAGATATAGTCATAAAGGTGGTTTTTATATTTGCTTTACACTTTTAGGTAAAAACCACACTCTTAATTTTGATTAATATTAAAATATTAATGAAATTTAAAAAGTACCATTTATCGATTATGAGAGAGTTCGTGGAAATTCTAAACCAGACCAAACAGGTTAAAGAAAAGTAAGCAAACACAACATGTTCTTGCATTATACAGACCTCTTACTCAGTATTTCCCCCCTCTACAGATCATTATTGAATTAGATGGGACAAAAATAGGTGAAAACAATTTACAACTTTGTTTTCAACTTTTATAGCCTATGAGTAATCAACATTCTGATAACAACAATAACAAAAAAAAATGATAAAAGCCTATAAAATAGATATGCTTTTAGTTATTATTGCAAAATTGCTGCAAAACATCTTAAGGAATCAAAAGCCCTAAAGAAGATGAGTGAGATTTTATTGAAATATTTGTTAAATAATTTCATAAACATCTTTTGTCATTAAAACAGGCAAAACTCTCCATACAGTAGTGCCACCCTGTGCCAACCAAAATAATCAATGGATTCCAGAAGGCTTGTGCATAAAATCCCTATCTAGTGCCTACTCATCCAATGTCCCCAGACTAGTTTTTAGCTTGTTGCTTTCATCAATGAGGAGCCTTGGATCTGAGAGCACTGCACCTAGATCTTAGGATGTAATGCAACCATCCAGTGGCCACCTTTTATCTCTATTTAACTACAAAACCATGAGTCTAAAATTGAAAATAATATTTTCAAGCCAAGCTCATTAGCTTATATAGTCATATAGGTCTGAACTCAGTTCAATACTTATGCTTTTTGGTGTCTTTGGTTCTTTAATAATCATAGCCATCACTATTCCATTAGGCAGATTGATATTAAACCACTAAACATCACAATATCACCATTTCTTATTCTTGCTCAAGCTGTTAAAACAGGTAAAACTCTCCATACAGTAGTGCCATTCAGTGCAATGGTGATCATGTGATCTTTTGCCATTCTTGTCTTATTTAAGTCTAACTTGGTATGAACTACTTATAGATATAGACTAAATTTGTAAATGCTGTACACAATTCTTTATGAATCACTGATTTATATGTGTAACTGTTTTTATTTAATATATTTTGTTCTTTCTTACTTATAAATTTATTATTGTTTTTATATTTATTTTTACTTATTTTATTGTGTTCAAAATTTTTATTATTTTGTAATAAATATTAAAATTGTTCATTTATTTTTATATAAAATGTTCTGGATAGTTTATTATTAATTATTTCATTTTTTATATTGTTTTCTTATTAAAAAAAATATGGAAAGAAGCATTTTTTGTTTATATTTTTTATGTAAATATTTAGAAATCAATTTTCCTTTAATTGGATTGAAAATCATAAAATACTTCATGCACTTTTTATAAAATATTGCCTTAAATTTGTTAGTAACTATATTTTTCACCTTGTTAGCTGAGAGGTCAGTGCAGCTGCCTTGCAAGCAAGCAGTTGGTTGCAGACGGTTATTGCGGGTTTGCCTCCCGGCCGATGCTATGACATATAGAAAAAAAATAATTAGTACATATGTTAATCAAAATTCAAATTAATGATGACCCGTGGGGAAAGGATATTTTTGTATAGAATGAATGCCTTGTTGATTTAAAAGATTATCTTCATTTCAACAAAAATTTTATTAACAATAAATAGTGATTACATACTAATAAAGGATAGATAAATGAATAAATTTTACAATAATATGATTGTATAATGTTCTATTTGTCACCTGGCTAGATTTGTTATGAGAGTACAATTGTTATACTCTTAGGTGGTTAGGTATAGTGATGAGATTCTAAGAACTTGATTAATGGAATAAGCATTTTTCATATAAACATGAATATTTTCTTTTAGAGTTTCCTATTCTATAATGCTGGGTAGGTGGGAGTTGATAATCAGGAAAAGGAAAGAGCAGTTAAAGACCAGGTGTCATCAAAGACTTTACTGGAGGCCAGGAGCTGGTTACGTTTCTTGATTTTTTTGAGCGTTTGATAAAACAATGGTATGATTTGTGGCGGGGGTAATTCCATGAGAGTTTTGCATTTCACTATCCATATGGAATAAAGGACAAAGGTAGAAAGCCTTATTATTGAAAAAAACCCATTTTGAATGGCATTTTCAAGTGAGAAAATCATATCAGGTCTTATGTTGGAATTGATTAAAATTATATCTTTCAGTGTTTTAAGACTTGGGCACCGGTGTATAATATGGTCTATGGTTTCATCTTCACGAGCACACAGACCACATATAGGGTCAATGCTGGTAAAACCTCTTTGGTGATAAAGGAACCAATTCATGGGAAGCGCATTAAGATTTATTTTAATGATGAAGTCAAGGAATTTGGGTTCCAGACTCCATCTTTTAAAGTGTGAAATGAGTCTTTGGTTGGTTACTTTTAGGCTGGTTTTTATGGGTTGTTGATTATAGTTGATTATATTGTATGCTTCCCATAAGGTGATTTTTTTGTTAAGGTTAAAGGGCATTATTGGGTTATAAAGTTGTAGGTGGTCTATTAGGGAGGCTATCCATGAACTGGCAGAGGGCTGAGGATGATCTGTCGGTGTAATTTTTTTAATAATGTTGGAGTATCCACAGGAGAGGATCAGATTATGTAGAGTGTAGAGTGTTGTGGGTTTTCTGTAAAATTATTGCTTGTATTGAGTGGAATGACAGTCCATTGAACCTGCATGGTCGTTGGATGCCTCGCAAGCTAATAGCAACTGTCCTTGCTCTCCAAAGAAGTTTGGTACATAATCGGTTGATTTTATTTTGAAACTGTTTAGACATTTTTACGAATGGAAGGTAATATGAGATTTTTGGCATTATGATCATGTTGAGGAGGCCAACCTTTCCATATAATGAAAGGTATACTCTAGAGAGTGACGTGGTGATGGCTTCAGTTGAATGGAGGATTGCATCTTGAATCTCTCTTGCCATTGCAGTTGGTGTTTTGAAGATTGGGAAACCTAGGTATCTTTGGGGTTTTGCAGAAAAGGGAAAGTTAATTTGTTTACCAGACCTAATCTTCCAGATGGAAGATTTGTTAAAGTTTATTTGTAGGCCAAGTTTCGCTGTATTTCTGTTTAAGATGTTCATGAGATGGGGAAGGTATTTAATGGTGGGAAGAACAACCATGATGTCATCTATATATGCAAATACATTGAAGTTTTTATTGAGAGAGGGAAGGAAAATTCCAGGGAGGTTTTTTTCTATATCCATCAGAAGAGGGTTGATGTATGCTGTGAAGAAAAGGGCACTGAGTGGAGATCCTTGAGGGATCGACTTGTATGGCTTGAAGCCTGGTGTGATCTTGCCATCAAGAGTGAGAAAAATCTCTCTGTTGTTGAGCAGATTGCTGATTATCTGAACAATCCCGGCTGGAATGTCGCATTCCAACAGAATATCCAGGAGGATATTTATCTGGACTGAATCAAATGCTGCCGCAACATCCAGCTCGACAGCAATAGGTTTTGATTTACGATGTCCTCTGATGTAATTGAATAGTGCAGTTACATTGGACATAGCATGTGAGGTTGATGATCCCTTTTTTCCGTATTGGTTTGACGAGATATGGCTAAGGATTTGAGTTTGGATTTGATCTTTAATGACTGACTCAATTATCTTGATAAGCAATGGGGTCATGGAAATTGGCCGGATATTGTTAATGTCGTTTAGTGGTTTTGCTTTTTTAATAAAAGGCACGAGTGCCACTGGGTAAAGATCTGTTATGTTTCTGTTGCCGGAGGCTAGGTGATCAATCATTTTTTAAATAATTGGCACAGTGAATTGACTGAGGTGTTTGAGAAGGAAATTTGGGATGCCATGAAGGCCAGGATGAACGCCGTCAGGGAGAGATGTTATCTTCTGTTTGATTTGGATTTCTGTGATGCAATGTTCGCCAGGGTCACCAGCATCCAACCAGCTGTTTATAGGAGGAGCTCCATCTTTTTGCATTAATTGGCAGAATTGTTTGCTGATGTGCTGCATCATTGGAAAGCCAATAAGATTGGTTCCATTAGTATTAATGGATAAGGGAGTGATTTGTTTTTTATTGTACCCCAGTGCCCATCTGAGGTAGTCTCTCGTCCAGCAGTGTTGTTGTGCTAAGAAACATTTGGCTCTTCTGATGGATATATATTCTGCAAGGGACTTTTGCTTGATTTGTTGCAACAAAAAACTATTTCTTGTAATAAATTCTCTAATTATTTTATAGATAAAATATATTAAAAAAATTTTTACAATAAAAAAAAATCAAGAACAAAATGAATTTCATATGTAAAAATTATTTCAAATAATAAAGAAAATATAACAAAAATATAGAGGCTAAACTCTCCATGCAGTAGCGCCACTCAATGCAAGCCAGAGTAATCAATGGATGCAAGAAGGTTTGTGCATAAAATCTCTATCTAGTGCCTACTCATTCAATTTCCCCAGACTAGTTTCTAGCTTGTGGCTTTCATCAGTGAAAAGCTTTGGATCTGAGAGCACTACACCTAAACAGCTTGTGTAAGCATAAAAAATGGTGATCATGTGATGTTTAGCTGTCAATAGCAAAAATAATAGAAATGAGCTTAAAAGACAACCTCTAGAAAATTTCGTTCCTATATAAATATTTTTAAAAGGACAAAAATTAAGTTGAAATATGGTTTGCTCAAATAATCAGTTATTTAAAAAGAAAACAATATAAAATGACTACCTTAAGTAAAATATAAATAAGATATTAACACTATAACACAAATAGAACAAATAAGAACATTAAAATTACTAATAAAAATTAATGAATCTATTAGATGATAAAAAATGCTAATGGTTTTATTGCTCAGAAGTTCATAAGAAGTTTGCATACCAGAATCAATTCTGAGACATGCCAATCCCAAGTTTTACATCAAATCACACAGAGCTACTTGCAAAAAATAATGTCATCACATATAAGACATATCAAAACTTGTACAATATGATTATATATAAAAAGAAAGAACTCTTTGATAAATAATTTTATTAAATTAAGAATAATTTAACTCCTTATTTCTCTGCCAGTCTTTCATTATAAACCTTCCATTTTTAAAAACCATCACACACAAACACACACACACATATATATATACATTGTTAAAGGAAGTTGCCTTAACAACAGTTTGGAAATTGTTGATTATTATTGATATCGGGATTATCTAAAAGTTGACTGGTTTTTTTAATGATATATATATATATAAGTGTAATAATGCTCAAGGTTAAATGGGTTTGTAAGTAATTATTTAAAACCATTCAACATTTAGACAATCCCAATATCAATAACAATCAACAATTTCAAACTGTTGTCAAGGCAACCTTCTTTTACAAACTTTATTGTTAAAAGGAAGTTGCCTTGACAACAGGTTTAAAATTGTTGATTGTTATTGATATTGGGTTTGTCTAAGTGTTGACTGGTTTTTAATGATATATGATAGAGTTATTTTACATGTATTGTTTGATTGACAGTAGATAGATATTTAGTTGCTCCAATATTTACATTCAACTTATTATGATATATATATATATTCTTTTTAATGATATGAGAATTTCTAAACAAATCAGAATAATTAAACCACTAAACATCTCGCAAGGCACTACTTTATAGAGAGTTTTGCCTCTGTGCAAACCTGAATAATGTTGCTTGCTTGTACTTATTTTATTTATTCTTAGATCAAGAACTTAATATACTTTCATTCATTCTGCAAATTTATTTTTATATAATAAAAACAAAGTAGTCATTTCACCTTCAGCTTTCTCATGGAGTTCTCATCAATTAAGATTATTAACTTATATGTATTTAGGGAACATAGTGCTTTCAAATTTTATTTTAAAATTTGTGTGTTTATTATTTTTTTAGACAGATATACTCAAGATTAAATAACAAACGTTAAGTTAATTGTAACTGATATTAAAATAATAAAGTTTGTCAGTTGTAAAAATTTAAACATACTGTTCTTATAGGGGATTTGAAGATAGATTTTCAACCTTCCTTCAGCTATCCAATCTATTTTATATAACCGATACACATGACCGCACACATGTTAAAAATACATATATGTGTGGAAGATGATCTGGACTAACTGATGGGTGTTGATTTCGCACGAAATACATATATTAAAGATCATTTATCTTTTTCATATGTATGTAGTCATGTGTATTGGTTATATAAGTTAGATTGGATAGCTGAGGTAGTTTAAAAGTCTGTGTACAAATCTCCTATAATTACATCTAAACTCCAAGTATATAAAGTATTCTTGTATTCAAATATTATATACTGTTCTTCTACTTTATACAAATTTTAAAAGTTACTAAATTAATAATCTTGAATCATAATTTTTTCATTTAAAATATATTCATCCATAAAGGTGTAAGTCAAACTAAAATCAAGTTGTTACTTTTTTGTTTTTATATTCTTAAAAAAATGATCATCTAAAAGTGAAGCAAGCATCATCATTTTCAAACACTATCAATCCACTGCAGGATCAAGGTCTCTCCAAGTTCAATCTATATTCTCCAATCTGTAGCATCTCTTCTCCATATCACTCCAGCATATTTTCTTAATTCATACATCAATTTCACATGTGGTCTTTTACTATCTCTTGGAATGATTTATTATGATGTTATTAACTGAATAAGATTATGATCTCACCAATTTTAAATTATTATACAAAATCTTTAGGGGAATTATAAACGTATTTTGGGGTTTAATCCCATTAATACTGTTATAAAAAAATCTTTGAAGGCAATTATTGTTGATAATGAATTACAAATAATCAAAGTTTTTACTTATAGTGTCAAAAGTAAGGAATTATTCTACAATCTGGATAATTTGTTCTAATGTTGCAATTCAGTGAAAAGCAAAGCATTTTATTTGCTTTTTTAATTGGTTATTTTTAAATTAACATTACAGAATACAAAATAAAAAAAGACATGAAAAGAAAAATAAATTTCAGTTCGATTCAAAGCAGTATAAATGATTATTTTTTCTATACTCTTATTTTCAAATCCAATTATTCTTATATTAATAATTTTTATTAGTCATTCATTAAATTAAAGATTATTCAATAATGAATAAATAGTGTAATTTACTCTATACCACTCTCATGCAAGGTAGGGACATTTCTATACACTTTTAACATCTTGTGGATGGATGTAATCATAAATGTGACCAAAGACATGAAAAAAGATGTATGACGTTCAAGATCCACATTTCATGCTGAACTGGCACCCATCAATTGACCACCTTATCATTGTTCAATATATACAGATAGTAAATTGTTACAGTTTAATTGTATAAGAATGGTAAAGTGAAAATGACACTACAGAAATATTATTCACCAACTGGATAATCTCTCATCTAATGAATGGCTAATAAAAATTATTAATATACTTTCAGTATTTGGTTTGTGTCAAAGTTGTGAGAGCAACACATTTGACTCATTAATTAAACTGTATTACTTTGCTATCTATCTATCTATCTATCTATCTATCTATCTATCTATCTATCTATCTATCTATCTATCTATCTATCTATCTGTCTGTCTGTCTGTCTGTCTGTCTGTCTGTCTGTCTGTCTGTCTGTCTGTCTGTCTGTCTGCCTGCCTGCCTGCCTGC
This sequence comes from Epiperipatus broadwayi, assembly GCA_028023455.1. Lineage (NCBI taxonomy): Eukaryota > Metazoa > Onychophora > Udeonychophora > Euonychophora > Peripatidae > Epiperipatus > Epiperipatus broadwayi. Next base: position 422,004 of record JAQFVV010012721.1, on the reverse strand, counting down.
CTGCCTGCCTGCCTGCCTGCCTGCCTGCCTGCCTGCCTGCCTGCCTGCCTGCCTGCCTATCTATCTATCTATCTATCTATCTATCTATCTATCTATCTATCTATCTATCTATCTATCTATCTATCTATCTATCTATCTATCTATCTATCTATCTATCTATCTATCTATCTATCTATCTATCTATCTATCTATCTATCTATCTACTGAACAATGGTAAGAGTATGTTAAGAAATTATGGTATGGGACAATTGATGAATGCTGGTCCAGCACGAAATGTGAATCTTGGGGGATTATACATCTTTTTCACATTAATGATTACAGCCCTTCATTAGGTGTTAAAATTGGACAGAAACCAGTCCCTACTTTGCATGAGTGTGGTATAATCAAAATTACACTATAGAAATGTCCAATTCCTATTTTTTATCTTTCTATGTCTAATGAATTCAAGGCAGAAGACAAATAAGCAGTCATTTAATTTTTATTTAAAAGATATTTAATTTTATGTTTTTACCGATTTCATTTAATATTGCACAATCACAGTAGAAGTTCGCAGGCATTTTCCCATTATTTTAATTAACAATGGTCTAACAAATATCGCAATATTGACTAACTGCTTTGACATCATAGAATAACTTTGCCTCTGGCATTCAAACTTAGAAAATAAAAACATTATTTGTGATGTAAAATCACTAAATAGGTTTGCTTTCTGTTATAAAAAATCAATAAAAGATTGTTTGAAAGAAATGTTAACAAGAACTCAGTTAATCATGATTTATAATTATAAAATGACTACAAGTCGAAACGTTTGATTGTGTTTAAAAAAGCAATCAAGTTTTTAAAACTTTGCATTCAATGGCATTCTTATAATAAATATCAACACATGATTACATATATAGGCAGTATAGGGGGTAGCAAGCAGGCAAATGCCTAGAATGCCGATTGATTGGGGGATCGCTAGGAATCATAATTGTCTGTTTGGGAACTGAGAGAAGGTAATGGACAAATATTCAGTTTTCCTGGGTTATCAAAAAAGTTTCTTAAGTCTCTGTTGTATATATAGTAATATTAAAGTGTCTATTGAAGATCAAAATTTTTATATCTCCCCACAGAGAAATGGTAAAGGAGAAAATATTACCTATGACATTAATCAGGTAATAGTTATGACAATTTTATATATATATATATTCATGTGTCATAGCATTGGCCAGGAAGTGAACCTGCTAACCTGGGAAAACTGCTTATAAGACAGCTGTGTTGACCACTCGACCACCAATGCTTGCCGATAATTTTATATTTTCCCATTACTGCTTTACGCTTTTAGCTAAGAATATTTTAGATATTGTTTTTCCAACCAATAAATGAATGATCAACTTGTTTAAACACAACCACCTAAGAAATTCTAAGCTTTTTTGAAATCTGGAATCTGCTGAAATGAATTAATTAGTTTCAGAAAGCCACTCTTATATAATTGGTTTTTTATAGTTTACATTGAAACACATGTATTTAAGGGTAATCTGTTTTACACCCATAGCCAAAATTCAAGTTACCATCTGAAATAATCATTTGGGCAAAAAAGGATGTCAAAATACATATATAAGTAATGGTTACATTTCAAATTATAAGTGTCAAACTTACACACCTGTAACTTTGAAAATATCCACCCTGGATAAATTCAGCGCTGATTATAACTAATCATTTATACAACCAGAGATTATCTTAGTAATTGCTGAACATCCAGTATAATTATATTATAAAGACAACTAAAATCCATCTTATAAAAACGTATAATTAAAACGTAAACTTATATATCCTAATAGAAATACAGATTACTGATTTCATAATTCTGCTTTTTACAAGGTAAGATGGTGATCCTATCTTTGATAAAAGTTGCAAATATACCTTGTTACCCTAAGTAATTCATTTCTTTTCCTAAATCTAGTAAACCTTACATTGCTAATAATAATAAACTCCTTCAGAGAAACAGGACATGTATTAGAAGACAAACAATTGCTTAAACATTTTACAAATGGCTGCCTAATTGGTGTCATCACTTGCCATTTGTTTTTCATTAATCCCATTAGCAAAAATAATTTTCATTAGTCACAACATAAGCTACTTAAGCTGAAATTCTTTTTAATATTGGGTTATTGTTTAATTTATTTTTTGAAAATGATGTATAGAATGTTGCTTTATGATATCATTTGCAGAGTTAATTTTACTGGGCATTATTCAGTTCAACATTTTGACACCATTTTTTCTCTTACATTATATATATATATATATATATATATATATATATGTATAGAGAAATATATATATATATATATATATATAGTGTGTGTGTGTGTGTGTGTGTGTGAAAAGAGAAGAAAGACTAAATGCCAATAATCCTACAAACAGTAATAATGTCTGATGCTTTATTCAAATCTGAAACACTGTGATAAGTCTTACATATATGTTTGCTATATTACACAATAGTGCTTTTTGTAACATTTTCTTTTATTTAGCCAATGGCATTCATTGATTTAGTGATTCCATGCTTAGACTTAATTTTCTATAATTTTATCATCTTTTAGTTTGGGATTTTTCTTTATTTGTTTAGATTATTATTAATCAGATTTCAAATACTAGCTTTATGGGGCATTATTAAAAATATTACAATGTACACACATAATAAAATATTAATAAAGGAAAATATGTTCAATAATTTAACATTAGAGATCAAATAAAAGTAAATGATCTAAATTTTTAATTAAGTTTAATCTCTCTGCCATTTTTACTGATCTTTGATTTTGAAACTTTTTTTTATAGAAATTTTGTTTAGAATTACTTTTAACAATAAATATTAAATAGCTTTTAAATTTTAGTTTTATGGCACATTGCTAAAGTTATTATCTATGTACAAATAGAAGAATACTTTTAAACACAAATATGTATACACCTGGGTCTCATTTTATGCAGTAGATAGGTTCCTCAGAAAACATGCACAAACAAACACAAAAATAGACTCTACTTACCTTGACAAATGGAGGATACATACTGTAATTTTCCAAAAATTACATAAAAGCAAAGCAACAACATAAAATTACTTTAAAATTCACATAAAAAAAGAAGAAAATAAAATATGACTAATAAAAATTTTCAAATTAAAAAAAAATTGATACAAGACAAACTTTTTTTTTATTAACTACAGTATTTAATTTTATTCAAAATAATATATTTTTATACATAATTTACACTTTTTTTCATACATGTATGGTATTTTAATCATTATGGCTATTTGAGACATCAGATTCATCATGATGTGATGTGATGTGAGGTACAGTATCTTCTCCTTAAACGAAGTCAAGAGGAAATACAACTAAAATGTTTCCCAATCACTGTTTATCCTTCCGATTTTGCTAAGCGATCTAAAATTGAAATTTTTGTTTCCAAAGAAATTCCTTTTCTTGGGTGTTTTTTCCTCTCCATTAGGGTAAACTAAAAGTTAAAAAAAAACAAACTTAGACTTATGATAATAAAAAGACACTGACTCACCACTGTTGGGAAAAATTTAATTAAAACTAACAATTAAAAATTAAATTCTTATTTTTGTCTTTAATTTTCAATTCTGTTTAAAAATCAAATTTCATCGTTTCACATCACCTTAATTTCAGACCATGTTACGTAATTTTTAAATTGTTAATTACAACTAAAAATCAGATTTTAATTACAAAATTTAATTGTGTCCACTGTTGTTACTCACCTTTTAAAAATAAACTTGCGGACACTAAATGATTAATTTATAAAAAGCAAAAATAAAATGTGATTTAAAATGCAAAAACAACAACATAATACTATTTTTCATCTATATTGGACAGATTTACATTATAGTCTTGTAAAATTTAATTTGTGTATATAAAATGGGGAAATTCTGATTTTAAATGAATTATGAACTTTTTTATTGCATAAAATCTATTACAGTACTATTATAAAGTGCTGAAAATATTGAAATTATTAGATGGAAGTTGAACTCCGATAAGGCACTATTACTTTAAATATGACATGAGTGCACAAAATTTATAATATTTAAAGCAATAGCACATTATCAGAGCTTGACTTTTGATCTAATAATTTTTATTGCATAAAAGAAAACCACATACAAAGGTATTAAGAAGAAACATGAATCGCATAACTTCAAAATCGCATTAGATAAATCTGTATAAAATGAGACCTGGGTGTATTTTTATGAATAAAAATAGGACAAAAGGCAAGAGAATTCAATTTCAGATAAAAAAATTTATCAGTTTTTTATTTTGAAACTTTTTTTTTTTTACAGAGTTTTATTTGAAATTTTTTTTAATAGCAAACATTAATCCACGTTTAAATTCTACTTGCATGGCATGTGTCTAAAATTATATAGTATATAAATACTTTCAAAGAAAAATATGTACATTATTTTTACAACTAAAGATAATGAAAGAGATATATGAATCAAATGAATGAATATTAGATTTCTACCATTTTCCAAGTACTTTCATTTTGATTTTTTTTTTTATGTCAATATCAGTTAGCTTTCAAATTCTTTTTAATGACTAAAATTATTATAACATAAGTTTTTAAATTACTTTTTAACAAAAACATATATAAAATTTTATGCTAATTTTTGATTTTCTTTTTTGAAATCAACATTAATCTACTTTCAAATTCTCCTTTTATAAATTATCGTAGAACATTTTAAAATAAAAATATGTGCAGCACAACAATTTTTAGCTTCTAGAAATAAATAAAGGAGCCATGTTGATAACTGTTTTATGCACCTAACATGACTGCCAATCTAGTGTTATCCTGTGATTTTATATTTATTGTTTGATCTACATGCCTTCATTGCAGAAAATCTCACCATAAATTATATATATCATCACCATTGTCAAACATTGTCAATCCACTGCAGGATGGTCTCTTCAAGCTCAATTCATCTTCTCTGATCTCTAGCCTCTTGACATTATTCCTGCACATCATCCATCTATTTCTCATGTGGTATCTTTCTGGGTCTTTTAAAATCTTTTGGAATCCAGTTTAAGATTTCAATTGTCCATCTATTATCATTTCTTCTAGCAATAAGTCCATTCCAACTCCACTTCAGTCTTTTAATTCTTTCAACAATAATCAGGAGTACATTTATTCTCTTACCCATATTTAGAATTTTTGATCTCTTCTTGTTACTCCTAAGATAAATCTCTCCATATTTCTTTGAATGACATGGAATCTCTGTATTGCTCTTCTATTGCATGTCCAAGTCTTGTATCCATAAGTAAGAACTGGTAAAACACATTTATTAAAAACCTTCCTTTTCAAACACATAGGCATCTTTTCTTTTAATATTAAGTTATTTCTACCAAAATCACTCCAACCAAGTTTAATTCTATACTTAATTTAATCCATTATGTTTCCATCTGTTAATCTGACTAAGATAGTTATAGCTGTTAACTTCTAACTCATTATAATCAATCTTTATTTTTATTTTTTGAGAAAATCCATTGAACATTGCTTTAGTCTTTTTAACATTCATGTTTAATCCTACTTTTTTACTTTTATCTGATAACTCTTGTAACATTTCCTGAGCTCCAAAGCATTGTTTTCAAAAACAACCACATCATCTGCAAAAATCTAAATGACTTACATAATCTCCATTTACTTTTACTCCTTTAGCTTCCCATTTTAATCCACAAAATACTTTTTGCAGCACTACTGTAAAAAGTTTTGGAGATATGGAGTGACTCTGTCTTACACCCTTCTCAATGTTAATCTTCTTAGTATCATTTTGTAATCTATTTGTTGCTGTTGAATTTTTATAAGTATTCTTCAAAATATGACAATATACTGGACTGATATCTTGATGATCCAATACTTTAATCACTAGAGAAATGCTTATGTATATATATATATATATAAAGAATATGCTAATAGTTCTAAACAAGCTTAATTTATTTTTATTTATGTTTTAACTGATAAATGTTGCAGAAGAACTTTTGAGTTAGTAGCTCTCATCATTGAGAAGCTAGGACATCCAGGTATCAGATCACAAAATGCAAACTGAAGCCCAGCATTTATCTAAGACTTAACTATTAAGGTGAAAATCTGAAAATTTCAGACATGCATGTCTTCAAATCCAACTTTCCAACTCAAATAACTATATGGGACTGAACTATATTCAGATACATCTTATATTAATAAACTTAACAATCTAATATAGCCAAAGCCTTAACAGCTGAACTATAATATTAATAAAATCAAGTCAGACATCATGTGATTTATTTAGCTTGTATTTACAAATCTAATATAAAGAGCACACTTATAGCTCTAATTAAGTTTATTTTTTTTTTTTTTATCAATAACTGTAGCAAGATAACGCATTCAAAATCTCTTACCTCCAAACCTGTAAAAAAATACAAAAATAAAATAAGCTTGAGTAGAGCTATTAGCATACTCTTTATTTTACATTTGTAAATACAAGCTAAATAAGTCACGTGATGTGTGACTTGATTTTATTAATATTATAGTTTGGCTGTTAAGGCTTTGGTTATATTAGATTGCCAAGGCTATTAATATATGGTGTATCTGAATTTAGTTCAGACCCATATGGCTATTTGAGTTGGAGAATTGGATTTGAAAACATATAGATGTCTGAAAATTTCAGATTTTCAACTTAGTAGTTAAGTATTAGGTAAATGCTGGGTTTTAGCTTGTATTTTGTGATCTAGTATCTGGATGTCGTAGCTCCTCACTGAAGAGAGCTACTGGCTTGAAACCAGGATGGGAATAAGTCTACATAGAGATTATTTAGAGCTATTAGCATTTGTAAATACAAGCTACATAAGTCATGTGATGTGTGGCCTAATTTTAGTCATATATATTATGGCCTGTCTATAGGTGGTATGACCCTAAGCAGAGGTGCCAAGTCTCTACCTTAAGCCCTACTTGGACTCCGGCTAGGTACTATTAACAGACTTACCATTTCCCAACCATTTTCTTTAACTATAATAATTGAATTTAGGTAAGGCTATTATTTATCCCAATTTACTTTTACACGATTAAACATTTTTAAAATAAGACGTATTTTAAATATAATCAATGTGAGACTCGTTTATCTATAAACACCCCCTTAACATTAAACAAATATAAAATATTTGTTCAATGGCATGAAAATACACAGATACTCCTCCTTATTCAGCATCTACATACTCTCATGGCTAACAATAATATCCAATATATCATATCATATCTATAACTATTAAGTTTTAATTCAATCATTCAGTAAATAAATTTGTTAGATAATTACAGATAAACTTTGATTCCTATTATTTTTGATAATTAAGATTGGCAATAATCATAAGAATAACTTTACAATAAGATGATCTCAGAATAATCATTGATTTTATTAATTCTTCATACTACCTATGGAATATCAAGAGGGATTTTACGGATTTCCATGGGCAGTGCACAAATTAAGAAAGGCTTATAATATAAATCTATAATCAAACTTTATGTTTATGTTTTTTAATACTTATTATTAAAATAATATTAACTAAACTGTAATTAACACTAATACTTTCACTAATAATTAATTTATCGTTTAATTTTATATTAATAGACACAACTTAATAATTGGCAATGTCATCAATGACCTATGGGATCAAGGCAGCCTGTAGCAAGTAAAAATCTCTATTAAAAGGTGTGTGCTTAGTAAACTGTGAGATTGCATTACACTGAATTGATTTCTCATTTTAATTACAATCTGTACCTTTTGAGTTCATGTGATGTGGTGACAATGAGCCTAGAAAAGAAATGCAACATTTAGAACTTAAGTAAACGTTCAAAACAATAATTTTAATAACATTATTTACAAATCATTACAATAAACATTCCCATTAACAAGTAATTTAAAATAACTGTTATAATAAAATTGTATACAAACACTATGATAATAATAAAATAGTGGAAAATTAATCTTTGGAGTGTTTATAATAAAACAAAATCAATACTCTCCCATAGTATGTTGGGATATTTACCCCCATTATATGCTTATATATCACACATCCAGTTTTTTTTATTAAACAATCATCCCCCCCCCCCTTTTTTTTATTATAAATTCATGGTCTTTTATTTCAAACATCAAAATAATAATTGTAATAAAGTTGTATACCTAGTGATAAAGTAACAATATAAAACAATTGAGAAAAGAATGCTATAATTCTGGATGTTTACAAGAAAAATCAAAATTAATATTTTTATATTTCCCATAAAAAATATCATCGTTTTTATTTATCAATTGGTACATGTGAACACACTCTGCCCTCTTAATCACATATACATAGTGTTAAATACATTATTATACATTTCATTCTGGGATATTGATCATATTTGTAAATTCAAATCACTAATACTATTTAATAACAGCATAACTTTTAAATAACTACTGATATAAACAATTGAATTAATTCACTTATTAATTCAAACTATCTGTTGATTTAGTCCCCCCCCCCATTGTACTAACAACTCATAGATTAAGACATATAAATACAAACATTAGGAACCAGTTCTCTTTTTAAACTACCAGCTCATTCCAAAATTCGCAAGGCATTTGGGTTATTGCAACAGTAGTAATTCCTTTTTGTTTAGTAATAGATTATTTATAGCTTGCCTTATCCATTCTAGATGACAGATATTTCCACTATACTATACAACACACTCATAATTTCACTCAAATATATATATATCATTCAACATTGTTCTTTTAAACTCTATAGAAAGTAACATTCCCATCGATATTGTTCAGAGTTAATTATTTTTCCCATCAAGCTTATTACAATCAGGATTTTATATGTAGCCTTAATGACAATGAACACTTTTCAGGTATTATTAATTTAGTTCTATTGACTTTTAAAAATGTATACTTAGCTGTTTACCAGAGATTTACCTTTCTTTTGTTTGTCCTTGTTGAGTATTTACCTGTGTTCACCTATTTCATTTTGCCTATCACTGAAATTCATTTTAAACATGGCACAATTACGGTTCTCTTCCAGTGAATATATTTGTTGATATTCTTTTAATATGCACATTTTATTCATCTCTGATTATTTTTTCAATATAATAACTTCTAAGAGGTTATTAGAAATTATTGACTGTAGACTTGTCCAGTAGAAACCAATTAAGTTATTCCATTATTTTAAACATGAAGCTTATAATTATATCCAGTATATAGATGCAGAGTTAAACTTCATTACTTTTTCTGTTTGTAAATAATATTTTTATGAATTTTTATCCAACTTTTTTATATATATAACAACAACAACAACAAAAAATCTAATTACTTATTTTTACAATTTAAAAAAAAACGTTTTTTTTTTCTGTCTTTTCCCTCTTTTTTTTCTTCAATTTTATAGTAACGATTGCTTGACACTTGTTGATTGGTGGATTATTTCCTCCACCTTTCTGTTAGAACAACATTTACTCAGTAGCAAGTATTTGATCTATTTTAAAATAACAATGGTTTTGCAATATTTTTATTTTTATTTAAAAAAATAATACTTTTTAGAAATTAAACAAAATACAATTTACTTTTTTAATTTTAGATCAGTATTTTTTGTAAAATTGATAAATATTTATCTACTTTTAAGCATAATATACCGACTTGACTATAAATAATTTCTATTTTTAAAATCAAATGTGCACTGACAATAATTATTGGTCTCTATAACACATTATGTTTACAAAATACAATTTGAACATCACTGGTTTTAATGCTAAATATCAATTGTCCATCTATCTGCATATATACGGCTCTATAGGTTATTATTTATATCAATTGTCCATCTATCTGCATATATATGGCTCTATAGGTTATTATTTATATGTATCTTGAGTTAATTGTTTTACCTATCAGATACTTTATAAATTTCCATTAACTAAACCCAAGTTCAAACCCTATGATCTAATATGTCATTATTGTGTTTTTTTTTTTTTAGTTTAATAAGTAAATATCACTGGGTTTAACAAAATTTAAAATTATACAACAAAATTTTATTTTAGAATAGAGTGGACTAATAAAAAGTGCACAATATATATATATATATTATGGGATCATCTTAATTATTAGTTTCAACAATTATCAATTCACTGAAGACTAAAGTTCTTTCCAAAGTTAAATTCAACCCCCCCCCTCCCGATCTCTCTTTTTTATATTACATAAACAAACTTTCTTTTTTATCCATCCACTTCATATGTAGTCTTTATTTTTATGGATCCAATTTAAGACTTCAATTTTCCATCTTCTACCATCTCTTTTAGAAATATGTCCAGTTCAATTCCATATCAGTTTTTTTTATTTTTTGAATGGATCTGTTTGTTCTCTGATGCAAATATTTTTATTATCAATCCCTTTTTGTTATTCCCATGAGAAATTTCTCCATACTCCATTGAATAGTCTATTCTTCTGTTAAATGTCCAAGTCTCAGATCCATAAATATCAAATGGTAAAACTATTAAAAACATTCCCTTTTAGAGATATATGCAAATTTCTTTTTAATACCAAATTATTTCTATCAAAGGCACTCCATCTAAGTTCAATTCTATGATTAATTTAATCTACTATGTTTTCATTCATGATAATTTTTAATAAGTAATAAATTAATTAATGATTGTTTATAAGTAAAAAATGGAAAGTTTGCACCTAATTAATATATATATATGTTCATATATCATAGCATCGGCCAGGAGGTGAACCCATAACAATCATCTGCAACCAACCGCTTGCTTGCAAGGCAGCTGCGCTGACCTCTTGGCTAACAACACTTGACATTTCATTTTTTTTCATATTTTATATACAAAATTACAAAATGTTTCACTTTGAAATGTATCTGTTTTTTTATTTCATTTTTGCTTTTATTCATTTTTTATAAAGGTTCAAAATTTCAAACTACAAGTTATGACTGTGAGGGCAGTTTTTTCGTGAAGCAGATAGACAAGGAATTGAAACGTTACAAAGAAACAAATAGAATGATTTTGTAATTTGGTGTTCATATTTTAATATTTCAACAGTTTCATTTCTAGTTCATTAATTTGTTTGTCACTGTTTTTATTTGCATATAAATTTCTTTTTACAGAGTTTCAGTTTATATTATTTGATTGTAAACAAAATTACTTATCAAAAAAAAAAGTTACTTATAAAAAAATTAATAAATAAATGCTTTATATTTAAAAAATTTTGTGTAATGACTTTGAAAAATTGTGAACAGTGCATTGATGATGTGTAAGTGTAGTGAAATGTCATAAGACACATTGAAGTGATGAAATATATAAGATAATTTATCACATGTTGAAATGCCGGAATATGATATTTTCACAATGGATAAAGCTTACATCAACAGATTTATACTTATATCCTTTAATCAAAAATATTTTTTTCCAGATGTCATAGCATCGGCTGGGAGGCGAATCCGCAATAACAGCCTGCAAACAACTGCTTGCTCGCAAGGCAGCTGTGCTGACCTCTCGGCTAACAATGCTTGACTAGATCAGCCAATCTTCATAATAAGTTAAATTCTTATATATCTGAAAAAATCTTTCTCTTTAAATTGATTCTCAGGTCATAATAGAGTAGCATTCATCATTCATCATCATCATCATCATCAACCATTATCAACCCACTGCAGGATGAAGATCTTTCCAAATTCAGTCCATCTTCTCAGATCTTTAGTTTCTCTTCTCCACATCACCCCTGCACACTTTTTTATTTCATCCATCCATCTTACATGCGGGCTCTTTCTGGGTCTTTTACAATCTCTTGGAATCCAGTATTAGATTTCAATTGTCAATCTATTTATCATTTCTTCTAGCAATATGTCCAGCCCAACTCCACTTCAGTCTTTTAATTTTTTCAATGAAGTCAGTAACAACTGCTTGTTCTCTTGCACATAGTTGTGTTTTTGATCTCTTTTTGTTAGTCCCATCATGCATCTCTTTATACTTCTTTGAGTGGTCTGAAGTCTCTGTATTGCTCTTCTATTTAATCATTAAACCACTGTAAATAATAGTAAATGATGGATCTTCATTCAAAATAACCATTGCATGTAATAATTAGTGCTCATCAAGCTTATAATATACAGTTCAAATCTACAAGTAAATTATAACTTCTTTTTAGCTGAGAATTTTAAAAGCAGTTCAGAATGTGTTTAAAGATCTGCCACATAGGCATCCAGTTTGATAAATTCTCAAATTAATTCAGCTAGTTCATACAAGAATTAATTCACTGACTATGATATAAAATAGAAATAAACTCCTATAGGTATTAAAAGCATGGTGTTTTTATGTATAAAAATACTAAATAACAGTCCTCCATTTCTACTGCATTTGGTTTTAAACTTTTCTTTTGATACCTAAAATTATTAATGATAACAAATCTTAAAAGAGAGTATAGTAATAAATTGAAAGCAAGAAAAATCATATGACTATGTGCGCAAGATGAGGAAATGGAGAAGAGATGATTCCTGCTAGTATTTGTACAAATGGATATGTACACATAAAATTATATTTCCAAAATTATGGGTTACTGAATCTGTCAGTGGTATATCTATAAATAGGGCAAATTATTGCATGGTAGCAATTTAATCTCTCTCTACAATTCCATTTTTTTCTTTATTCACTCCCAATTTTAATTTCTGAAAAATGTCAATTGTAAATTTTCATGGTTTTTATTGATTTCTTGTTGGTATATATCTAATATCGGCTTGCAAAAATGCTTGCTTGAGAATTTCAAACTTTTTCTGGTTTGTAATTATGGATTTGTTTTGGAATTTTTATTATTCCTGTCTCTAAAAAATTGTATAAATTTTTTTTTATTTCTTGGCTTTTTTAAAGGGGAGGAATAAATGAATGCTGTCTGTAGTATTACCTAATTCGAATAACCTGTTTTGATTTGTAATTGAGAGATTTGATTTGGAAATTTTGTCTTTAAAATTTCTTTTTTTATTGGCTTTTTAAAAGTGAGAAGAAAAAGAGGGAGAGTCAGTGTGATAATTGCTTTGTGAACTTTGATGTCCCTACATTCAATACAAATCCAATCAAACACTCCAAATAAAAATACACTGGTTGACTATAAAACAAACAAAAAAAGCTTAATATAAAAATTCCTTTTTTTATTGATTTGAATTTTTTAAATTAAAAACTAAAAAATGATACAACCATTTAAATAAAAGCTAAGACAATTGCATCCAGAAATATTTAAAATCAACAACAAAGTTTATTTTGAAACTAATTTTTAAGAAGTTAAAAAAAAATCTTATAGCAGGAAAATGTTTCTTTCCATTTTTGCCTTTTGTTTAAAAATTATTTCACATTGAATTTTATAAAAATAAAAGTTGGCCCCCTCAAAAAAAGATTTAATAAAAATTAATATTAAAAGATTTTGCATTGCACAACTAATTTAAATTCAAATTTCTAAATTTTTTATTTAATATATTTCCAAAACTATGTCCTTTCCATCTCCATTACTTTTTACAACAAATTTCTAAAAAAAAAAAAAAAGAATTCAAATGTCCAAAACGACTTTTTTTTTGTCATTTACAGATAAAAAATGATTTTTCGAAATCACTTATTTTTGGCTTTTTCCTTCTGCCACCCCACTCAATCTATCTTCATCCTCTTTATACCAAATAAGAAATTGAAAGGGAAATAAAAATTCTCCAAAACACAAAAGAGCTGTTGTCAATAAAAACAAATACTAGGAAGTTTTAGTTTAAACAATGAATTTATAAATTTAATTATATAATATTACCACTAGGATAAATTGCCATTTTTGCAAAGAAATCTGTTATTTCTTGATTAGTCATTCCAGTATTTGAAGCAGTGTTTAAAGACTGAATTAATGAGAAAATTCAAATGTATATAGTTGATTAAATTGATACCTAACTATTGTATTATAATTAATTTTACATTTATATATATAAATAATAAAATCAAGTCATATATCACATGATTTATATAGCTTGCATTTACAAATATGTAAAATAAAGGGCCTACTAATAGCTCTAAACAAGCTTTTTTAATGATAAATGCTACAATCAAACACATTTAAATCATCTTTATCTAGGATTGTCCCATCCCTAGACCAGTTTTGAGCTATGGCTCTCTTCAGTGAGGAGCTGGAACTCAAGCTTTAAACATTATTACACTTATTATTTAAGTAATACATTGGGTGCAATTTAAAAATTTTAATTGCAATTTGAATACTATAATTGACTACTTATTAGTATGCATTCAGAACAGGTTATATTTACCTGTTTAAGGAGGTTTATTTAAACTTCTTTGTATCAACAATTTCTGTCTCAGTGGTCAAGTTGTAATCTTTAATGTCTATATAAATATATTGGACCGAAAATAAATGTGGAATTCCACCTTTCTTGTTAAAAAGTTGCCTTGATAATAATAGATTGAGCCAGTTGCTCATTATTTATATTGAGATTGTCTAACTGATGACTGATCTTAATGAATATATATATATAATCAACTTTAATTTTATCCCATATATTCTTATCATATGAATAAAGATATCTAAAAAAGTACATTTCATTTTCAGATATCTTCATTCATGTGATTAGAGCACTTGTGGAAAAAATAAAGTTCTAAATGTATTGTTGCACATGGAAAACACGTGGATTGGAATTGAATTAATTATTCCTGTGTAGTTGTGTTAAAATTTAAAAATGTTTACCAGGCATAAAAATGGTATGATAATTTCTAGCCTAAAATTTATCATGAATAATCACTAAGGTAATTATTTAGAGAAGATGTTACCATAATTGTGTGAGCAATAAGTTTAGTAAATGTCGCATTATGACTATAACGGTGTTTAAACGCAGTTTTATAAAATAATAGAAATTAATTAGTTGAAAAATATCATTAATAGGAGTAGCAATAAAAGTAAATATATTTATAATATAAGTAAATAGTCAAGTGTTGTTAGCCAAGAGGTCATCGCAGCAGCCTTGCAAGCAAGTAGTTGGTTGCAGACGGTTGTGGGTTCGCGTCCCGGCCGATGCTATGACATATGAAAAAAAATATAAGTAAATATATCTAAGTGTAATAATACTGAAGGATAAATGGACAACAGTTTGAAATTCTTTATTGTTATCTATATTGGGATTGTCTAAGTGTTGACTGGTTTCTAATGATGTCAACAGACATACACACATATATCATTAGAAACCAGTCAACACTTAGACAATCCTAATATAGATAACAATCAAGAATTTCAAACTGTTGTTTATTTATCCTTGAGCATTATTACACTTATATATATTTGCTTATATTGATACTCCTATTAATGACATTTTTTAACTATTTAATTTCTATTACTGTATTTTATAAAACTGCGTTTAAACACCGTTATAGTTATAATGCGACATTTAGGATGTTTATTATTTTACTGCTAAAAATGTAAAATGTTTCTTTAGAATTTTTTTAGTTTAATTTCTATGACTTTTTTATTTAACTTCAAGTCAGAATTTAAAAAGAAAAGAAGACAGAAAGAAGTAGAATGTTTGATTAGAAAAGATAAATCTAGATGAAGAATTGGATTCTGTCTATGAGAATAAGTTGTTTATGACAGAATTTTTGGAGATAACATTTTTTGTTAGGAATAACAAGATAACTTTATCATTTCTGTCATATGAAATTTTATTGGTTGCCCGTATATTTATGTCAGGAAAAAGTCTTATCTGTTTTTAATGTGAAATATCTTGTTTAGTTTTTGTATAATGTTCACCAAAACTAAAAATAGATAAATAAAAAAATACAACAATCAATTATGCAAATAAGTTATTTACTGTCTGTCTCCTATATATTATTTAATATACTAGTGACCTCTATGTCTAAAAAATTCAATGTAATAAAAATAGGACTTAATTAGTTTTAACTACATGATCTCCCTATTGAGTAATTTCGATAAAGTAAAATGTATAATGTGAAAAACAAACAGATGTTACTGACATCTTTGAAAGAATTGAAGACTGAAATGGAGTTGGGCTGGACATATTGCTAGAAGAGATAATGATAGATGGACAATTGAAATCTTAACCCGAATTCCAAGAGATTGTAAAAGACCCAGAAAAAGACCACATGTGAGATGGATGGATGAAATAAGAAAGTATGCAGAGATGATGTGAAGAAGAGAGGCTAGAGATCAGATGAATTGAACTTGGAGAGACCTTCATCCTGCAGTGGATTGATAATGATTGATGATGATGATGATGATGTTAATGTGAAAATTACATTGATCTTTATAAGTTTTAATTTATAAAACAGCACAATTCCTACAAAGTTAATGAATTTTATATTGTTGATAACTTCACACAAGTACTTATAATTAATTAAATTTTTATAATAATTCGGCACAGATTTAAATTTTTATTCAAATTTACATCATTTTAAAATTCCAGAAGTATTTGTAGAAAAAAGCTGCAGTATATTAAGCATAAAGATATTTGTAGCACAACAGTACTACTTTCTTAACTGCTAAACTTAATACCTAAGTTTGAATCTGGTCCAAGAATTTTTTTTTTTAGAAAATTAGGGATTTTGCACACAACTATATCATAACTACCAATTGGTTATCAAATATTAGTCAGTCAAAGGATATTTTTCTATTCTTAGATGATAAATCGAGCAAGAAAACTATTCAAATCCTCATTACTTGATAACAAGGAGTAAGGTTTTCTTTAGATGTGATATGTTGGACTATTTATATTATCTATTATTAAATGTTGAAAGTGTATAAAATTTTAAACTTTATTTAAACTTTTCAAGTACAACAACTTGTTAATAATAACACACATATAGACAACAGTTAATTACACAATGTTTCAAGTAGTATATTCTCCATTACTCGAAACATTGTGTAATTTCTAACTAGTGCTGTCTATTTGTGTGTTATTACTAACAAGTTGGTTGTATTTGAGAAGTTTAAATAAAGTTTAAACATTTCTATACATTTAACATTTAATGATAAATAATGGAAATAGTCCAACTTATTATCACACCTAATATACCATCATCACAAACCTTCAGGCAAATATGTTTTCTTAGTCAAGCAGCACAGCCGCCTTGCAAGCAAGCAGTTGGTTGCAGACTGTTGTTGCAGGTTTGCCTCCTGACCAATGCTATGACATATGGAAAAAAATGTTTTCTTTTCTTTTTATAAAAAAACTATTAGAGAAATATTTGCCTAACAGTGGGATATTTAAAGTTTATTTTGTCAACTTTTACACTGAATAATAAGATTAAAAAACCAAATACTTTCATCACTGTATTGTCAAAAAAACATAAAATTGTTTCCAATAATGTTCCAATCCAAGAATATATATATATTGTACCATTTGTTTATATGGTACAAATATATTGGCATCTGGTAAAATATTTAAAAGCTAAAAAAAAAAGTAAATTTAGCGATTTTTTAAAAGAAAAACATTTTTAGATTTTTTTTCTGATTAGTATAATTTATTGTTTAAAAAAAACATACAATGAAAGTTAAAATTGTCGTTCGTATTTGTTTTATGTAATTAAAAATAAAAGTTAAATTGGAAAGAATAAATGACATGCAAATTACTGATCCAGATAAATTAAAAGAATTTCAAAAATAAAAAGATTGCAAGTAGAAAAGTAAAAATTCCAAAAGTAAAAAGATTGTAATTAGAAAAATCTTTTTAATAATTAAAGATGGCAGAATTATGCTAAAAAAATAATAACTTTGTAACTTCAATTTAAGAGAAAGTGTAGAAGATTATTATCTTATATGCTGATAAAAGAACAAACAAAAGATATGCGCAGAAGTTTCAAAACTGGATCGGGATATAAAAGGAGGAGGACAACCTCGATCTAGGTCTTCTCTATACCTTCTAGTTATGTGTCTGAAAGCTGGAGGTTTCCATGAGCATAACCTGTGGCAGTAATAGATGTCTGCACAGGTATGCCACTTGCAGTACCCAGTCATCAAGCAAGCAATGGAGATGGGTCTTGTGAAGACCGCTTTTTGCAATAAAAGGGTCACAACAACCATGCCTTTTCTCCACGAGCATAATCTGTGGCAGGAATATACATCTGCACAGGTGTGCCACTTGCAGTACCCAGTTGTCAAGTAAGCAATGGAAATGGACCCTGTGAAGACCGCTTTTTGCAATAAAAGGGTCATGACAGCCATGCCTTTTCTCTGGTTATAGAACAGAACAATAATGGAAGACGCCGGCAGGAGAGACTGATGAAAATTCTTAGGAGCTCGGAATCCCAAAAACACACACCAACTTACCGGTAAGTTAAGAGTAACTTTTCCTAATTGTGACAAAGTTTGCAAACAATTACAAAAATTGATATCAAAATAATCCCGATCAAGACTTCAAATTTTATTCTGCAAGAGACTCTTGTGTACCTAAGAACTATAATCATTGAACTGTTTTATTATTATTATTAATTAATTCATGTCTGGATTAGTGTGTGTGCCATCTTTCCAATTAATTAAATCATAATGTTTTTGTTTTTTATTATTTATATTTTAATTTGTTAAAATAAAAAATCTTTATTTCTAATATATTGTACGTTATTAATGATTATTAATAAATTTATGAAAGTTAATTATGATTTAAAAATATAATTTACCTTGTTAATGCTGTATCGAAACTCAATCCTTCAGAGTTTCTAGATAATTTCATCGTAGCTAAATAAATAAAAAACGGATGTTCGCCAGCGAATTCTAAATATAGAATTCTAGCGCCTTTCAAATAAATTAAAAGCTGGCTTACTTTATCCCATTATTTTAGTGGCTACATTAGTTAAAAGAGTGTTGTCTGACCAGGAAAAATAATTGCATCCATTAAATCTTACTGAATTGTATGACGAAACAAATTTAATAGATAGGACGTAATTTGGTCACCGAGTACGAGTAGTTAACTCGTTTAAAACACCAAAAAAGTAGTGGACATTACATATATATATATGTTGACTGACATTTCAATCTATCTCACTCTAAAGCAGGATATAAAAAATTTATTTCATGTCTGAGTCAATAATTATTGTTTCTCTATATCTTACAGTAAAATAAAAGTGTATAAGAAAAAGCGGGATCTATAAGCATACCCCTCTATACATGACCATCGAAAACTACTGCGTAGTAAATCGAAAGATTTCATGCTGTATGTTTATAATTTGAACTCAGTGAGTTAAGTGTGAAGATATTTAAGTTTCACACTTTCAAATATATGTACTTTGGACTGGCTTGGATATATATAAAGACAAGTAAAGAAGAGAGTGGAACTGCTCTTTTCTTATTAAATTCTCTGTCCCACTGCTTAAGATTTGATTGGCTGGTTGTAGTCATAAGCGCTTGAGAAATTTGCACTCTCTCAATTATTTCAATATTGACTGCACTTTAAATATTATTTACATATATTGCTGCAAATTTATAACATCGAAAACTACTGTGTAGTAAATTGAAAGATTTCACGCTGTATGTTTATAATTTGAACTCAGTGAGTTAAGTGTGAAGATATTTAAGATTCACACTTTCAAATATAAGTACTTTGGATTGGCTTGGATATATATAAAGACAAGTATAGAAGAGAGTGGAACTGCTCTTTTCTTATTAAATTCTCTGTCCCAGTGCTTAAGATTTGATTGGCAGGTTGTAGTCATAAGTGCTTGAGAAATTTGCACTCTCTCAATTATTTCAATATCGACTGTGCTTTAAATTATTATTTAATTATAATAGAAACTTTATTATATCTGTGCATTTATAGCTTTTTTAGTGATAACATTTAGGTGATCATATAAAAAAATATATTCTTTTATCTTGCATCTGAGTAATATCAATTTTACTGGCCAACCAGGATTTTCCTTGTTACAGCACTCTTCCACAAGCAGTTGCATCTTACCAATATTTGAATCTAAAGACTTTAAAGGAATGATACAACTATCTGGCATTTCCACTTGTGGGGGTTCTGCTTCTATGCAGGGTAAACTATCTATCCTCATATTGTGCTCTAACGAAAATACTGCAGATTCCTTTGTATGTACTTGAACAGAAAATGTACACCCTATAAGAAATAGGAGTCAAAAAAGCAGCACAGATGTTTATTTTAGGGCAAAAGGCTCTTAATGCTTGTTCCAAATGAATCATATACATATCATCATTTAGAGAGGGATCATGAGGCTGAAAAATTTCAAAAATAAATTTCTCTATAGAACGATCGTGCTTATTCATAATAGCTACAACAATCTGTTCAACTTCTTTTTTGACTAAAAGAGGTCTGATTTCATCGATAACATCTTGTATATACTGTTTAAGACTTGGATAAATTGACATTATAACAGGTATGTTGTACTTTTTTCTTCTTTCCAAAATAGCAGCTGGGTAAATTTTATGAACGTAAAGAATATTATGGATAGCAACTTCTAATAGTTCACTCAAAATATCCTCAGTAACTTCAGTTACATTTATTTGTTGAAGTTCACCCACAAGATCCATATGTTAAATGTCTTGGTATTTATAGATGCAAATTCATTGATTCAGACTTTATTTTTTGCAAAACATAGCACAAAAACTTTCACTAAACATTAGCTCCACAGCTAACCAACTGTAAACAAAGAGTTTTTTTACTGTGCTTATTGCCATTTTTTTACAGTTTGACTCTTGCAATCATCTTACTTCAATTTACATTCAGCGTTACACCATATTTTATAAAAAGAAATAAAAATATATAAGAGAAAAATGAATATAAATTATTTTTGCCACTGTAGGATGCTGTAAGCATTTTAAGACTTTTGCAGATTAAGATTTGTAACAGACTAATAGAGATAAGTAAATAATTCCTGTTTCTGTGTGTAGTTTCTTATAGATGAAAAAACTAGATAAATATGTAAACTATTTAAAGAGCATCAAAAAATATATACTAAACAAAACATACATATAATATTTTAATAGTGAATATAATTTTCAATTCAACAAATTGCTGACTCTAATAAAAAATTGTTGTAGATATAATAAACACCTCCACACTTCCCCATTCTTTTCAAATTCATATAAATAAAGATATAATAAAAGACAAATGACTCCAAGATGCATTTAGTGCTGAACCATAACTCATCAGTTGGCCCAGGTCACTATCTCTCATATATATCTCTATTATATGTTCAATGAAAATCATAACTATGTTTGAATCATTTAAAAATACTAACATCTACTTCAATAGTGGTGAAATATGTAGTTATAATAGAAATAAACAATTTCTATTCTGTACAAGGATAAGACTTCTATCGTAATAATTAAAATATATAATTTAAATATTTAAAAAAATTGTGGTACACACATATATTAAAGCTTAAAACATACTCAAAGAAAACGCAATAATAATAATATTGAATGCATTAAAAAGTATAGAAATAACACAACAGTCATAAACTTATAACTGTATTTTGTTTATATAATTCCAAGAATTAATTAAGCAATAATCAATGGGGGTTTTAAATTTATATTTTTTGAAAATGATATTAAAATAGAAATCACTTTGAAATTTGAACATTAATGAAAATTTGAAATAAAGAGAGAATATCTTGAGTGATATTTCAAACTACAAGACAGATGCATTCGTAATTTTAGAAACAAACAAATAAAAAAATAAATAAATAGAGGATTATGTGAGTTTTAAAAATAAGAACAGTAGTAACAGAATTTATGTATCTATATAAATAAAAAGATTGAAAAGACATGGTGGAATAGGAAGCAATTATTAAGAGCAATTGCAGATTAATGGAGAGAACGTGTTTAGCTCCAGAGGGGGATTGTCAATAAGTAGTAATTAATAGTTTATTAGCAACATCAAAAGCTAAAAGTTATTTCTGTTTATATGGATATAATCTCCTTATGTCAATTTTTTATTATAAAAACAATCTGAAAATATTTAATTCAACTTAAATATGTATATCATTTTCATCATCATTGTCAACTATTATCAATTCACAGCAGGACAAAAGCCTTTCCAAGTTCAATCCATCTTCTCTAATCTCTAGCCTCTCGTTTCTACATCACCCAGTACACTTCCTTATTTCATCCATCCATCCCACATGTAGTCTCTTTCTGAGTCTTTTACATACTTTTAGAATCCAGTTGAAGATTTTAATTGTCCATCTATGATGTCAGTAACACCTGTTTGTTCTCTTATTCATATATTGTGTTTTTGATTTTTTTTTGTTACTCCTAACATAAATCTCTCCACGCTTCTTTGAGTGGTCTGGAGTCTCCGTATTGCTTTTCTATTAAGTATGCAAGTCCCAGAGCCATAAATAAAAACTGGTAAAACATATTTATTAAAAACCTTTCTTTTCAAACTCATAGGCATATTTCCTTTTAAGATTAAGTTATTTCTACCAAAAGCACTCCAACAAAGTTTAATTCTATGATTAATTTCGTCCATTATGTTTCCATCTGTAGTAATAATTTGACCAAAGTATTTGTAGTTGTTAACATCTTATACCACATCATAATCAATCTTCATTATAATTTTTTGAGAAAATCCATTGAACATTACTTTAGTCTTTTTAACATTTATCTTTAGTCCTACTTTGATCCGATAATTCCTGTGACATTTCCTGAAGCTCTAAAGCATTATTTCCAAAAACAACTGCATTATTTGTAAAATCTAAATGACTTAAATAATTTCTATTTACTTTTACTTTTTTAGCTTTTCATTTTAATCCACAAAATATTTTTTGCAGCTCTGCTGTAAAATGTTTTGGAGATATGAAGTCTCTCTGTCTTACACCCTTCTCAATGTTGACTTTCCCAGTATCATTATGCAATCTAATTGTTGCTGCTGCATTTTTATAAATATTCTTTAAAATATGACAATATTCTGGATCTATATCTTGATGATCCAATGCTTTAATCACTGAAGAAATGTTTATACAATCAAATGTCTTTTCATAATCTACAAATCCAACACATAATGGCAACTCATATTCATTGGTTCTTTCTATAACTTCTCTCAATACTTGTATATGATCTACTGTACTAAAATCACTTTTAAATTAAGCTTGTTAATTTGATTGGTTGAAATCCAATGTTCTCTGTAGACGAGTTGTAATTATCTTGATAAAAAATTTGTATAAAACTGATAAAAGGGCTGATAGGTCTGTAATTTCCAATATCTTCTTTATCACCTTTTTTAAATATTAATATTAATACCACATTTTTCCAATCATCTGATACATCTTTATCATTTAAACATTTGATATATAATTTTGCCAAAATTTTTTCTATTTCTTTATCTGCTTCTTTTAATATATTGATTACAATTCCATCATTACATGGAGCTTTTCCCTTCTTTATAAATTTAATTACAAGCCTCACTTCCTAGGTAATTCAGAAGATATAATAGATGTAGGAGTCTTTATTACTATATAATTCTTGATAAAACTCTTCTCCCCATTTCCTGATGTCATCTCTCTTTTTAGTTCATCTTTTTTCTTATTGCAGATATGTTTCCTACCAATACCATAATGTTATTTTACCTTCTTGAGACTTTTATTCTCTTCTACAGCTTTTCTTATTAGTTCACAATTATACTTTCTTATATCCTTATATCTTTTTCACACTAGTTTACAAAATTTCAGGATATTGAATCTTTCTTAAGGCATCATTTTTATATATCTTCATATTCTTTCTTTTCTTCATAAATTCTCTAGTTTCAGTAGAACTTTTATTGACCAATTGCTGCTTTTTCTATCAGCTATCTTTGGTGCAGTTTTTAAAAGTGTATCGGTTATTTTTCCTATAAATTTCATTCAAATCTGAATTATATCAAAATCTACTACTAATACTTGAAACCGATTTGCAAGTTCTAATTTAAATTCATTAGAATGTTTCTGAAGATTAGGAATGAAAACTGTAAATATTGTTTTTCTTAATAATTTTTGTCTCTCTAGTTTTGCATTAAAATGTATCTTACATCTTACTAATTGATGATCACTTCCTGTGTTGAATTTATTATGAACATTACAATCTTAAACTATGTATTTTTTAGTCAAAATATAATCCAATTCTACTGTACCTTCATTTGGATGCTTCCATGTCCATTTCCTTTTAACATTTTTCTCAAAAAAAAAAAAAAAAAGAATTCATAATATAAAGTTTTTCTTTTTTTTTCAAACTCCACAAGTCTATGTCCTCTCTCATTTCTATTACCATAACCAAAATTACCTACAGCACTGTCATCCTTCATTTGTTTACAAATTCTAGCATTAAAGTCTTCCATAACATTTAAAAATGTTGTTTACTCTGATCAAAAGCCTTTTGTACATCCATATAAAAATCTTCTACTACTTCATCACTATGAGAACTTGTTGGGGCATAAACCTGAATTATCTGCATTAGAAATCTGCTATTAAATTGAATAACTAATCTTGCCACTCTGTCCTATACACCATTAATTTCCGTAATGTTATTCTTCTACTTTTTAATTATAAATGAATTCTACTCCACTTGTACTTCTAATATTTGTGCCTTTATAGTGAAGAACATGTCCACTCTTCAATCAATTGTCTTTTATCTTTTCTTCCAACTTCACAAGGTCCACAATCAGGGGATTCTTAGCACCCTCCATTTTCCGCTACCAACTGCTGCCTTGACAGGTGACTTAACAGTTGGAAATAAGGGCCATGATTATTTTTGTCTGTCATGATTGTATCTATCTATTAGAAAAGAAATTTTTATTCACACACATTCATTCTGCCTTATCAGACAACTGAGAAGAAAGACAATGGTGTTTCTTGATCTTAAATTCAGAGATAAAAAACCAATAAACTCACAATTCTGGACTAATGCATGTTGGTGAGCAGCCCATCCATCACTTAATAATAACAGCTGCAATGATAAGAATATATGGAGTTGATATTAGAAATTTTCTCTTTTCAGTTTTTTTAAGGTCTCTAAGAAAAACCAAAGGGTAGCAGCTATATATATATATATATATATATATATTGAAACAGATATACTGTTCCTCGTATATATATTCAAAAGATCCCCCCCCCCCATTTAAAAATGTCTAGCGTTAACATCTGCATTGGGAATGCCAATTGATAGTTCCTTCCTGCAGCATGCTCATCAGAAAATTGTTACAACTGATGTAATAAAAGGGTTGTATGGGGGTCCGGTTATATTTGGTGCCTTACTGTGAGGCCTTATCTGGCATAGGCTGGTTAATTTGCCGCCCTACTGTGAGGTCCGATCTAGCTAGCCTACGCATAGGCATAAGCAGATCACGATTCTGTGATATAAACAGTGCATATGATGCAGTGATGTGATTTGTTCAGGAAGTGTGGAAAAATAAAAGTTTAAAAGAAAAACACAAAAATGAATGGCATAGAGAATAAAACAGGCATTTTAAAGAAGATGGAGTAAAGTCATGGTGTGGATGGAGAGAGAAGCTTATTAAAGTTGAAATAAAAAAAATACCACTAAACTAGAATAAAATATTGATGAAAACCAGATCAAAAACAAAAAAAATGATGAATACAGAAAGCATAGAGGATCCTCCTGAGAAAGAAGATAAACAAGAAGCTAAAGCAGATGAGGAATCAGAGAAAACAGGGGAGACGTCTACATTAGCCCAGTTATTGGAAATTATAAAAGCAGACCA
Organism: Epiperipatus broadwayi; assembly: GCA_028023455.1. NCBI lineage: Eukaryota > Metazoa > Onychophora > Udeonychophora > Euonychophora > Peripatidae > Epiperipatus > Epiperipatus broadwayi. The sequence goes on along the minus strand of JAQFVV010012721.1, from coordinate 396,289 downwards.
AAAGAAAAGAGACAAACAAAGAGAAGAAGATAACCAAAAAAGAGACAAACAAAGAGAAGAAGATAACCAAAAAAGAGATAAACAAAGAGAAGAAGATAACCAAAAAAGAGACAAACAAAGAGAAGAAGATAACCAAAAAAGAGATAAACAAAGAGAAGAAGATAACCAAAAAAGAGATAAACAAAGAGAAGAAGATATCAAACAGATAGAAGAAGATAACAAGCAAGCAATAGAAGTAAACCAAAGAATAGAAAAACAAATTATGGAAGCAGTGGAAAATCAAAATGAACTATTGTTGAATTAGAATGTTTCCAAGCTTCTTCTCATAAAGGAATTCAAAAATGAACTATTGTTGAATTAGAATATTTCCAAGCTTCTTCTCATAAAGGAATTCAAAAATGAACTATTGTTGAATTAGAATGTTTCCAAGCTTCTTCTCATAAAGGAATTCAAAAATGAACTATTGTTGAATTAGAATGTTTCCAAGCTTCTTCTCATAAATGAATTCAAAATGAACTATTGTTGAATTAGAATATTTCCAAGCTTCTTCTCATAAAGGAATTCAAAAATGAACTATTGTTGAATTAGACTGTTTCCAAGCTTCTTCTCATAAATGAATTCAAAATGAACTATTGTTGAATTAGAATATTTCCAAGCTTCTTCTCATAAAGGAATTCAAAAATGAACTATTGTTGAATTAGAATATTTCCAAGCTTCTTCTCATAAAGGAATTCAAAAATGAACTATTGTTGAATTAGAATATTTCCAAGCTTCTTCTCATAAAGGAATTCAAAATGAACTATTGTTGAATTAGAATATTTCCAAGCTTCTTCTCATAAAGGAATTCAAAAATGAACTATTGTTGAATTAGACTGTTTCCAAACTTCTTCTCATAAATGAATTTGTAAATGAACTATTGATAAAAAAAAAGAACTGCTTCTAACTCTTTCATAAGTAAAATGAAAATGAGTTATCATGTGGATAGAAATGAACTTCATTAGAAATTGCAAATTAATTGTTATTTAATAAAATTATTGTTACTAAAAATTAAATTTGGTTATCCAGTTGTCCAATTCTGTTCTGTTTTATTGCAACACTCATCAGTTATAGCACTTGTTCATGAGAATCTCATGCCTTCTGAGCTACGTCTGGCATAACTAGACCTAGGCAAGTCAGGTTGTAGTGAGACGGAACTCTAATGGCGCTGTTTGGAAAACCAAACATAGAAATGTTTAGATGCTTCCAGTCTCTATGGTACTACATCCTCTGATGAGCAGGAAATATTGTTGTAGGGGGCGTTAACATCTGCATTGGGAATGCCAATTGATAGTTCCTTCCTGCAGCATGCTCATCAGAAAATTGTTACAACTGATGTAATAAAAGGGTTGTATGGGGGTCCGGTTATAATATATATATATATATTTATATGCTCTTTTAGGTATAGTTTAGTAAGATAAATACAAATAAAAAATATGTGATTATTTAAAACTATGCCATTTATAATTTTTTTAAAGAATATATCACTTCACACCACTAGCCAAAATTAAATTACAAATGCACTCCCAATGGTTTCCCTGCTGCGGCAGACTTTTTAAATGCAAAGTAACACAAACTCAAAATAGATATGTATTATCCTACCTTCCACACATTCCAATCATAAGAATTTTTAAATAATTGGAATGTGAATTTGACTTATGGGAAAGTACAAGGGATATATATTTGTTCTATGTCTGTGCTACATTAAACATGAAAAATCTGCATTGGCAGGGAAAACAGTGGTCATGAATATATGTAGTTTAGATTTGTCTAGTTATTTAATTGAAAACTGATGTCTTTAGTTTATTATATTAACTATTTTAACAACTAGCATTTGATATTATATGTATATTTGAATCCTAGTAATAATGACAAAATCAAATCTTAAAATCATTTATGTTTATAGAGGGATTTGAACTCAGAATTTTCAATCTATTCATCATCCACTCTCTCTCAAATAACTGATAAACATGACCACACACGCAATATATGTATTTCATGCAGAATCAGTGCTCATCAGAGGTGGACAAACTTCCACACGTATATACAATCAGTTCATTGTTTATATTAAGATAGCAATTCCTCAAACTTTAATTGACAGGAATCAATCTTCTCACCCTTCCAACTATTCAATATACATTTCATTATAAAACCAATGGTGGAGCATTTTATGTTCCCATTACAGGTGATCCTTTTCTCCTCCTTATTTACTTGTCTAGTTCAGTTTACCTTTTTGGCTAAGAAAGCTTATTTTCTTCAATCCAAAGATATTTAGCTCTCAAGTTCAGCACTATGCCACTTTGCAAAACAACACAGGGAAAAATAAATGCACACAATTTTTTTTTTTGAAATATTATATTGTAAACCTGATAGATGACATTTGATTTTAGATGAAATTGTTGCAGTAGGGTTACTATAATGTTTTGGAATGGAATAGATTAAATATCCTATTTATATATTTTTTTATAAAAATATATATGGATACATCATGATCCAGTAACTCAAGAGGCTAGATTCTTGTAATGTCTGTGTGGGTATGACTATAATATCAAATCCAATAAGGGCTTTGAGCCTTCCCTCATCAGTTTTTCAATGAAATGGACAATTGAATAGTTGGAAGGGTGAGAAGATTGAAACCTGTTTATTAAAGTTTGAGGAATTGCTATCTTGACTTAAATATATATGTGTGGGAGATTATGATGGTTCTGCATAAAACATGTATATTGGGGATATCAATTGCTTGACATGGAGTGGAAGAGGAATAGACGGAAAAATCCTGAGTTTAAATCCATCTCATTACATATATGTGTGTTTTCTAGTAAAAAGATGATTGACATTTTTTTAAACAGCCTGCAGCAACACCTCTAAATAAACTCATGTTACATAGTGATATATTTAGGCCACTAAAATGTCCTGATCACAATTAATGTCATGAAATATGGCAGCATTTTTTGCAGCTTCATGGATTGTTTACAATGCTCATCTTGCCATTACAAAGAAATCTTGCAAACCATCCGAAAACATCCTGGTAACTCAGGCATCCACTGCTATATAGTTTGAATCACTTCAAATATTTCAATAGCAGTTTTTGCTTAGTTTAAAACAAAATTTAATGTTAGTGTTCCAACATGGTTTGAGATCCAAACTATATTGTCATATTTTATGACACAACTCCAGATTTAGACATGCTTAAAATTTTCACAATGAATAGCTAAATTATGTCAATATGTAATGAATTTTCAATCTGAGATGGTGGTGTAGACAGCTTGCAAAAAGAAGCAATCACCAATCCTTTTTCACTTGGACACACTTAAGATACAAAATAATTGCAACTGATGATAGAATTTCAGTTAATATGATGACAATCTAATTTGAAAGATTAGAATTACAAAATGAGAAGATATTTATTTATGCTAAGGATTAATAATTACTATTTGGCAAATTCTATTTTCTATACATGATTGAAAAAAGATGAAATGCAGTTTGAAATGTTATTTCTGATGCAAGCAATCGAAATGTTATGTTAATTGCTGCTTTTGTGTAGTTTATATGTTTTTAAATCTATCAATTGTTCACCTGCACTTTTACAAAGTTTATAAATTAAGAATATAGTTAAGTATTCTGTTACCAAACCATAACAGAAATACATTCTTTAAACATAGAGATTCAAGTCCTTATAAATATTTTCACATTGAAACATTTATTAATGGTTGTAGATTTTGGTCATTTGATAGGATATAAGCATTATCTAACTGTGATGAAAAAATGGATAACAATTTAAAATTCACAATGATTTTTTTCAAAACCAAACATTAACCAAATATTAAAATAATCTTTTAATCTGTTTAATGAAAAATATACCAGCCACTTTATTCCTTTTGTGATTTATCTGAATATCTAGAAATTTATCTTCCAAGCTAAATATATTGCTGATAAATATCAAATGCTGGATCAAATATAACAGAACTTAGATGGACATTCATAATTTAGTGCAAAGAATTATTCATTTCATAATCATTTTTTAAATCAAGAGATTGCAAGAGACCCAGAAAGAGACCAAATGTGAGATGGATGAAATAAGAAAGTGTGCAGGGGTGATGTGGAGAAGAGAAGCTAAAGATTGGAGAAGATGGATTGAACTTGGAGAGACCTTCATCCTGCAATGGATTGATAATGATTGATGATGATTCTAATAATACTGCCAGTTAACATTGCTCTAATGGATCTGTATGAAAGATTAAATTTTACAGAATTTTGCCTTATATTAGTTAAAAATGTTTAAACTAATTTAATGTATATTAATAATTTGTATTAATCATTCATTAGACTAGAGATTATCCAATAATGAGTAACATTTCTGTTATGTAATTTTCCCTACACTACTCTCATACAAGGTAGGGGCTGATTTCTAGCAGCTTTTAATATGTTGTGGAGGAATATATGTTTTTCTTCTATTTGCATTTAGCTTATTTATTTATGAATTTTTAACTATTTCAATAAAAAAATGTTTGTAAACGGACTAAATTTGTTCAGACACAATTTTATGTTTAATTCTTAATAATGACAAAGATATTCAGAAATGTTACCAAAATCACATTTTCCTTTATTTTTGCTATAATATAAATCTAATTTATCCAAATCACTTTGAACACTTTCTAGCAAAAACTTTTTATTTTACATATATACACGTACACCTACATTTTGACTGTCTTGCAGTCTTCTTCAGAGTCAGTTTACTTTAACCTTTTTTAAAAAAACGTTTTTTTTTCTTTCTTAAAACGGTTTTTTAAAAAGATTGAAGTAAACTGGCGTTGAAGAAGACTGCAGGATATTTGAAACGTAGGTGTATGTCTATATATGTACAATAAAAGGTTTTTACTAAAAAGTGTTGGAAGTGATTTGGATAAATTGGATTTAGACAAAGATATTCTCTTTCATACTCAGAATTAAAATGAAACAAGTTGAGACAACAAATGATTTTCTATTTGTAATCATACTCAATAATTTTTTTTTAATTTTTACTGTGTGGTAACATGTGGTAGTTGATTTCTCTGTCACTAAGCATAATTTATATAATTTATTTAAGAAATTAGACTACTATTGTTGAAAGTTGAAGATATACCATAATTATTTCTGAATGCGTGGGTCTAAAGTTGACTTTTTTATATATATATGTCAAAGCGTTGACCGGGAAGCGAACCCGGGCCAGCTGTTTGGAAGGCAGCTATGCTAGCCGCTAGGCCACCAATGCTTGACTAAAGTTGACTTTTATTATTAATTAAATAAAGTTTTAATTAACACAGGATATAAAAATGTTTTTCACTTCAAATTATCTTCATGGTCCATTTCTTGCAAATTAAGAAATAGTAACGTTTTAGGCAAAGCGTGCTATTTATTGAATTTCTTCACTTTTAACTATCTTCATATTTATATCAGACGCATGTTTAAAGGTTAAGGTTGACGGAACATGAAAATAGAACGTAGATAATAACTTTTCTCCAAATTATCTCTGTATATATTTTATAAGTAAAATAGTTTTTGTGTGTGTGTGGTAATTAAAAATCTGAAATATTTCAATTTGTTTTTTCACCCCCACAAAATGTAATTTCCCTTGTTTATTAAATCATTTATTTTATTTTAAAATATTAGAAATGTGACACGTAGAATGTAATTGATGAATTTACAGTTGTTTTAAATAGATTTCGGCTTTTAATGAGTCTATGCAATAGGAAATTGCCTTCTCAGTCATTAATAACAGTTAGAAAATATCTGCGTAGCCCTTAAGCTTTGACAAGCGATTTGATTCTTGAATTTGCAGTACTTACTCCATTCATTATTAATCAATTAAAATATTAAATTTATTTTAAACATCAGAACTTTAAATTATATTTAACATTAAAATAAACAAAAAATTGAACGTTCTGTTTTTAAAGATAATGCATTAATATATGTATGCTTTTTAAATAAATAGCTATAATTACTATAATGGTAATATAAATCCAAGTCAGATGTTTACAAATTGTTGTCCAAGAATCATGCGTACGTGACAGCGCACATCACTATGTTAATTTTATATAGCTTCAATAATAATTAATATTTCATTTCTATATGTAAAAATAATTAAAGATAAGTACCTAGTGATCGATGATAAATATAAAGGTAGATGAGGGCAGAATAGATTTGAAGTATGAGTGCGACTTGTCATCACTTCGGATATAAAAGATGAAGATATTAAATGTGAGTAGCAGCGGAGTTATCTAAGAATTTTAATCAATGATAGGGTAATTATACAAGAAACACTTCAGCATGCAATTTACCCTGAGGGACCTAAAGGGTCTACTGTATCTCAGAGAAGGGCCTGGACAGTGGGCATTTCACTGATGCCAGCCACAGGACACCTATGGACTTCATGGACTCTTATGGTTTGGACTTGCAAGTCTTTGAGAATTTCGGCCATTGAAATCCAGGTTTGAGCTAGAAATAACTTGCTTCTTTGGTTGTTAAGTGTATTGTGATGAGGATCTAAGGTCAATAGTCAATCATTGAATGAATTGGAGTGACTGATGAAAATGACTCTATTATTATTTGTCATTTGGTTGTAACATAGTGTGCTTACTAATATCATAAGTATATCTTTGTAGCATGTCAGATTAAAAATTTATTCCAAGGTAATGAAGTTCTATGGTGTAAAATTACATTAAAATCAAAATATGCACTGTGAATCATAGATAAATTTAGTTTATCATTGTATGTAAACATGTAAATTCAAAGTCTAATAAACCTTTTTGAATAAAAAAAAGATAAATCACTGCTTGGCCCATAGATATAATTCTCTCATCGGTGGTGAGTCATATTACAGTCTTTTGTTTACAATCAGAGTTTCTAACCTCATCTAATCAACATTGATTATCCATTTAATAATTGAATAAACATCTCATGACCACTACCTCTTATGCTTGAGTATAACTGTTGTTAAAACAGGCAAAACTCCCTTTATATATTGCCACATACAGTAAGCTAGAGTAATCAATGGATGTGTATAGCAATACGTATAGTGAGTTTTATGTTTTAATAAGTTATACACAAGCATAAGAGGTGGTGGTCATGTGATATTTATTGGCTTAAAACCAATCCTCCCTAATAGGTATTGGTGGCTGTGGTTAATAAAGAACCAAAGACACCAAAATGTATGGGTACTGAACTGAGTTCAGACCCTATGAATATATAAGCTAATGGGCTTGGATTGAAAACATTAAGGTGTTTTCAGTTTAAGACTCATAGTTTTGTAGTTTAGTGGAGATAAAAGGTGGCTGCTGGGGGGTTGCATTAGATCCTAAGATCTAGGTGCAATGCTCTCAGATCCAAGGCTCCTCACTGACGAACGCCACAAGCCAGAAACTAGTCTGGGGATATTGGATGAGTAGGCACTAAATGGGGATTTTATGCACAAGCCTTCTGGCATCCATTGATTACTCTAGCTTGCTGTGGGTGGCAATACGTATAGTGAGTTTTACCTGTTTTAACAACATTTAATAATTGCTAATTACTTACGCAATAGCAACTATTAGATGGCTATCTAGATTGTTTTTGGAAGAAGCACAATAGACATAATATTTGAAGAGGGCAACAGATTAGAAAATGTAAAGAATATAAGTATATCAGCATTAATACATCACAAAAACAAATGATAGAAGAAAAAAAACATAATGAGAAAAGCCATACTAATAATAAATAATATTTTATGGGATCAGAATATAAAAAAGGTCAAAACATGATAGTATATGATATAATAAGAGAAAATAGCATTCTATATGATTGTGAGGTTTAGTAATTAAAAAAGAACAGTAAAAATATTGTTAGTCCCAAAAACACAGATCGATTGATCGATTGAGAGACATCGATAGATAAATAGATCGATATATATATATCAATAGACAGATCAATTAATCTATAGATAGATAGATAAATGTCTCTGAAAATATTACAAACAAATTTAAAATTATCATCAGTACTGAAAGATAATATTTGAAAAATTTGAGATAAAAATTGGTACATTTTTGGAATGTCAGACTCGCACAAAAAAAACAAAAAAACAACAAAAACAACAACAACAAAAAACTATTAACAAAAGATATCAAAAAACATTAGAGATGGATTAGAATAGTGATAATAAATTAATAAACAACAAATTTTGTTGTTATATATAATTCTAAATATAAAATTTGTTTTAACTCCTCTGTGCAAACGAGTAGTTTTCAGTGAAAAAGATTTAGCAGACAAAGCAATTGAGTTTGAATGGACTATATTTCACCATCAGTTTTAGATTATTGTTCAATAATGGATGATTGGTTGGCTTAGCTATAATACTCAACAAGCTAATAAGAACCTGGGAAAATGTTTAAGTTTTATCTGGTTTGCATTTGAATTCCACATTATGGTCAGGGCAGATAGATGCTCTAGGATTTCACCAGGATAACCTTGATATGTATATGTTAAACATTAATTCTATCAAGCTTCTAATGCTAATTAAGAATTACTTGGAAGATCAGGTGACATTTGTTGAATAAAGAGACAGCTTGATCGTAAAGGTCCAAGACAATACTTTCAAAAACTTCTCTTCCTTCACAAGGAGTTTTCTAGTTGTATGTGGATATTTTATAAAGTTATATTATAGAATTATAATTTTTAACTTTTTATATATTGTCATATCTATCATTTACAAATATATGTTAATGATGATTTGAATATTATAAGCACTTCAATGGCAATTCATTTATCATGATCATTTTCAGCCTTCATTGATTCACTGCAGGATTGTAAAAATGTATTTGTATACTGTGTTCCTCCCAAAATAAGGCACTGTCTTATATTAATTTTTGCTCCAAAACACACTCGAGAGCTTATTTTTTGGTGATGTCTAATTTTTTTCATGTCTTCCTGTTTGGTTTTAGTTTGTTTGTAAAGGTATTTATGATGAGCCACTCTGTTGGCAATATTGGTCCTGGTCTCTCCATAATATGCGGCTAGACAGTTAGCTTGTGGGAAGATCATTTTGTACACAACTTGAGGGATGAGTTCAGGTGTGATTTTGTCTTATTCATTATTTGAAATTTAGTTGCAAAAGAGAATTTTTTAAAATATTACCAAATTCACCATTTCCTTTATTTTGCTTTAATATCTTATATAAATGTAATTTATCTACTCTATTTTGAACATTTTTTAGCAAAAAAATTTTTATTGTACAAATATACACACACAATCTTATGTTTCGATTGTCCTGCAGTCTTCTTCAGAGCTATGATATAATGAACAAAATAAAATACATAACTATATAAATAGTACCATAAAAATGTAAGACTGCAGAACAGTCAAAATGTAAGTTTGTGTATGTATATATCTCCTATAAAAAGTTTTTTGCTAAAAGGTGTTCAAAGTAGAGTGGATAAATTGAATTTATATAAGAATTTTTTAAAATAATAGAGAAATTAGTGGAGAAAATTTGGTATTTTTTTAATACATTTAAATAAAATTTTGTAAAATATTTGCATGTGGAAGTATTGAATTTTATTAAAACTTAAGTATTAATAGGATAATAATTTTATTAAATCATTTTCTCTTTTGTATTTGTTTTACTGTTATTCATTGCAGCAACTTTTATAAGAATTATAATTTATAACAAGATTTTATTTTTAGAATATTTCATTACATTATTGTCATTAATTAAATTTTTATTAATCAGATTAATGCTATATCAGGAGATTTAAATACTAATGAGAAATAAGTAATTACTTCAATTGCCAAAATATTAAATGTAAGAGCAATTAAGCCTCATACTAATAATTATGAGTAGAAACTAAGACAGGAAACTAAAACAATAAAAAAATATAAAGTCATACATCACATGACCCAATGTTTAAGCTTGTAAATAAAAATAATGAACGGTGCTAATTGTTTTAACAAGCTTTAGTGATAAATGCCAACAAAAGAAAGCATTTAATAATCTCTATCTAGAAAGCACACCCAATCTTCAGAGCACTGGTTTCATGCTTGGTTCACTATCATACCGAAAATATTTTTTTCTTGGATACATTATAATAGTGAGTATAGGTTTGTTTTTTGCTAATAAAAAGATTTTACAAAAATAAAGTAAAATTTATTATTGTTTTAATATTGAAATACAAAAGGGTTACAATAGTTACAACGTAGAGAAAAAAAAATCAAAATAGTAAAAATTAGTCATCATATTTTTCATACTGGTCAATATCAGCATCCTCTGCGGTTATTGCTGTTGATGACCTTGTGCTTCTTTCAACCGATAATTTATGGAAAAAATTATGATAACATGGTGAAATAAATGGCAACAAAGAAATCATACCTTCTTTTTTTTAAAAAAAAAATGTAATCCGGCGTTCTTTGTCATATAACTTCATCTCTTCTACTGGTTTCAAGTTAGAAATTGGTCGGCCGAATTTTGTTTTAAATATATTAATTTCTTTAAATGGTATTAAGTTGCCAGCAGTTTGTAGAATGCCTGCCTGGAAGCTTTTCAGATGTTTTATTTTAAATAATCTATTTTCAGGGACTTCCAACACATGGCATAAACAATATAGCTGACTCAAAGTTATTGTATTCAATACTTTTTTTTATTTATTAAAATGATAAAGAAACACAAAAATCCAAAGAGTTGTAATTAAAAATTTTATATATAAATACAATAAAAAAAATAAAAACATGATTAAGCAAACAATAACAAATGTGGTGGTTATTCATGTCAGTGAACAGACATCACTTTTTGGGGAAACACTATCTCGTAATTTTGCAAATATTCCACTGCATTTTGTTCTGTCGATGGAAGATTTCAAATTTTAATCATACTTCCAAAAATGATAAAGCAATAAAGAAATGTTAACGAATGTTGAAAAAAATCCCAATAATTTTAGCCACTATTAACTGTTAGTCACGTGTTAAGGATTAATCACGTGTTAATGTTTGAACGTTATGCTGTGAATGGAATTTATTAAAAATTGTATTCAAATTTTTTAAAATTAACATTTAATTTACAATACATTAGTTAATATTTTTTTAACATTAACAAACTCAATAAGAGATGAAAGCCAGGTTGATAATTAAATAATTGTAAATATAATTAGTTGTTTGTTTCAATTTTATTTAGATTGATTATTCTATTAACAAACTATACATATCTGAGAAAATAATTTAGAAAAAAAGAAATGTAAACAAATACTTTGAAACTGAAAATGAATTATTTAAAATAAAATACCTATCTATTTTAAATTCAATGTTAATTTAAAAAAAAATTGAATACATTTTTTAATAAATTCCATTCATAACAATGTTTTAAAACAGGCAAAACTCACTGTACATATTGCCACACACAGCAAGCTAGAGTAATCATTGGATGCCAGAAGTCTTGGACATAAAATCCCCATCTAGTGCCTACTCATCCAATATCCACAGACTAGTTTCTAGCTTATGGCTTTCATCAGTGAGGAGCCTTGGATTTGAGAGCACTGTACTTAAATCTAAAATGTTCAGATCCAAGGCTCCTCACTGACGAAGGCCACAAGCCAGAAACTAGTCTGGGGATATTGGATGAGTAGGCACTAGATGGGAATTTTATGCAGAAGCCTTCTGGAATCCATTGATTACTCTAGCTTGCTGTGTGTGGAAATATGTATAGTGAGTTTTGCCTGTTTTAAAACAGTTATACACAAGCATAAGAAGGGGTAGTCATGTGATGTTTATTGTCATAACAATGTTTAAATGTTAGCACATGCTGAACCCTTAAAACATGGTGAACAATTAATACTTGGCTAAAATTATCATGATTTTTATTTATAACATTCATTAACTGAAATTATCATTATTTTTTTAAACATTTCTTTTCTGCTTTATCATGTTTGGAAGTATGATTAAAATTTGAAATCTTCCATTGACAGAACTAATTGCAATTGAATATTTTCAAAATTACTTATGTGATAGTGTCTGCCCCAAAGTGATGTCTGCCCACCGACATGAATAACCATATTTGTTATAGTTTGCTTAATAATCATGTTTTATTTTAATTTTCTTTACTGCATTTACATTAAAACTTTTTTTAACTACAATACTTTGCACTTTTGCATATATTGAATATGATAATTTAGAGTCAGCAATATTGGTTATACCATATGTTGGAAATCCCCTTAAAATAGATTATTTAAAATAAAATGCCTGGTAAGCTTCCATAAACAATTTCATTTACATATAAATTTTATTAATTATTACATTATATATATATATTGTAACGATATATAAATATGTCGTTACATTAAATTGAAATAAAAACTTTTAAGTTCGCATATAAAAATAAGTGTATTAAAAAGAAAAAAACTAAACGCTAAAATTAAAATGTTTGTTAAACGTATATATTCGCACAGATGCTAAACTTTAAAAATATTTTTTTCATAAACAAAAAAAAAAAAGTATTTGAACGTATTTTTTTTAATAAAAAAATACAAGATTGAAATATAAAAATATTTTAATAAAAAAATAACGTAAGTTAAAATAAAAACAGGTATTAATTAATTCCTGTAATCTATAAATGGAAATGATTGTTTATTAATTATCTAAAAGCTGTTTAATTAAAAAGTCAGATGAAAAGTTAGATAAGAGAAGAAAGAGATTTTAGCTTGACCAATGGAAGCAAATAAAGGCCCAGACCATAACGAAAAAACAGAACAGTGACGTTTTTGTTCTTGGAATCCATAGGAGGACTATAAAAAGAAAAAATATTGAGTTCCAGTCAGTTTTTTCCAACTTGATTTTGGTGAGTCGAGCGACAAGACGCACTTGTCGTCCTCACTCACTTATTTTAAAAATGCAAAGACTGTGATACCGGAACAGAACCAGCTAATGCTACCTCCAAAATATCAGACCGGTCTTCCAGGAAAGTCTCCGTGGGAATTGCCAACGGGAACAGGGACTCTTCTACCGTAAGAAATAGAACTGAACAATTGTTAAAATCATAATATTAATTAAGAACTTTAAAGATTGATAAGTTAATTTAAATTTTATAAAAAGAACTTTTCTCTGACTTATGTGTCAACTCAATTGATAATGTGTAATTTTATATATGTTTGCGTTTGATAAAAAAATCATTTCCATTTATTATTTATTTGTATTAATATTTATTGTTTAAATTTTAAATGAGAAAATTTAAGGTTGGGTATAGACGTTGCATAGATTCGTTAGCGGTTGATAATGTTGTGGTTTTCACATTCGATTAGAATATATGTCAACGATATCACTGCAAGCATCTTACGATGAATGCTAATGGGATTTGTATATTCCCTATGCAAGTGACGTTTATCGATGACTTTGTATTTTGATCGGGTGTGTTTAATTTGGAATGTTTTTGACCGTGGAATCTGTGCAGCTGATCTGTACTCAACATTTTAAAACAAATTTTATAAAATTCATTTGTGCGAACGTATATAAATGTTAAATTTAAGTCGGGCGTGAATGGCTATATAGATTTTTAAAGTTATATTAGGGGAGGGTAATCTTAGGTTATTTGTGTCATTGTTGAATTGGGTCAATGGATTGGATATATTTGTGTAATTAGTAGATGTAGTATGAGTTTCACTATGTGCAGAATCGCTGTATACACCGCACCAACCCTTTGCCTATGGATGGGATTGTAAGTTGGCAAAAAGGATCACGGTCCCTTCCTATGGAGTTTTTATTTTATTGTTCTTCTTGCTATACAGACGTCATATTCCTGTATTGGACAAGAGTCAATGTTTTCTCTAACTATACTGTTCAGATGTCCATTCCTGACAGTATAGTATATTTGTGCTGTTGTATTTTCATGCTACATTGAATACATAAATGTATCAGATGGATTGATGCCAGTTTGACTGCGAATTTTAGCCTAAGGTTAAATAGGGATAGAATGTTTTATTTTCAGATGCAAATCTATGTAGTCTATTCATACTTGACCATCTAAATAAAATATTAAAGTCATTGAAATTTATGTAAATGTACAATTAAAGAGTAATCTAAAAATCTAAAAAAATGTTAAACCTATTTCTCAAATTTAGAATGATTTTATATGTGCGTAAATAAATATTTTTTATGTGTTAATTTCTGGCAGTGGCTTTTATTCTCTTATATTTAAGATATAAAATTTATATTTTATTATCTCTGCTACTCACTGAGCTAGTGACTTGGGCTAACGACCGGAATCAAGAAAAAAAAAATTTTTTTTTTTTACTTACGTATCTGCCTACTTTATAAATTTTTCTAGGTTCAAATGCCTAGATGGCGCCCTGTAGTGCAGTTTACGTAAGTCTACCTGCTCCGGATTGTTATAATATATATATATGCTTTGCACACATATAATGAAGCTGACAACAGTAAATAAGATAAATAATATAGAATTATTAAAGCTGAGTGCTTTTAGGAGGATTCATACTCCCATATTCATAACTACTAGAATTTTGTTAAGAACTACACCCTCTTGATGAGATACCTTTGTGCAGAGTACATCTGCATGAGGTGATTTACTTCATAAGCTTTGTTTAATAATGCTGTTAATTATATTATTTCAATATCTCAGCAAATTACACATAAAACTTTATTTCCATGTTCAGTTTACAAAGTGGTTCACACTGTAGCATTCTTTTATACATTCCTGTGCCTGTACACATCAATGCATTTAACCATTGTAAACAGATTTCATTGCATATAGAGAGAAAAATATTTAAAGGTAAATTCTGATAGAGAAGCAAATGAATAATATAATAATTAGAAATAAAATATCATTACTCACAAATACTTTTAATCATATCACTTTAGCTTTACATTTAATTTTGAATTTATATACATACTTTATAATAATCTTAGACAAGGTATATTCTGGATTGAGATCCATACTTTGGAGATTCTTGCTTTAGATCAGGGGTTGGGAACCTTTTTCCTGCAAAGGAAAATTTGAATATAGAAAATTATCAATTTAAGCCTGCTATATTGGATCAAATGTAATTAATTTACCCCTAATTGTTAGGGGTGGTAATTTTTTCAGTTGGCAGACCAATTTCAACTTCCCTTTTAAAATGAGGGCCATAGTTTTTTTGTGTATTAAAAATAAAGTAATATTATTATTAATGACTGTTCCACATTTAATGACAATTATTCCAATTTGCCTCGTAACTATTATTTGTGACATATTAACATTCTCTAATTTCTTTTTATGATCTAGACAGATTAATTCTACAATAGCTAAGATAAAGTAATTTATAAACTCCCTTTCAAAAAATGGTTTCAAAGTTTTTGCTTTTTTTAAAGTAATTTGCCTTCACTGAATTTTCCGACTTGTTTGTACTTTTTATGAGACACATCAGAATGTTTTGGATAAATAGTGCTCTTTATTAAGTGAAATACTTTCCAGACATCTCAGGGACATCAATTTACTCTTTCTTTCTATAAAAAAATATAGCTGATCCATTTCTATTGAAAAATGCAATTTTCTGTGTTAATTTTTTTGTATCTTAGTGTAAAAATAAATAAATAAATGCAAAATAGTAATAATAATTAAACAAAATAAAATTCTATTATTTTTGCAATATACTGTTGGTTAGTCTTCGAAAATCACTATAAAAACAAACAAAATGCCCTCAGCCTCATAGATTAAATTTGTAGTCAGATAAACAATACAATATAGATAATTTATTGGAATATTGTATCGTTGATAGAATGAACTAGAAACTATTATAAAGATTGGATGCAACTGAGAAGTAAATATTGATTCTTAATTCAATATTTGCATTATGTGCATGTTTAAAAAAAAGTTTTATACAGAGCCATTTTATACGCATTTTAAAAAAATGCCCGGGACCTGTACTGAGAGCTTTTGAAGGCAGGAATTGGCCCCAAGAACTGAGGTTTTCCACACCTGTTTTAGATCATAAACATGTCAGAATATACTTTTCTATACAAATATATGTTATAATTCAATAATTTATAAATATAGCGTTGTTCTTTTTTAGTTAATTGATATCATTTTCATGAAATAATAAACAAACTTATGTAATAAATAAATAATTTAATATAAGAATAAGAATGAGATTTTATAGATTCATAGAATAGCGAGAAAATGACGCATTGTTATACAAGTATACTTAAAGAGAGACTTATAAATATTATAATGAAATGAAATGACATTCTTCAATATTTAATTCACCATTATTCTGATGGAAATAATCAAACATCGGATCATTAAACTTTTGTATATATTACACTTATCAAACATTTGTTAAATTGATGACTTCATTTTTAAAATTCAATTAAAAATAAACATTGAAAAGGATGATATTTAACTTTATAAACCCTTTATTTAGTAGAGGAAATAGAGAAAAAATATATTTATACTGATTAAAGTAAAATTGCTCTAAAACTTAAAATTGTAACCCTGAATCTGACAAATGTTACTAGATTTAAAATTTTTGAAACACGCTTTTCTTTTTAAATTTAAAATCATGACATTTAAAAGAAATATCTTACTTTAAATTATTTTTTATATTATACGTATTTGAAGGATAGAGTTTGACATTTGTGTTTTTTATGATTTTCATTGATTAGAGTGAAGTCCGCTGCTAGTATTTTTAAAAACCACTTTATTTCGGTAAGATTTTTAAATCTATGCCATTTAAGCTTCAAATCGCCGCTCTTCCCCAATGAATAATCAAAAATCTGTGGATACTACTGAACTTTATATAATATATGTTTTAAAAGCACATACATTTTAAACATATATACAGTAAATAAATACCTATTATAAATTGTTTAAAAATTATGTATACATATTATATCAATAAAAAAACTAACAATACTTGTATAGTATACTTTTTAACGTATATATATATATATATATATATATAAATTATTAATAAATGTCTGTATTCCAATTATAATAAAATATATATAATTATTCAAAACAATACAATAATTAATACAGTAACAATATTTTAAACAAATATATACCAATTTAATAGAAGTACTTTCAACTATCTATGTAGTCGTTGTCAACTAGACTCAAATTGTATTAGAAAAAACCGTTACAAATGTAAACAAAAGCAATACGCCATACATCAATTTTCCCACAATTCATTAATTTTTATATTGGCTGTCTGTCTATTTATCAACTGTTGCTTTTCACTTTTTATTAACATAGCTTCTTTAATTTTGCGTTTATTATTATTTCTTTCAATACACAGAATTTTAACTTTATTAAAATCAAAATCAAAACCATAATTACATGTTACATTATGATCAAAAAATACTGATGGTGATACATCATCATTTCTAACATTCTCTTGTCTTGATTTTTGCACTCGTTTATATAATAAAAAAAATCAAGACAAGAGAATGTTAGAAATGATGATGTATCACCATCAGTATTTTTTGATCATAATGTAACATGTAATTATGGTTTTGATTTTGATTTTAATAAAGTTAAAATTCTGTGTATTGAAAGAAATAATAATAAACGCAAAATTAAAGAAGCTATGTTAATAAAAAGTGAAAAGCAACAGTTGATAAATAGACAGACAGCCAATATAAAAATTAATGAATTGTGGGAAAATTGATGTATGACGTATTGCTTTTGTTTACATTTGTAACGGTTTTTTCTAATACAATTTGAGTCTAGTTGACAACGACTACATAGATAGTTGAAAGTACTTCTATTAAATTGGTATATATTTGTTTAAAATATTGTTACTGTATTAATTATTGTATTGTTTTGAATAATTATATATATTTTATTATAATTGGAATACAGACATTTATTAATAATTTACATATAATACGGTTATGTATTGAGTTACTTTTACTTTGGAATATAATACGGTTATTTATTGCTTTACGTTTAATTTGGAATATTAAAAATTTTTAATATGGATAATCAAATTTGGATTTTACAAGAATGGAAGCGAGTGTCAATGAGAATAATACGTCTAAAAGGTAGATTGCAATTTTTATATAATTGTAAAATGAGTCATATTTTCCCAAACTGTTGCAACGTTAAAATAAATAAGGAATGTAATTTACAAGATACTAAAATACAAGATATTAAAATGATTATTTTACGGAATATAATAAGTCAATGCAAATGTTTTCTGTTTAATCAGCGTAAATATTTAAAGTGTTTAAATTATTTTATTAATCTTCATGATGTTGATGAATGGTTTAATTATAAAAGTCGATGTCAATATTATTTGAATAACTACTATATAAAAATTTATAAAAAATTTAATCGTAAAATTACGTTTCTATATAATAAAAATGTAAATAAGAGAAAAAATAGTAACTATGTCAATTTATCTAACATGGATATTGATTTTCAACAAGAATATATTTTGAATTATGGTTCTAAATACGTTGGTGGTATGTGGGTGGATTGTAATTTAGAGTTAAAAGCTGCTGTTGAACATTCTTTTAGTGTAATTAAATGTTCTCCTGAAATATCAAAGGAATTAATACAAAAAGTGAATGTTAAGAAATTTAAAAATAGAACTAATTGCAATTGGAATTCGCATATATTTAGATTTAAAAACTTTCTTCATGATAACGATCTTGTTTGTTTAAAAGAAGATAAGGGTTTAAGGTTATGTCTTATGTCAAAACTTGATTACTACGATAAAGTTTTAATTCAAATGGAAAAGCTTAAATTTAAACAAGTTGGAAAAATAAACATTGAAAATTTACGTGTAAAGTTTATTGATGATATTTTAAAAAAAGCTAAAAAGAATAAATATATAGATGCTCACACGTATTATCGTCTTTATCCATCTGCTGCAATTTGTCCTAGAATTTTTTCGAATATTAAACTACATAAACAAGATAAATCTTTAAGATTAATGATTGACTTTGGCGGATCATTTTACTATGAAACCTGTAGATTTATAGAAACATTATTAAAAGATGTTCTTGGATTTGGAAAATATACTATTAATTCATCGTTTGATTTTGTAAAGAAAATTCAAAATATTAATATTAATAATAATGATAGTATTTGTACATTTGATATATGTGAGATGTACGGTTCAATAGATAGATTAAAATCTATAAAAATTATATTAGATGCTTTAAGGTTAAAAAAAGTTGATGTTAAAAAAGTAAAATTTGTAAATGATGTATTATATTTTATTGATAAAAATATATATGCTATATTTAATGAAAATTATTATAAAATGGATTATGGATGGCCTATGGGACTTCCTGTAGTTTCACAAATATGTAGTTTTGTGGTATCAAGATATGAAGATATAATTCTTAATACTAATATATATTGCCAAGGTATTAAAATTTATTACAGGTATGTTGATGATGTTTTCGTTTGTGGAAGTTTAGATATTATAAATGTATTATTCAATGAATTAAATAGTTTAGAAGGTTTAAAATGGAGTAAATCTTTTGAAGAAAAAAAGTCAATTCAGTATTTAGATATTAAAGTTACACGTAATAAAAATAAATTAGATTATTGTATGGTAATAAAAGATATTGAAAAAAGAGGATATATTCCTTGGTATTCAAATGTGCCAATTGCACATAAATTATCCAGTTTAAAATCATTTTTATTTAGGAATAATAAATTATGTAAATATAGTTCTGATAAAATAAGTAACATAAATGTATTTATTATGGATTTGTTAAATGTTGGATATGATCATAAATTAATTTATAATATTGTTACTAAGTTTAATAATAATAGAAATATTCTAGATGCTATAGATATTGATAAAATAAAATATACTTGGATATCAATACCATTTATTTGTAATGAACAGGTTAAATTTATAAAACAGATATATAAAAATATATGTCGAGTTGCATTTTATACTACTCCTAATTTAAATAGATTAATAAATAATTCAAAAAATAGGTGTGGTATTTTAAATCAAAGTTGTGCAATATATAAATGGCTATGTTTTTGTGGAAAGGCTTATATTGGGGAATCTCGATGTACATTGGAGAAGAGATCAAGGGAGCATTTGTTATTATATAAACGAGTGCAAAAATCAAGACAAGAGAATGTTAGAAATGATGATGTATCACCATCAGTATTTTTTGATCATAATGTAACATGTAATTATGGTTTTGATTTTGATTTTAATAAAGTTAAAATTCTGTGTATTGAAAGAAATAATAATAAACGCAAAATTAAAGAAGCTATGTTAATAAAAAGTGAAAAGCAACAGTTGATAAATAGACAGACAGCCAATATAAAAATTAATGAATTGTGGGAAAATTGATGTATGACGTATTGCTTTTGTTTACATTTGTAACGGTTTTTTCTAATACAATTTGAGTCTAGTTGACAACGACTACATAGATAGTTGAAAGTACTTCTATTAAATTGGTATATATTTGTTTAAAATATTGTTACTGTATTAATTATTGTATTGTTTTGAATAATTATATATATATATATATATATATATATATATATATAAATATATATATATATATATATATATATATATATATATATATATATATATATGATAGACATTTAAAAACTACATCTAGGTATTACATATCTTACAATTTCCAACTTCTTATATAGTTAATAATACTATTTTTTACACCAAAACTTTACTCTTACAGTTTCAACTGTCCTGCAGTCATCATCAGAGATCTAACAATACTATTTTTACAGCAAAATTTTATGCTTACAGTTTTGACTGTCCTGCAGTTATCATCAGAGATTACTCTTACAGTTTCGATTGTCCTGCAGTCATCATTAGAAATCATAAAGATTTCTGATGATGACTGCAGGGCAGTTAAAACTGTAAGAGTAAAGTTTTGGTGTAAAAAATAGTACTGCTAAGTGTATAAAAAGGTTGGAAATGGTATACATAAGGAATGAGAAAGAAGAAAATTGTACATCTATGTAACAGCAACAAAATTAAATATTAACTGAAGCCCCTGTTTAATTGTTGTAAAGTTGTAAATAGGTGAATTTTTTGAACTTAATAATTTAATATTTATGAGAAGAAAAAATGTTTTAAATTTAATTTAAAATTATAAAAATTTGACAACATAATTTTTCACCTTCTCTATGCCTCTTACTGTAAGCTTTAATAAGAATGATATACACCAGATGGCAATGCTTAATAAATCCATATCTTGGAAATGGGATGGAGTAGATTATGGAAAAACTTAGGGTGAAGAATGGAAAGGGAAGGTAAAGGGCTAACAGGTTTTTCTGGGCATAGTTGCTGAGAGATTCCTGACTCTGTATAAGGAGAAGTCACAATGCATCATATCACATCACATCTTGTGCAGTCCTATAGAGATAAATGATGGTAGCTGGAAGGAAAGTACATTAGATCTTAAAGGTCCAAATGCACTATTCCAAGATTCAAAGCTCCTCGCTGATAAAAACCATAAACTTGTAACTAAGCTGAAGATTTTGTAAAGGGCAGTACAGAATAGAAATTTATTAAGCATCATCATCTGACATTTATCTTTACTTACTAAGTAGCATAGAGCAGGTGAAAATGTATGCTGCTACAATAGCAGTATGTAAGCTGAAGTCATGTAATAAATAATGTGATAAATTATTACTTTATACTAAATACTGGTCACAGGATAGAAGTATCTATAGCAATTAAAGAACTAAGGACGTAATATACAGAAGCTGAACTGGATTGAGATCTATATGACTATACAAGCTAGTTGGCTTAGATTGAATACCTTTTACTATGCATATATGTATACACAATCTTATGTTTCGACTGCCCTGCAATCTTCTTCAGAGCCTCTGAAAAAGACTGCATAACAGATTGTGTATGTATATATTACAATAAAAGGTTTTTGTTAAAAGGTTGTTCTAAGCAGAGTAGATAAATTGTTAGTAAACAGGCAAAAACTCTCTATATAGTAGTGCCACCTTGTGCTAAGCAGAGTAATCAATGGATGTCAGAAGGCTTGTACATAAAATTCCTATCTAGTGCCTACTCATCCAATATCCCCAGACTTGTTTCTGGCTTGTGGCCTTTATCAGTGAGGAGCCTTGGATCTGAGAGCACTGCACCTAGATCTTAGGATCTAATGCAACCCTCCAGCAGCCACTTATTATCTCTACTTTACTACAAAACTATGAAAATGAAATTGAAAACAATAATATTTTCAATATAAGCTCAATAGCTTATATGGTCATATGTGTCTGACTATATAAGCTATTGAGCTTAGATTGAAAATATTATTGTTTTCAATTTCATTCTCATAGTTTTGTAGTGAAGTAGAGATAAAAGGTGGCTTCTGGAGGATAGCATTAGAGCTAAGATCTAGGTGCAGTGCTCTCAGATCCAAGGCTCCTCATTGATGAAGGCCACAAGCCAAAAACTAGTCTGGGGATATTCGATGAGTAGGCATTAGATAGGGATTTTATGCACAAGCCTTATGGCATCCATTGATTACTCTGGTTAGAACAAGGTGGCACTACTATATGGAGAGTTTTTGCCTGTTTACTAACAGTTATGTGCTAGCATGAGATGGTGATCTTGTGATGTTTAGTAGATAAATTGCATTTATATAAAATATTACAGCAAGTTGTACATTTCATATTATATGTAAAGCATTGGAAATAACAAGGTTTAAACATTTTAGCAGTGGTGGATACAAATTTTAAAATGCAGATTCTTTTTTTAAAAAAGCAATAGTATACTTAATTTTTTTTACAAATTTTCAATGATAATAATTAATATTTTAATTTGCGACACACCGATAGTTGAAAACTGAAATAAATCGAGATACTGCAAATTTCTAGCACTCATTACAACACATAACTGTCAGCCAATCAGATGTCAAGGATAGCCATCTTAAATGACATCAAACCCAAACAGACAATGACTGGCTTAGATATATAAAAAGAAAAGTTGAGAGAAGGGCTGCTCTTTTCTCGTAAGATCTTTGTTGTGTGTTTGGGTTTGATGTCATTTAAGATGGCTATCCTTGACATCTGATTGGCTGTCAGTTATGTGTTGTAATGAGCACTAGAGATTTGCAGAATGATAATAATTGTAAATATATTGAATGTGTTAGCTCAAACATAGATAAAATTTATGCAGAAATTACTGAAACCCCCTAGCGAGCTATATGTAAAATAATACAACTCAGTGAAACAAAAATTACAGAATAAGACTACCTGCACTTTAGTTAGGGCCATATATATGTGCCTGATTTACTGCCAATGCAAAGCAAGTCAACTGTAAGTTACTCTAAAATCATTATAAAGAATCGTAGGGAAAGACTACACCTCATATTTAACAATCCCTGAATATCAAATGAATAAACAGTTAATAGATGTAAATACTAATTATAATAGCTCAAACATAGATGAAATTTATGAGATACTTACTGAAAACTCTGGTTAAGCTATACATGACCTATACAACTTCTTCAATAAACAAAAACCTACAAAATGAACTCTCCTATACTTTTTAAGTTGGATCATATTACCCTGAAATTCTATTATTATATAGAATTCACATTCTACATTATAACACATCAATGAATTGAATGTTTATACATGATCCACTCTAAAGTACAGGTGGACTTCTACTGCACTTTGTATTAGTTCATACATAGCTTGCTGGGAGTTTTCAGTAACTTCCACACAAATTTGATAATTGGAATATAAAATATCAAATTTGTAATATTTATAATGACTAAATTCTTTAGAGATTACTGAGTTGTTGTTGTATGAAGATAGTTTTAAAAAATCTTTTTTAAATTTTAAGATATTAGTGTTTGTAGTTACACTGTATCTATCACTTGTAGTACTAATAATAGCCAATTGTTTTCTAATTGCTTTATATATTTTTTCAAACAATTATTTCAGTGTTTGCTAATTTTTCTTTCTAATTGTTTTTTTTTTCACCATCTTTATTTTTTTTATATTTTTTTTGCACATATATAATTTTTTTTAATTTTCCAAAATAGCATATGTTCTCATACGCATGCACATTTATGTAACAATATAGGTGTTGAATGGTTAGCATATTTGCTTGCTCTACCCATGATGCGAAATTGAGTTCAGAATAGTCCAATTTTTTTAGTAATTAAAAATTGACAGTCAGTTTAAAGTTTCTTTGCATAGCCATCCAATTTATCTAACTTCCTAAAATTTGTTAAAACAGGCAAAACTGACTATATATATATATATATATATATATATATATATATATATATATATATATATATATATATATATATATATATATATATATATATATATATAAATAACTACAACCATTAAATGTCTGTATTTTTAAATTATATAATAATAATTCAAACTAAATATATTAGTTTGAATTATTATTATATATATATATAGCCACACACAGCAAGCTAGAGTAATCAATGAATGCCAGAACACTTGTGCATAAAATCCCCATCTAGTCCCTACTCACCCAATATCCCCAGACTAGTTTTTGGCTTATGGCCTTCATTAGTGAGGAGCCTCGGATCTGAGAGCACTGCATCTAGATCTTAGAATCTAAAATTTGTCAGTAAATGACTATCCAACGATTCTTAGTTGGGGAATAAAGTAAAAAAAGGAAAACTATAAAACACTCATCGATTGGAAGTTGGTTAGTCAAATAGAAATGTACGTTTCCCAGAATTTTTTAATAATTGAGAAAAATTATTAAAACATAAAATGAATTATTTAACATGTACCAAAGACATCATAGAACAATATTATTGCATCTGAGTATGAGTGACAAATTTAGAATGGATTACTTAAAATTTTTTAATAGATTAGGATGGGTTTTGTTTTGTGCAGTAATTCCATAGTGTAAACAGTTAACAATCCAATATCTAGTTTTTATAGCTAGAAGAATAAAAACTGTCAAGTATTGGAGGCCTAGTGGTTAGCATAACTGCCTTCTAAGCAGAAGGCCTGGGTTCGCTTCCCTGTCAACATATATGACATATGAAAAAAAAGAATAAAAAACTGCTCAAACTGTCCCTATTCAGCAATAGGCGCACCTAATTAGTACTGTTTTCCTTTTCATGATTTTTTAAAATACCTTTTCCTGCCATTAACTATTTAAAAACTGTTTTATATTTTATTCACTTATAAAAATATTTAGCAAATATTGTCTAGAGGGCTCAGTTAATTATTTTATGATGTGTGTTGACAAGAGAAAAATCCATATTCCCTAAATAATAATAATAATAATAATAATAATAATAATAATAATAATAATAATAATAATAATAATAATAATAATAATAATAATAATAATAATAATAATAATAATAATAATAATAATAATAATAATAATAATAATAATAATAATAATAATAATAATAATAATAATAATAATAATAATAATAATAATAATAATAATAATAATAATAATAATAATAATAATAATAATAATAATAATAATAATAATAATAATAATAATAATAATAATAATAATAATAATAATAATAATAATAATAATAATAATAATAATAATAATAATTTTTATTTATTTATTTATTCATTATGAAGCAAACAATAAATGTATAATACAGTGAGATAAATTCCATACAAGAAAAATCTTGTGTGTGGAATTTAAATGTAACAACTAAAAACACTAATAAAATACAAAAAAAAAGTATAAATATAACATAAAATATTAAAATCACACAGATATTGCATTTGGCAATTTAATCACAGTAGTAAATAATTACAACATAACATACAATATATAAAAAACAAAACAAAATAAAACTAATGCTTAGCATAATATAACCAGTGCCATAAATGCTTTTTAAAAATCAAATAAGATAGTGTTCATTAAATTCACAGAACAATCTCTTATAAATACATATTAAATAATTTAGGACCATTATAACTAAATTGCTTCCTACTGGATGTTTTAAGAAAATTAGGTAAAGCTAGCTGATATTTAGTAGATAAACGAGTATTTACTAAAAACACTAATAAAATACAAAAAGAAAGTATAAATATAACATAAAATATTAAAATTATACAGATATTACATTTGGAAATTCAATAACAGTAGTAAATAATTATAACATAACATACAATATAAACAAAAATAAAATAAAATAAACAAAATAAAACTAATGTTTAGCATAATATCACCAGTGCCATAAATGCTTTTTAAAAATCAAATAACTTGTGCTCATTAAATTCACAGAACAATCTCTTATAAACATATTAAATAATTTAGGACCATTATAAGTAAATTGCTTTCTACTAGATGTTTTAAGAAAATTAGGTAAAGCTGGCTGATATTTAGTAGATAAACGAGTATTTACAACAGAAGATTTAGTATCCAAATGAAGTTTCCTACAATAAATATCAAGAATCACTCTATATTTATACAAATGGAAAACATCTAGTATATTAAAAGTGGCATAAATATCTTTAACAGATGTGGGACGTGATCTACCAAAAATGATACGCATTGTATAATTCTGTAAAACAGAATAATAATAATAATAATAGTAGTAGTAGTAGTAGTAGTAGTAGTAGTAGTAGTGATGGTGGTAATAGTAGTAATAGTGGTAGTAGTAGTAGTGGTAGTAATAGTAGCAGCAGTAGCAGCAACAGTGGTAATGGTGTTGGTGGTAGTAGTGATGGTAGTGGTAGTAATGATAGTAGTGGTAGTTGTGGTAGGGGTAGTGGTAGGGGTAAGTGTAGAGGTAGTGGTACTGGGGGTGGTGTAATAATAATAATAATAATAATAATAATAATAATAATAATAATAATAATAATAATAATAATAATAATGATGATGATGATGATGGTGACGATGATGACGATGATGATGATGATAATCCTTAATAATTAAGTTTTTTGGAAAAAATTATTTATAGGGACCCAATTATAAAATAATTTTTAAAATTTCATATCAGCCAAACTACGGAATAACAGGTAAATTTTGTTATAGTTTATTTATGAATGATTTCAAAATATAAATTAATAAATAATAATTTATTTATAATAATGCAGACAAAAAAAATATACAAGCAATTCCCAAAGATGAAATAAAATATTCATAGAAGTGGAAATAAAAGATAATACCACACTGATTTATATATAAACAAATAATTAAATTTATTATTTCAAATAAATAAATAATATTATTAAATAAATAAACAATTGATTTACCTAGTATTTTCCTGAATGTTTATAATGATGATGTTTTTGATGTATTTTTATATTGGACTATACAGCTTATCTGGTTAGAGTGGTACCTTAAAATTCAATACTCAAAAATCTAAGGGTCCAGGTTCAAATCCCATGCTAGTTCTGTCACTGGCTAGGCCAGAAACACCTGAAAAAGTTGGACAATACCTCTCAAAACATTGTGCATATACTAACCTGTTTGATGTGCTATTACTAACAGTTGAATGTATTTGGAATATTTAAATAAAGTTAAATTCTTTTTAAGACATTCAATACTCATATTAGATTATGGAAGTAGTCCAATATAAAAATGCAATTGATTTACTACTGCAAATAAATATTTATTTTCTGATGACAAAATATTATTTTTATATTTATTATTATGTTATTTACTTGCAATTTCCACATTGATATCTATTTGCTAATAATAAGTTAATATTTAAGGACAATTTTTCTAAATAATGATCAAGTGATAATGTGAAATGAATGTCTTGTGATAATGCATATACTACAAATTTATTTAAGTAGAGAGATTTGAACTCAAGATTTTTCAGTGGATTTACTCTCCTTTCTATTTTAAGCAACCAATACTCATGACAAGATACATGCAAAAAAGATACATGATACCCTATATATATACTTCATGGAGAACTAGTACCCATCAGTTAGGCCAGGTCATAATTTCCCACACATGCTCAGTTTATAATAAGGTAGTAATTCTTCAAACTTTAATGAACTGGCGTCAATCTTACGTTTTCAACTATTCAACTATCCAACTGATGAGTGCTGGTTCTGCATAAATATATATTGGGGATCATGCATTTTTTTGCATGTGTGCAATCCTATGTACCAGTTGGTTGAAATAGGGTGGAGGATAGCCAGACTAAAAAATCCTGAGTTCAAACCCCTATGATTACATATACAGGAAACATTTAGTATAAGTAAATGACATACTACCTATTAATATTAGGCAGTCACTTTTAATTGACTTTAAATAACTGATAATCTGACGAAATTATATAAGAAGTCATAAAAATATTAGAATTTCATCAACTTCAACCAGTAGCTATGCACCCTGAAAAAAATATGTTTAAAACTGAATGTCTCTGATTTTTAAGATACCGCTTCCTAATATGGAAGATATAGACCATGAAGATAATTGGTATGTAGATACTATTAAGCATGACATGATGGTGAGCATCCCATGATCACCATCTCTTATACTAGCACATAATTGTTTATAAACAAGGCAAAACTCTCCATACAGTAGTGCCACCCTGTGCCAACCAGAGTAGTCAATGTATGAGTAGGCATTAAATAGGGATTTTATGCACAAGCCTTCTGGAATCCATTGATTACTCTGGTTGGCACAGGGTGGCACTACTGTATGGAGAGTTTTGCCTTGTTTATGTAAATACTAATGTTTTGCAATGTTTTTTCCTCTGTAAATATTAAATAATTAAATTTTTTAAAGCTTAATAAAGAAATGTATTATTTGTAATGTCTTCCTGAAGGTTTGTGATGATGGTGCACTATTTGCATTTTTATATTGGACTATTTCCATCATATAAAAATACAAGTATTGTTTGTAAGTCTACAATAATTAAAATTACTGGAATATAGATGCTAATATTGCTTATCTACTGCAGTAGTTATCTAGCAGAACCCTGCTTTTCACAGGACATTCTAAAACTGTTAATTTAAACATTGATTTTCATATGGGAAGTTTTACACAGAATGATTCAATATTACTAACTTAATTTTTTAAAATTTGAAATGAAAATACCACCATATAGACCAAACTTAATAATTAAATCACTAAACATCACATGTTCACCATTTCCCATGCATACAATAGCTGCTGACATTCCATACAGTACTGCCACTTAGTGCAAGCCATGGTAACCAATGAATGCAAGAAGATTTGTGCATAAAATCCTTATCTAGTGCCTACTCATCCAATATTCCTAGACTAGTTTCTAGGTTGTGACTTTTATCAATGAGGAGACTTTGATCTGAAAGCACTGTCCCTAGATCTTAGGATCTAATTCATCCCTCCAGCGGCTACCTTTTAACTATTTAGATAACTATTAGATTCTAAGATCTAAATGCAGGGCTCTCAGATCAAATGCTCATCACTGATTAAAACCCAAGTTAGAAACTAGCCTGAGGATATTGGATGAGTAGGTACTAGATTTTTGCATC
Organism: Epiperipatus broadwayi; assembly: GCA_028023455.1. Taxonomy (NCBI): domain Eukaryota; kingdom Metazoa; phylum Onychophora; class Udeonychophora; order Euonychophora; family Peripatidae; genus Epiperipatus; species Epiperipatus broadwayi. Next base: position 366,819 of record JAQFVV010012721.1, on the reverse strand, counting down.
CACTGATTTCTATGGCTTGCACTAGGTGGCATTACTGTATGGAGAGTTTGACATGGTTTAAAACTTAATAATGAAAAAAAATATCACAGAGAATGTCATGTATTGTGAACTTTTTTTATGGATTCCACATTAATAAATTTGTATCATTTTAAATTAAGACAACAATTAAACTTAAAATGTTTTTTTCCTCTCCTAAATATCAAATGATTAAATTCTTTAAAGCTAAAAAAAAGTTAGGTATTTGTAAGCCTATAAAAATAAAAATTTTTGCATAGTAATACTTACCTTAGTATTTATTAAAGCTATCCATTTGATTCCAAGTCTATGTTTCACTTTAAATGATTTACACTATTAAAAGAAAACAGAAAATCAAATTGTAAAACAATATCAACATTTAAAATAATTAGAAGTACAAATGGAATATGGAAATAAAATAAGGTAGTCACATAAAAAAATTATATATATAATTAAGGTAGATAAATAATAAAAAGTCATTTAGAAATATTACCAAATTAATCACTTCTGTTATAGTTTTGTAGTTAAGTAGAGATAAAGGGTGGCTTCTGGAGGGTTGTATTAGATCCTAAGACCTAGGCACAGTGTTCTCAGATCCAAGGCTCCTCATTGATGAAGGCCACAAGCTAGAAACTAGTCTGGGGATATTGGATGAGTAGGCACTGGATAGGGATTTTATGCACAAGCCTTCTGGCATCCATTGATTACTCTGGCTTGCACTGAGTGGCACTACTGTATGGAGAGCTTTGCCTGCTTTAATAACAGTTATGAGCAAGAATGATCACCATTTCTGGTGATCATGTGATGTTTAGTGGTTTAATATCAATCTTGCCTAATAGGATATGGGTGGCTATGGTTATTAAAGAACCAAAGGCACCAAAATGTATGGGTACGAACTGAGTTTAAATCTATATGACTATATAAGCTAATAAGCTTTGATTAAAAATATTGTGTTTTCAATTTTATTCTCATAGTTATGTAAGTAAGTAGAGACAAAAGGTGGCTGCTGGAGGGTTGCATTAATGCAGTGTTCTCAGATCCAAGGCTACTCACTGATGAAAACCATAAGCTAGAAACTAGTCTGAGTATATTGGATGAGTAGCCACTAGATAGGGATTTTACCCACAAGCCTTCTGGCATCCATTGATTACTCTGGCTTGCACTGAGTGGCACTACTGTATGGAGAGTCTTGCCTGCTTTAATATCTTATATAAATGCAATTTATCGATTACTTTGAACAGTTTTTAGAAAAAAACCTTTTATTGTACCTATATGAATACACAATCTTATGTTTTGACTGTCCTGCAGTCTTCTTCAGAGTTAATTAAAAGGTTTTTGGTAAAATCAAAGTAGTGGATAAATTGAATTTATAAAAAGTCATATATTTAAAAATTAGTATACAAAAGCAACACTAATATGTAAGAAATCAATCAGTAATAATTCTAAAATTATCACTTACAAGAAGCAGTTATAAATCAAGCACATGTAAAAGAATAGTTTTTTCAATTTCAATCTCTAGACATGCATTTTGAAATATCAATCCTATGCTTGTGCTTTGAAGAATATATGATGATGTTTAAGACTAGAAGAATTCAAGAGGTAACAAGCTTTGATATTTGTGTTTTCCAACCTTTCTGATTTGAAAGATATAAAAAAACATTTTGTGATGGCAATTTTATGACAATGACATTATGTATGAATTCAAAACATTATTTAATTAATAAAATATTTTAAATGTAGAATGTTAACAAAGGATACTAATCATATTTATTATGAATGCTATTGGTATACTCAATTTAAGTTCACAAAAATACTTATGTTAAATCAAATTTACCTATTTGTAAGCCCATCACAATTAAATATACTTCACAACATCCTCTAGAGCAGTGGTCTTCAACCTTTTCACACCTACAGATCCACAAAAATAAGGATAAGATTTCATGGACTGGAGAAAATAAGGATAAGATTTTGCAGACCGGCAGAAGTCTATAGATAAATTTTCTTAAAGATTTAAACTGCTTAGCCTTAGATGAACATAATTTGTTATAACTGACCAAAACAACACACTTACTGTGTATTGTAATTGTGTTGCTTACTTTCAAATGCTGAACACTCTTTCTCAAGTTATGCAGTCATACTGCTACAGAAAATGGTACATTCTCATTAATGTGCCTGCATTGCTACATTTATTATTTCATTGTTAAAACATGCAAAAATAAAATGTTATTCACCTGCATGTTGGGAAATATCACAGCTAGTGTAATTACATGATAGTGATTATGATAAATGTAATATCTGTATTTAATGATAAGTATATAAGATGAAATTATATATATATATATATATATCTATCTATCTATATATATATATATGAAAAATAAAAGTCTTATATACTCTATATATCATATATATATATATATGGAGTTTGTATAATAAACTTTCTTTTTTTAAAATTTTGAATCTGGTGTTATTTTAATCTCATTTTTACTCAATTAAAAAAAAAGAAACAGAATGAAAAGTTGTTTTGGTAAAGTGTCACATAGAAATAAAACAATCATTATAAAGATGTCATTTTGCTAAAAAAAAAAAGATAATAGATTTAAGTTCGTGATGAAGGGAAATCATCATCAATGATCTGTCTCCATTTTGTGAAGTTTACAATTTCAAAAACAAATATCACACACAAAATAAAAAGATGATACAAATGCAATAAAAAATTTTGCTATATGCGACCAATAAATGAGCTGACACAATATAGAAATGCCTACTAGATATAGAAATCGACGTGTAAGGAGTAGTGCAATTATCAGGAGATTGATGTTTTGTCTTTTAAAGATTGCATTTCAGATAAATTCCTTTGATTATTATTTAGTAATTATAGTATTATCTAAAAATTTAAATAAAATTTTGATTTATAATTAATTTTATTTAAGCAACTGCGATGAAATAATAAATAAAAATTGTTTATATTAATTAAAAGTTTAAAATCTTAATATTTTGTTATTACAAACTTTCCTGCCAGTCTAGCATGGACTGGCAAAAAACTTCTGTGGACCAGCACTGGTCCATGGACCAAAGGTTGACGACCACTGCTTTAGAGAATAAGAATACAGATTTTTTTTGTTGCTAACATTATTTATCAACAATTTTTTTTATTAATTCTATTTTTTTTCCAGATTCCATTTTGTTACATTTTTATAATTTTGAATTAAATTAAAATTATTCCTTTGATAAATATTAAATAATTAAATTTCTTAAAACTGAGAAAGAAACAACTATTTGTAAGCTTATAACAATTAAAAATATAGAGGGCCTCTAAAATCAATATCGGAAAAAAAAATAGAGTATTAGTAAACTGATGCTGTTATTTATGGACTTTTTTTTTATTATCAATTCAAATGTTTTATCAATTCCAAACTAATACATTTTTATGATTTTAAACTAATTTTTTTTTCTCTCACAAATATTAAGTAAGAAACTTATTTATGTGTAAGCCTACAACAATTAAATAAAAATTATTGAATGGGTTTATTGCTTGGGAATCAAAAGAAGTTTGAACATTGGCTGTGTCAATTTTGAAATTGATTTAAAGATCTTATGCTTGAGAATCAAAACTCTACTACTCCACTAACCACACAGGAAAACCTACAACAATAAAAATATGACACAGGGCCCCCCTAGCCCTACATTGTGTTTATCTGTATATATCAATTCATGTTAAATGATTTTTATAATTTGAATATCACAGTTGTAGAAGTAAATTCTTCTAGATTTTCACACTATTTTATCTTCATAAGTCTGTTGTATTTAAAGATCTAATTATTTTAAATTCTCATTATTTTATAATATGACTGAGCTTTTCTTTCAATAGCGTAAATTCCTAAAGAAGAATTATATATTTGAAATCAATTAGATTACTAATTATTTAAATCCGTTTAGCATATAAATTTTACAACTTTTTTATAAATGATTTTCATGACGAATTTTATATATAGTTTTTATGAAAAAATAAAAAAAACAATTTATTAAATTAATAATTTTAAGTAAAAAATAATTCAATCACTGATATAACCAATTAAAAAAATAACAACAAAAAGCAGCAATTTTTTAATAATTCTTCAAATAACTTATACTATGGAGAAAAAAGCGAATCAAGAATTTCTTTTATTCGCATATGGAAATTGTGATGTGAATTATGTAACCTTTTTTTTTCATGTGTGTGTATTTAATCTCAATTAAATACTAAATTGCATATTATATATAAGAATGTAGAGAGAAAGAGAGAGGTGTGGAAAGAGAACTGTAAAGAACTCATTACTCATTAGGTTTTCCAAATACAAAAACTTAAGAACATTACTGAGGGTTTATCTTGTTTTTTGTTTTTTTTTAAAAAAAAAATAGTAATCTACACAAAAGTTACTATTTTTATATAAATACAAGTTTGCACTCTTTCTTTAAACACTTTATAGCAAAAAAAAATTTTTATTATAGATAATCTGGTGTTTCGGTTGTCCCACAGTCTCCCTCAGAGTTATGATATAATGATAAATCATATTGTAATATTTATATAGTTATTTATTTATCATTATATTATAGCTGTAAGGAAGGCTGCAGGATAGTCAAAATGTCAGATTATCTGTAGTAATTTTTCATTTGCAATAGGGTTTAAAGTTAAGTGCAAATTTATAATTAAAAACTTCATTCCAACTAGTTTTTGACAATTGTCTAGATTAGATATGACTCAGATATTTTTTAAAAAATTATAGGTTTGTAAGGAATTAAAAAAATTACAAGTCTTATCTGATTTTAAAGTTCAATTCTCATGTTATTGTCATGGCAACTATATGTGGCCTTTAAATAATGACATAATTTCAAAATATTTTTACACTCTTAAAAATTACAAATTTAAAAATATTTTACAATTTTATCTGAATTTATTTTATGTAGATTTTTTAATTACTTACAATATTAAATTTTAATGTGCTTACTGTTTTTTTTTTTGTTGTTGTTGTTATTATTATTATTGTAATAAAACATTTTTGTATATATTTATATTGTATAATAAAAATAAATAGGGAGAGTTAAGCCTAATATAATAAAAAAATATAAATTTATATATTTAAATATAATATTTATTATATATAGAGTTCGCAAAACAAACTCTTAACAAGCTTTGGAATACCCTCAACCCCAGACCGGTTTCTGCATCTAGCGCTTTTAGAATACCCTCAACCCCTGACAGGTTTCTGCATCTAGCGCTTTTAGAATACCCTCAACCCCTGACAGGTTTCTGTATCTAGCATTGTCAGTGAGGTGCCAGGATATTCATTAGATTAAAAATACTAGAACTAGCCCAGCACTTAATCTAATGTATAACTATTGAGAAGGAAATCTGAAACTTTAAGACATCTATATGTCTAAAAATCCAGCTATCTAACTCAAATAGTCATATGGGACTGAACTATAATATTTGGGAATATATAACATACTGGGCAAGATTTTAACATTTATGTAAATAAATACATAATTGAATTTTTAAATTTTCTCATATTTAAATGTAATTAGAGGTATTTGAACCCAGACTTTTAAGCTTTCTTCAGTCATCAACTCCATCTTATACAACTGATACACATACCACATATGTGGAAAAAGATAAATGATCTCAAATATATGTATTTTGTACTGAACCAGCACTCATCAGTTGGTCTGTATCATTGTTTGCCATATATATATATATATAATCAGTGCTCGGTTTATATTAAGATAGAAAATCTTCAAACTTTAATGAACAACATTCAATATTCTTCTCCACTCTCCAACTTTTCAGTCATTCATGTTAATTAAAATCTGATGATGGCTGGGAACTAGAAAGTCTGGGTTCAAATCCCCTCTAATTACAACTAGCCTAAGTATATATACTGTACTTGTATTTAAATTTTACAGATTTAGCCTGAATTCTGCCCATCCCTCTTCTGTGTATTTTAATCGTCTTATGGTCCTAACCATGAGAGATCAGGATGACTTAAGTCAATATAGGTGTGACAATAGTATTGGTAAACAAGGGCTTTGAACATGCCATCATCAGATTTTCATTGATATGGAAAGCTGAAGAGTTGGAGAATGAATAAGATTGAAGGCTGTCCATTAAAGTTTGAAGATTTGCTATCTTAATATAAATCAAGCACTGATTATATATTGTACCCTCACTTCTCGATATATGATATAATTTAAAATATGACTAGCTCAATCAAATTATTATGCTCGGCTAAAATATGTACAACTATCTTTAATATATTTTTATAATATTATAACTTATCAGATTTATTTCAAACTTATCAAAAATTAATTTAGTTCAATATTATATACTAATTAAATAAATATTTAATAAAATCATGAGACTGTGAAGTGAAGTTACAATTGGTAATCAGATTTACATTGAGCCAATGTCTCTCCAAGACACTGTTTCAATGGCATAAGAATACTATTACCTCTCATTATCTCATTACCAACTCTACAGCACTCTTATGACTTTTATAAATGAATTATCTTTTATAATAATAGATAAATAAATCTCAAACTTTTATTAAGGAAATATAATTAAACGATCTCAGGTTCTTCTAATTATCTTAAAGTAATAATAATTCATGTAGATAGGAATGATAAGGGATTTAATATCAAACCTAAATACACCTAACTTATTCTAATAATAATAATCACTAACAATAATAATCTTTAGTGTATAGCTTAATCTTATCTATTTGATTATACTTTTAATCACTAAGAAAATAAGTAAATCATATACATGTCTTTCATTTCCATATAGTATCTTAATTTTAAAATAGACCAAAATCTTATAATTTAACAATTTGTGGCAATAAATAATCTTATACTCTTATATTGTGCATTATAATTACTTTATGACCATTGTAATATTATATGTTAATGTCAATCAATTTCTATAAATTATATTAAGAAAATATTGTGTTTCTTTCTCAAATAATAAAATAATAAATTCATATTGTGCAAATATTATGTACATTCAAATTATCTGTTGTCAAATGCTGTGGTGTAAAATAATGAATTCAACACATCTTTTAAACAACTTAACAAATTTATTTACATCCACTTTAACAAATAATTTATTTACACTATTTACATTTAAATGGAACTAAAGAAAATAAACAAAAAAAAAATAAGAAAAATAATAATACAAGATTTTTACACTGTTACTATTTCCATAACCATAAGTAGATAATTTATACATTTCTGAAATTTTCTATCAATAATATTCAATTAAATTTATGACTTCAATTTTAATAAACATTACTTGTTATCAATTAATATAAGAAAAAGGTTTTATGTAAGATATTATTCATGTAGCATGTATGTAAATAAACAAACTTTAATAATTAAAAATGCTATTTCACATAAGTCCTACTGTTATTTATATTATAATGTATAAGGCTGTATTACATTTATTATCAGTATGACTCAAATATTAATTAATGTATCAACTGATATAACTTTGTAGTATAATAACAATTATTGACTATCACTGTTTATTTCATTCCAATGTCATACTACATGTCTTATTAAAATATGCAATACGTATATGTACTTTCAAAAAATAATATTTCAAATTATTCAACAATTTCAAATTTGATAAAGTATTATGTTAAATAAAATTCTATGATTCTTTTCTAATTTAAATCATTACTTTGCTTTACTTGTTATTCTTATTTCTTCCTAATAAACTTCTATCTACAAAAGTCATTTTAACCTTATTTAATTTCAGAAAAAAAAAATGACCAATTTTAAAACAAAAATAATAACGATCCAAACTCTCCTGTACCTCATCCTCTATTTACAATAAGCCTTCAATCAAAAATATAAATTTCTATGTAAATTAACTCACTTATCGAATAAAAATAAAAAAATAAAAATATAGACTTTCTATACTTCTTATTAACTTGAAAAGAAAAAAAAATAAATAACTTATGCTAATAAAATCTAATTCCTAATATTGTAACAAAAAAAACATTAAAATTTATTCACGAAAGAATCATATAATTATTTCTAGGTTTTCATATTACGTTGTACTAAATTTATATCATCAATTTAAAAATATGCATATCAAAATAAAACTGCTGTTATTAATCTTGTGCGTGTATATTATTTAAACATTAATACATTCATTCAATAATCATATAACATTTGGTTGATCTAAAGAAAACATAGTAAATACATCAAATTATTATTATTATTACACAATTTTACCATAAATGATACTTCAATGTACAGTCCGTTACACGATGTCTTCCAAGATTTCAGCTTTACAAAATAATTTCACATTTACACTCAACAATTATTCTTTAAAATATTACGTGTTGTATAATTATAAAATAAACTTTATGCAATAAAAAGTTATATTAGTATTTAGTTAATATTTTTAAAAAATGTAAATGTACCTTTCCTATCTTTAATAAATCAATAATTAATGAAATATTTATGTTAGTTAAAAAATAAAATATATTACATAACATCCAACGGTGTTTTCTTCCAGCGATAATTGTTCTTTTTCCTAGACACAAATTTTCACCAAAATACTACTTCCTTTTCCAGTGCATCACGTGTTTTTAAAAGTTTTTATGAAATAAATGAAAACGTTCTTTTTTTTTTTAAAAAAAAAAAAAGTCAAAGTCAGTTCCATCATAAACAAAAATAAAATTAAAATAGTTTATAGGATCCGTATTCTTTTCTTCTTAAGGAAAAAATATTATTATTAAAAGTTATTATTTTTAGAATTAGTCTATAATTTATAAAGTCCTTGTTTAATTATTTTAATTGATTTGATTTGGATATCCACGTAGATTTGCGCATTACATAATAGATATTCAGGTAAGATTACTTTTAAAGTCTTTTGTACGACCAGCGTTCAGACTTTAATAATACAATAATTTTTATTTATAGGTCTTTCTTTACCTATTAAATTTCCAATTTATTTGCCTTTTAAAACTGTCAGAATTTAGTCTTTTAAACCATAAAGACTTAACAAGGCAAATATTTTTATAATCATAATTATTTACCATCTTTACTAAGTTATATACTTAGATTTATAATTTACTAAATACTTTCTTCATAAAGAAGTATTTCTCATTCTTTTAAATATCTACTTTATAAAATTAACTACCATTAGTTTTTTTAAATTTATACCAAGTCCAACGTATTACTGCTAGGCATCTAATAACTCTGCTAGTCAATCCAGCGTTTGTTAAATTTTTAGTATAAAGTCTCCAATACATTTTATCCTTAAACGATGTCCTCGTGATTATTTGATAGTAAATTGAGCTTCAATAAGGAAACGATCAATAGGGAACTATAATAAATTAACACTGCATATTCATTGGTAACTTTTATAAATTATTTTAAAAAAAAACTACTCTCTTATAATTTTAAAATGATTTTAAGAGCGTCTATAATCACTTAGCTATTTTTAATAGCACCTTTTACTTTAAGAATTTCAATCACAAGTCCCCTCCAAACAATTGAACCTTGGTTTTATACCAGAAGAAACTCTCAACTTGATTGGTGAGTTAAACAATCAACTTGCTAGATTATTTACATATTTTATCAACAAGATAGAATTAAAAATAAATAATGACTTATTTAATATTTATTATTTATCACATTATTAAATTCTTAAATCAATCTTTATCATTTATTTAAATCCATTAAACATTTTTTTAAAATATACTTTCTTACTTTATTTCACTTTTATAAGATTATTTTTATAAACAAATTAAGTCTATTTTTATTCGTTACGTTTTAAGCAGTATTTTAAAAATCTGACTTAATATTTCACATTAATTATCTTTATTTTTATTTCATGATAGCCAAAATAATATTTATCAATTTTATAACAGAACTTTTAAAATAGTTTTGCAACTTTACTAAAAAAAACTTCCAAGCATGTGTGTGTGCGTTTAACTAACATCTGTTTTACAACAGAACTACAGACGCTTGTAATAATCTAAAAATAAACTAACAATTCATTTTTTAAAAATAAATATTTTTAAAATAATAATATATTATAACAGTTTTTAAAATAATAATTCGATATTATTAAAATCAAATATTAATCTTCTATTATGTATTACTAATAATTAAAATATTTATATTCATTTATTAAATTTTAATTTTTATCAACAATAAATATAGGCATTTAATTTTAACTTGTCTTTTAAAACTTTAACTTTAAACATTTATTTATTAAATTTATTAATGCAGTATTACTTATGGCCAGTTTTCCCAACCATATACTATTATCATTCCCATTGAAATGTCTCTCTCAAACATCAGCACAATTTTCACATATCAAATACTCATGAATTACTTTAATTACACTTTTTTAAAAGATTGTTATAAATAAAATTAAAATCATATAGCTAAATACATCTTAAATTTAAAATTTTTTAAATAAATGGATACAACAATTTATGGAGATCTATACAAAAGGGCACAATATATATATATATGAGAGATGATAATCCAGACCAACTGGTGAGTGGTAGTTCAGCGTGAAATACGTATATTAGAGATCATTTATCTTTTTCGAATGTTTATGGTCGTGGGTATGGGTTATATAAGATGGAGTAGATAACCGAAGGAAGCTTGAAAGTCTGGGTTCAAACCCTCTATAATTATATCTAGCTTAAGTATATATATATTGCATTTGTATTTAAGCCATACTTAAAACAATATTTTGTGATAGTTTTCTTTTAATACTTTCAAATTCTAAATTAAACATAAGTAAAAAGTTATTAATTTATTTAAATGACAAATGGAGAGAGATTTTTTTAAAAAGATTTTTTTTCAGTGCAATATTTGAAAACAAGCAATAATAATCTTCAGATGAAATATTTTAATAACTTGAATAAAATCTTTAAATGATTGTTTCTAATTTTAAAATATACAGCTATTAGTAAAACATAATGTATTTGTATATTAAATTGAATTGTTTTTAAACATGATAAAAAATAAAAAGAGTCAAATAAAACTATTAAAAAGATTGCGCCATTAAGATTTTTTTAATTAGAAAACTAACGGTCTGATATATTGAATAGTTTGCTTGTTAATTTAATTGTTAAAATTACAAAAAAAAAATAAAAATCTAAGGTTTAATGATTATAGTTTTGAAAGTTAATAGTTGTTTTAAAGATTTTCTAGAATAAATGTGATTGATTCGAAATGTAAGATTGTGTATACATATGTACATTTATTTATTTTTTTGCTATAAAGTGTTTAAAGTAAAGTGGATAAATTGTATTTATTTTAGAATACATTGAAATATATAAATTTAATGTTAATCCATCTCAGGCTTACAGACTAAATAAAAAATACTGTATAAAATTGAAAATATATGTAAAAATAAGATAAAAATTAATTTACTTATTCCTTTCTCAGTTTATGTTTTTTGCCAGCCCTTAGTTATTTAGTCAAACGTTTTATTTTAAACTTTATTCTACACTATATTCACATAATTTTAAAATTATTTGTTAGAAATTTGAGTAAAGAAATGAAAACATTTAAAAAAATAATATTTCAAGTTTGAAAATATAGAAAAAAGATAAACTGAAATGTATAGTTAGAAAAACTTTTAAAACATTAGTAATATCTCTATAAAGTAGTGCCACCTAGTGCATGCCATGGTAATCAATGGATGCAAGAAGCTTTGTGCATAAAATTCCTATCTAGTACCTAATCATCCAATATCCACAGACTAATTTTTAACTTGTGGCTTTCATCAATGAAAATGAGGATTTATACATAAACCTTCATGCATCCATTGATTACTATACCATGGCTTGTACTGGATGGTACTATTGTATGGAATGATTTCTACTGTTTTAACAGCTTGTGTAAGCATAGAAAATGGTGATAATGGGAAGAATAGCTTTTATTATGTCCATGAATATCTATAAACAAAATAAAATTTGCTTGAACTCCATTTCTAAAATCTGAATAAATTTCTGGTTTTAAAATATATCTCACTTTGTCTACAAATAATGAACTAGTCTGGATTTCATCCTCTTGATTGGACTGAGCATTCATCACCATGGACCAATGTGTATATAGATAAATAATTGAAATAAAATCCTTGGTTTTTTACTTCACCTTTGAATCGTAAGTTTTATATTGTGCTTTATGCAAAAAAGTAAAGCTTATTATTATTAGAAAAGAATTATATGGCTGAGTGATTTCAGAGAACTTAAGTCTCCATATTCATAGCCTACTTTAAACAAAGTTTAATGGTAATTTATGCAAAATTTACGTAAAGTTTTCTTTCATAATGACTATTTTCTGGAGATTGCAAAGCATGATTCTTTTCGGTTTATTGCATAGTTGTCATTTGCAATAAAGCATGCCTCCTTAATCTTTCATTTCATATCATTACTTTCAGTGCTCAGTGCCTTTGCCATAGAGGGTTCAGGCACATGGCCTGTTGTTTTTTGGTGCTCAAAGAATATGGATTTGATTCTTTGAGTACCAAAAACAACAAGCCATGTATTCGAACCCACTATCGCAAGGGCATTGTGCACTGAATGTAATGATATGAAACAAAAGATTAAGGAAGCATGATTTATTGCAAATGACAACTATTCAATAAACCGAAAAGAATCGTGCTTTGCAATCTCCAGAAAATGGTCTTTATGAAAGAAAACTTTGCTTAAATTTTGCATAAATTACCACTAAACTTTACTTAAAGTAGGCTATGAATATGGAGACTTAAGTTCTCTGAAATAATAAGCTTCACTTTTTTGCATAAAGTGCAATATAAAATAGATAATGTATATCTAATAGTAAGAACTGGCCAATAGGCAATGATGCTCACTGATTTCCATTATGGAGGCAAAAAGTGCCTACTATGGCACTTATGAAAATGTTCCTTTATATACAATCACAACTTCCTATTTTACATTATTGTTTTTCTCTTGACTTATGTTTTTTTTAAAAAAGCAAATATTTTCAAACAAAAACCATAAAATTCTATAAATAATTTTATCAAAAAATAAATATTTCACAAATACTTTACAAAAGTGAACATAAATATAAAGACAAATTCTTGAAAATATATGTTTTTATTTTCACAATGTATATGAAAGAATGAGTGTTCATAAAATCCCTTGCAAGAATTCTAAGACCAAAAGCCTTTTCAAGCACTCTCGGGACAAAGCAAATGAAAGAATGAGTGTTCCAAGAACCCTGGGACCAAAAACCCTTGAAATACTCTAGGACCTGGAAACTAAAACCCAATCAATTAGTGACACATCCAGCTTATAGGTATTCATATGATATTGAAATCTTCAGATTATTTAAATTAATAAAATTATATTTGCAGTTTCTGCCATCAAATGAACAGAAAGCCAGCAAGTAAATACCAAAAATAGACACAAGAGAATAAATTTAAGCTGATGGCTGGTCCACTATCTCATATCGGCTGTCTGTCTTTTTAATTTTAAACATGTAGCCTTTGTATGTCTGATCTGCTTGCAAAACATTAATGTCATATAGCAGTGTGAGGCTTCTGTATGTATGTGACTTTGTCCATTGTATATATAGCAAGGCATTAGACTAATTTATGCAGAATTATCTGGCTGACTGTCTGACTGACCCAGTGTTAAGCTCGATTTTTTGCACATCATTCTTAGTAAATTTTTTTAATGGGTTTGCCTGACTGGCCATTGATTCTGCTAATACTGGATGGGCTACAGAAATTTTAAAATCTAAATCCAGCATCATCAGTATTTTAAGTCTTAAATTGTGATTGTTTATGTTACAAATAAAACGATCACAAAGTGCTTCTTTCAGGAAATCTTTGAATTCACACTTTAATGCCAATGATTGGATTCTTGTTGCAAACTCTCTGTCATTCCCCCCCTGTTTTTGCATAAAGAGGTTGAAATAATATCTCTGCATTATTGTCAATGGTTTTGGGGAAATATAATCTTTAAGAGTTTATAATGTTTTGTCAAAATCTAGGTAAGCTGGTGTTTCTGCTATAGATTGAGACTTGAGTATCTCAAAAGTTTGAGAACTTATTATGATCATTAATGTGGCTAATTTTACCTCAGGATTCTTGATCTGGTTATCCTGTAGGTAAACTATTAATTGCTCTTTATGGATTGACCAGCACTCAAGGTAGGCTGGATCAAAAGCTTCCATGGGGGTAATACAACTAGCCATTTTAAATTTTCCTCATTTCTTCATAAGAGAAACAAAGTACCAATTTTTTTATTTTTGCCTACTGTTTGTAACTGTCCCAACAACCATCCACTAGGGATGGCTTCCATCGCTTTATTAAGAGTTACGCACTAATGATTGGTTTGTGATTTTAATTGATGTTTATTATGTTTGTGGTCATGTTTTGTTATGAATTTGCTGAATCTATTTTTCATTTGGGCAGATCTAAGTGATAGAATTTTATCACCATTTTGTAAATAAGATGAATTTATTTTCTTTGCATTCTATTTTTTCCAAATTGCTGATTTTGATTTTTATTCAGGCAGAATAGTGATTTTAATATGATGAATGCATACTCGCAGATTTACTGTACTTTTCCAGTCATGGGGGAAAATATTCTTTTTCTGACTATGCCAAATCTGTTATATTTGGTGTATTTTATACTATTTTTTCAATCATGGGAAAAAATATTACTTTCATCTGACTGTGCCAAATCTGCTGTGTTTGGTCTGGATTGCATTTAAATTTTATATATATATATATATATATATATATATATATATATATATATATATATATATATATATATATATATATATATATATATATATATATATATATATATTTCAGCGCATATTGCTAGATGAAAACTAAATAGAAAATATTTAAATCAAGCACTTAATGTGATGCACTAGGGTTTCGTCTTTCTTGGAGTCAGAAATCTCTCAGCCACTATGTCCAAAAAAACTGTTAGTCACCTTACCTTCTCTTTCCATTTTCCATCCTGTTTTTCCCCATTCTTCTCTATCCTGATGTATCCCATTTTCACAACATTGTCTTTGCCCACTCTTTTGACTTTATATTTAAACCCCCTTATCTTTTTTTAAACCCACCATAAAAACTAAGAACCCACTTTCTTTATAACCACTTTGTTTATATTTATTCTCTTACAATTTGATTATTTATACCCTTTCTTCTTGTAAGTACTTACATTCAATTAACAGATACCTAATATTCTCCATGCTTTTCTTACATAACTTGTGGACTAAATCATTCACATTTTTCCCATTTACATGTATATTTTCTTGTTGCTAACAATACTGTCTGAGCCCTAAATGTAAACTACTTTTCTTGTTATTATCATAAATTAACTCAGACCCAATATTCTGTTTACTTCTATATGTATATTTAAACACTTGTTACTCCCCATACTAATTCTACATCTCTCCAACTCCCTGATTTTTATTAATGTATCTATTCTTCTATCCCATTCCTTGCCACTGTAACACTCAACAATTCTAACACAATCATCTCAACTTTTGTATGAGTATGCTGACATAAAGTTTTTAACCAAATCTTCTCACCTATCTTGTTGCCTGTCCTTTACTCATAAACCAATTAAATGCTATTTTGGCTATTCTCTTATTATCCATAAATTGGCAATCTACTGAACATTTTTATTTTGCCTTTTGCATCTCTCATATAAAAACCTGATGATCCCATTTCTCCTTGAATTGCCTCCTTTGCCATCCACTCATCTGCACCTAATGCATGTCTTCCTATTTCTCTTTGTACTTTTTCTAAGTAATCTAACACCCTTTTACTAACACATAACACATCATTATCACAAGTTAACTCTGCTACTGCCATTCCCTTCCACGCAATTCTTCCTACATCATATTTATTGTATGAAAACACTATTAAATTCTTGATCAGTTCCTTTCGTTCCCAAACATTATAATATTTCAGCAATGCTATCTATGTATAAATAGAAAATTTGAACATCAAACAGCCAAACCCAAAAGATATCCACCCAAGCATTATGATATTTCATCTAAGTGTATTTTTAACTTTACATATTTCATAACAGAATTTATATCAAAGTAGGTAATTTAATTGTAAACACATTGCAAACTAACACTCTAGCATTTAGGTAGAAATCTAACACATGATAGTGTTTTCAATAGTTTGTGATATAACATAAATTTGAATTGTATATTGAAACACTAAGATTCGCATTCGAATCTTAAGTTTCACCTTTTCTATCATCTCTCACCCACCACTCTATCCAACCCAAATTTAAACTTTTTTGGTATCGAATTGTGTGTGTAGCAATATTAAAAATGTATAAATATATGTAAAATTCACTGTAAACACACACACATTAAGATGACAAAATTTAAAGCAATAAATAAAAATAAATGATGTAATTTGTATTTCTCTTTTAGTTATTTAAAAATATATAATTTTAACAATTTATTTTAAATTATAAAGTTTGTTATTTATTGCTTTGATTAAATTTCATATTTAATAATAATTTTAAAAATCTGATTGTAATTTAAGTAAAAGTAAAAATAATTGTATATTCCCTTTCGTATTTAAACTTTTGAAAGTAACGGTCGGTGAGAGATAATAGATTAATTAAAAAGAAAAATTCCCTAAAATCTTTAATTATAAAACGTAAATGTAAAAATAAATGTGAACAATAGAAATACAGCTTTCTATATAAATTAAACTTACAAGAATGTAATGATTCTCTTCGGGGCAAATGAGTGGATCTAAAAATAAAATTGAATAAAAGGGAAAAGATAAGATCAAAGAAAGGAGGACATTTTGAATTTTCTCAGAACTTTTAGTAAAACTCTAGCTGTGCTTTCAATCAGTTGAGAGTCTCCAAAATCGTAAATTAATTTACCTACCACAGTATGATCGAGTAAAAAGTGCCTGGACTACTCTCCTCCCAGAGATGGTCGATCGTATGCCGAACCTTCACGTATGCCCTCCATAAAATCAACCAAGAAGATCTGCTGCCCAAACAATTAGAAAGCTGCTGCTTCTAAAATAAATGAACAATTTAAATGCTGGAAAGAACTGCTACTTCTGAAATCATGTCAATTTGCTACTGACTATTGAATATAAAAACTTTGTATAAACAGGTACCTGTAACCCAAGGCCTAGAGTACTCTAAATAATATCACGCTATAGCTCACTCTCTATATAACTTGTAAAACTCTAAATTGTAAGACTTTGAATTTAATTATTAATTTTTTATATAAATTTCTTTAATAATCTAGCTTACCTAATTCTATCTTTTCTTGGGTACGTATTTCTAAATTTTAAATTTTTATTATCTAATTATAGCATGCTTATAAGATTTCCGACCGAACCTCGCCAAATTTAAATATAGATTTTAATCAAGTCAGTTGCCATCTTGCTCAGCAACCTATAATATTTCTTTCATATACTTCTGTTGGCTGGTCAGCTCGGAAATCTCCATAATTTTCTAAATGCAAATCCATGATTGCTTGAAACAGTGGATGTGCATCCTGCAAATCCTCATTAATATTTATTTCTATAAATTACTTAATATTTTAATATAAATCGACACACATTCAATGCTTCATTTATTGTAATGCAGGGGTCTATTACTTAGCAAATGGCTGACATATTAGTTATTAATACTCACCCAGCTTACCTATTGTTTTTATATTTTATTAAATTTTAAGTAATAATTTCATAAATCACATTTCTTTGAGGGTCAAAAATGTTCTTTATTAAATATTGATAATGTAGGGCCGAGTTATAAAATATATTAAATCTTAACAGAATAGTCTGTAAATTATACGTGTTATGTTTTGGAGACACAATGACCTATTATAAGCCTTGGATACTCCAGATTCTATAGGATTGAAATTAATCCCAGTTGTCCTACACAAGTGGACAAATAAATGTTCCCATAGGGCTTGACGCCATCACACAATTAGGAAGCAATTGTGGCATGAACCACTTGTCTCTGATTATGCTCATGTGACACCTTATCTCCTTGAGCCTATGGCAAATGCCAGCCTATTGTTCTAAACTCTTCCATGGCCTTGCAGTCTCAATATACTGCCACCTCATATCACTTTTCTAGACTACCTCGTGTCTTTAATTATTAACTTTATTCCTCAATATATAACTCCGTCTCTGCATTAGTGACATAACTCACTCTCAAATAAATGTCTGTCCATAGTAGTTCATAAATATTTCTTTTTAATTAAATAAATATATGTCCTCCGCTATGTTTATTAATCCTACTTTAGACTTTTGCATTGCAAAGATATAAATCCCAAAGGCATGCTCGAGAAATACTTGCTCGAGAATTTACATAGCTAGATTACATCAGCCAAATAAATGTATCTCTTTGTAAATATAACAGTATCAGAAATACCACTACTGAGATTTTAAATATAACAAAATATTATTGGTTAAATGATTTCTTATAAAATATTTTAAATAAATAAATGTATATCTTTGTAAAGTATAACAGTATCGGAAATATTGCTACTGAGATTTTAAATATAATAAAATATTATTAATTAGATGATTTAGTATAAAATGTTTTAAATAAATAACTTCAAACTATACATCTGCCATTACATCTTTATTTATTCGATACTCATTCAATATAATATTTTCTTGATTCTGTAAAATATAAATGTTTAATATTAGTGTTATTACTGGCTAACTGGAAAATAAATTCTTGAATCTCTTGCATCTCCATGACCACCGTGCCTAAAGAAATATTTACTAATGTAGCATCAGATGCATTGTTTCATAGATTGTATTGTGGAATCGATAAACTATGTTCGAACTCAGTACTACGGGTGGCTTCACTACCTAGATGATGCTGCAGTTCTGTGTGGTGGTCAAATTCTGCACTATGTTAACGAATCATACGAATCTGACTGTTACAATATAAATATTATAGTTTGTAAGATTTAAATTTTTGATGGATTTATAATGTAAACAAATTAAGGTCTGGAGGATTTTTTATGTAAATGATATTCAAATATGTTTAGGAATGATATTGCTATGGAAATCATCAATTCTCACTGGTAGTTCCCGAGACTAAGCAACTTTTTTACTCCATTGCTTATTATAGAGTAAAAACAAGCGATTTAGTCTTTGGATTTAGCATTATCAGATGATGGTTTCCTTAGCAACATCACTGCTAAGCATATATAAATCTAATTTAGATGGAAATGACCCCACATTTTAATTAGTTTATGTTGTAGTCTAAGTTTAAACACCTTAGAATTAATGACAAGTTTAAAGTGAAGGTAATTGAAATATGGTCCTAACCTTAGTAGGAATAAGTAATTAGATACTAAATTGGATTAGCTACCTGAAAAAAACTTAGACCCAACTGAAAATTTTCAGCTGCCTAAAAACAATTACATTCCACCTAGATTCAAATCTTAGACAAATATGCTAATCACAACACCATGATATTCTATAAGATAAATTGAGTGGTGGAACCATAAAATGTAAATCGACTAGTGATCAACTAAAAAGCACTTGGATTTATCCCACCTTTCCTTTCCTGACCTCTCATCACTTGCTATACCTAGAAGTTCTTCATGAGATTTTGAATATTCCTGTTTTTAAATCAACTATTTAATATTTATGCTCTATCTCTTTTCTATATATGGTACTTTCGAACACATTCTTCATAAGTCCTCTGTTTCAATCTCTATGTCTAAATTATTCACACTCAATTTTTTTTTACTTACTCTTTGTAATAATTTTATTTTTTTTTACGTATTTTTCCATTATCTTATAAATTGACATCTAAAATGAAGTCAAAAATAAAATAAAAAATAAAATGAAGTCCATATCTTTTGTGAAGAAGTTGTAAAAATTAATTTGGAAATTCAAATATAAATATTAAAGCATTCAAGTATTAAAAAATAAAACAAATTAGAATAATTTTATCTGTAGTAAAATTGTGACTTTTTTAGTCCTAGAAGAGTTAATATTAAAAAAAAAACGGCAATCTACTGAATAAGAAATATCTTGCTAAAGTCAATTAATTTTAAATTTCTATTCCTGTTAAACTAACATGAGACTCTTAATCCTTGCATGAATAAATGACCTAGCTGTTGATACTCCTAGCCTTTGAAATTAAAATAATCTCATTTTAATTCTGAAATGAATTTACAGAAGTTTAGTTTAAAAAAAAAAATTCAATCAAAAATGTTTGATAATATTCTACACAAGAGCTTCTAAAGGCTCCAGTTGTATTTACCTATTAAACGTCTTCCTTTGCTATGTGAAATTTATTAATCTTAATTTATTATTAATTATTCATGAATAAAACATGTTCTAAGAAATGTATTTGAAAAATTAATCTAAAATTCGAAGTTTTATTAAACATTCTCGATTTACAAGCTATTAATATAAAGGAAGGTCACGTGATGACGGTTTCTAATCTGTTGTTTAGAATTTTTATATGTATAAGATAAAAATGGATCTTTGACACGTATAAAAAATTATAAATTAACCTGGCTGATGATTGTGGATAATTATGAAATATTTTAAAAACAAAAAACTCATTCGAATTTGTACTATAAATATTTAGAAAAAGATATCATGTTTTTGAATCTACAATGTCTTGCTTATGAATTGAATTGGCCTTGGTCATGCACTTTCATCAAATTGTGCTTTTTTCCATGTTAACAGTAATAAAAGAAGTAAAACTACCAAAACATCACATGATCGCCATTTTTTAGGGTTTCACTATCTGTTATTAGCATTAGCAAACTCTCCATACAATATAAAGCTCCTAGCTTTATAGTTAACAAAACAGATAAAAGATGGCTGTTGGAGGGTTGCATTAGATCCTTAGATATAGGTGCAGTACTCTCAGATCCCCGCTCCTCACTCATTAATGAAGTCACAAGCTAGAAATGAATCTAGCAATATTGGATGAGTAGGCACTAGATGGGGGATTTTATGCACAAATCTTCCTCCATCACCTGATTACTAAGGCTTGCACTAGGTGGCACTACTGTATAAAGAGTTTTCTACTGCTAACAAATATAAGACAGTCTGTCTACTGTTATTCATTTTGATGTTCCACAACTTCATTATTACCAATGCAAAGGCAAACTAACAGAGGCATTATAATCACTTCTCAGCTCTGCTACTGTCAGCTTGGTGATATTTTGCTTTCAATACCATCATGGGATAACTGTGATTTTGAGATACATATAGGTTGAAAGACCTACTAATAGCTAGTCTACAAATTGTGCATTTCTCATATGTGATAGAGAACAGGGGTTTTACCTCATCTCTTTTCATTTCTTTTTCTCTGTAAGGAATTGATCCAATAATTTTACTCATTGCAAAACTATTTTAATGTTCAGGCAAACTATAAATAGTATATATACATAAGTAATTGTAATAGAGTTGGACATTCCATAAGATAATTGAAATAACCACAACCATCCCCTTTGTTTACTGTTCATATTGCAAGAGCATAAAAAAATTAATGATATATATAATACCACTCGGTCGAGAGGTCAGCATGGCTGCCTTACAAGCAGTTGTCCCAGGTTAGCAGGTTCACATCCCGGCCAATGCTATGACACAGGGAAAAAAAAGAAAAAAAAGTTTTATTTAATATATTCAAATACCTGTTGCCCCAAAAATAAGATTGGGGTTTATGTTAATTTTTTCTCCAAAAGATGGCTTAGGATTTATTTTCAGGGAATATCTTTTTTTTTTTTTCATGTACAAAAATCTACATTTATTCAAATACAAAAAATTATATTTATTCAACATTACTCGAAGTTTCAACAGCACATAAATAACTTTTACTACCACTTGAATATGTAAAGTTTAGGATTATAAACCCCTCACAGAACAATATGAGAATATTAAAAGTCAGTACCATGCTGTCAAAATTTAGTAATATTTAATTTAAAACAATATATGAAACGTTAAGTTGTCTTGATTAATTTGTGAATTAAGGTCACAGTTAATAATAAGTTTCAGTCTTTTTGGATATCAATGCTGATGTAGAGATGTCTGACCATCCTTGAATATGTATTAAATGGATTATGTCCTGTACATGTGGGGTTCAGATTGGCCTTAAGTCAACCTGGGTGTGACAAGAATCTCAGCCTCAGGGTGGCCTTTGAGCATTCCGTCATCAGATTTTCAATTGGATGGATGGCTGAAGAGTTGGAGTGTGGAGTAGATAGAAGCCTGTCCATTAAAGTATGAGGATTGTCTACCTTAATATATATCTGAGCACTTATAGTATATATGTGTAGAGATGATAATCTGGACCAACTGATGATTGTTGGTTTAGCATGAAATACGTATATTGGTGATTATTTATCTTTTCACTATATATGTGTTTAAGTGTATCAGTGTTATTAGATAGAGTGGAGAGTGGTGGATTGTGTGAAAGTCTGTGCTCATATACCCTATATATTAAATATATATAGTTGTAGTCAGATTAAAGAGGAATTCTTATATTGGATTGAATGAAGGTGCATTGAGAAAAGAAAAGTAAAACTCTATTTGCGAGTTTATTAAAATGATTAGTTATGTGTTTGCCATCAAATAATTCTGAGTAACATTTCAGAACAAAAATCAACATTTATATTTATTTTTACATTCGTTTAATATATCCATTGTGTTATAACAGATAAATGAAATCTATTGGTCAGACTAACTATCTTAACTAGGGCTTATATTTGAAGTAGGGCTTATATTATCAGCATTCTCAACAAATCATGCTAGGGCTTATTTTGTGGTTGGGTCTTATTTTCAGGGAAACACAATATAATCAAACACAATTGCAGATCATTTGGCAGTTGATATATAATTATTAACTGACAAAAAAATTCCCCATAAATTTAGCTTGGATTACATTGGGAATACTATAAATAAAAGCATTGTCTTCCAGATCAAGGCAATACAGTTCAAGATAAAAGTGATGAAATACAATAACTTTCCAATATGTAGGATGAATGATCATTTCCGTGCTATATTGTTGAATGATCTGAAGTCTCTGTATTGCTCTTCTGTATGGAGAAATGAATCTTAGGAGTAACAAAAAGAGATCAAAAATAAATTACATGGGTAAGAGAATAAATAGGTGTTATTGACATCACTGAAGGAATTACAAGACAAATGAAATTGGGCTGGATATATTGGTAGAAGAAATGATAATAGATGCACAGTTGAATTCTTAACCTGAATTCCAAGGGATTGTTGAAACCTAGAAAGAGACCATATGTGATATGGATGGATAAAATAAGGAAGAGTACTGCCATGATGTGAAGAACAGAGGCTAGAGATCAGAGAAGATGGACTGAACTTGGAGAAATGTTCATTCTATTCAGTGAATTAATTATTGTTGATGATTATCATCATTTTTAAATTATCATGATATAAATATAGGAGATTTGAACTCAGACTTTCAAGCACCCACCAACTATCCACACTATCTCATACAACTGATACACATGATAGTTGGTGAGTGCTTGAAAGTCTGAGTTCAAATCCCCTATATTTACAATTAAGCTCCAGGTTTGTGAAGAGTGCCTGGTTTTCAAATATTATTATGATATATAAGTTGACATTCTAATTGCATTAAATAAATACAATTCCATCATTAAGATGAAACATGTACTCTATAAGAAATTAATCATTTAGATATTAAATATTTTTATGAATTAATTATGAGGTGAATAAAGAATTGAGTGTGGATGATTCCATGTAATAATTAAAAAAATGTGTTAGCAATGATGTTGCTAGGTAACTATCAATTATTATTGACAGCCTTACCTAGAATTATTCCCACTTATTTTTTGGCTTACAAAATTATATATATATATAATAAACAAAAGATTTAATAACATTCGAGATTAAAACCTACAACACACTACAATAAATATTTAAAATACTCTCTAACCCATGCAAACGTCAAAATTTACCAGGAATAATGTGGCCGTTTATTCTTGTACTCCGTTTATATTTATTATTATAATTAAATCAATTGAAACATATTTAGATACAATGTACATTGTATCTTTGTGTTTTTTTTGTTAAAAGCTAAAATATTTATTATATTTCAAATTTAATATTTTATATATATTTTTTTGAGTTTTAGACTTATCAAATCCTTGTTAAATATTTAATTTTATAATGAATAAAACAATCCATGAAAAAGCTTACAACATTTAGTTTAAAATGTCACATCTTTGATTTTGCTCTAATGAATGATGGGTAATCTGGATCTTGCAAAATTGGAATTAAAAATTGTTTCACACTCAAGACTTTATGCACTAGCGTACTGTCGTGGTAGAGAGACTACACTTCTCACTTGGCTACAAAATGGGATGTTTTTGTTTTATCACATCACTCAAAATTTTAGAACTTGTATGTTTTAAACGCCTGTAGCTTTTAAATGTCCGATTGTTACAAATGAATTGTAACCTGAAGAATGCTGTTTACTTGCCACACTTTTTTAGGATATGGTGAATTCAACACTTCCATTAAACCATTCATAAACTTATGTTTTTCCCAGAATAACTTGCTGTTTTAAACATTGCAATTGTTTTCCATGTCTTTTTCCCTAAAAGAAAGCAGAATTTCATGTTGTTCAAAATTTTCACCCATTACAAAAATTGTCAAATATGAGAAATAGACTTTACAAAAAATGTACTATGTGGCACCATAATTTCACATGATTATATCATTTATCAGATAGATGAAGAAGGATTCTTGTGAGAAATATCTAGGAGCAGAAGCAAGTACTACAATAGGCATGTCTATTAGAGAAGGATTCCAATTATATTTGGGTACCTTCTCATATTGTTATTTTCTTGGGGGGGGGGTGTTGCATGATGTTTAAGCACTAAGTAATGAGTTGATTGTGACAGTTTAATTCAATTAACATAAACTGCAACTTATATATATATATATTAAATCATAAATTGCCAATAGGTAATTGTTTTACAAATGTAATTCACACTATAACAGCCAAAGCTCAATAAAACAATAATAATAATGGATCACAATACATTGTCATGGCAACCTTTATAGATAAATCATAAATAGTTAACTATCTGTAATCTGAATAGGTAACCTTAGCAAAAAAAGATTTTGATATTCTCTTGGTTTATTAAGTTTAACTGTTATGCTGTGTGTGTATATATAAACATAATGTTAAAGACAATCATTTCTAAATGCTGTTACAGTAAATAATACGCAATCCAATCTCAGCATGGCACTAATGAAATCACTTTCCTATGAGTTCTCTTCTATATAAAGATTTTTTATAATACTTATGACAGATTGTATCAATACAAACATTAAATATAATAGAATAAAAAAAAGTCATTGAATGATTGGCTGTAATGTTCGTATTGTTTATATTGATTAGACAAACTATTTTCTTGTATTCATGTACCTATATATATATATATATATAGCTATCTGGCTTGATAAGCTGAGTTTGAAGACATTTATGTGTCTAAAAAATTCATGCTTGCAAACTGATAGGAACTTGTTGCATAAACGCTTGGAGTTAGTGTTTAGGTCTAGTTTCTAACTCCTATCTTTCACTGATGATACCAAAGCAGCTTGAAATCAGCTGATCTGAGGGTGGATCCAATGAAAGAGACAGTGAATTCTGACTCTGACATTTATGTAAACAAAAATATGCTTGTTTGGAGGTCTTGGTAAAGCTCCATCTATTGATCATAAATACAAGCGATGGCAAGTTTACGTATATAAAACTTGTTTTTGTTTTTCATGTATATATATACATATATAGAGGATTTGAACTCAGATTTTCAAGCACTCTCTAACTACCCACACTATCTCATACAACTGATACATATGACCACACACATATAGAAAAGATTAATAATCACAAATATACATATTTCATGCTAAACCAGCACTAATCAGTTGGTCCAGACTATCATCTCTCACACATATATATATAATCAATGCTCAGTTTATATTAAGATAGCAAATCTTCATACTTTAATGGACAGGCTTCAATCCACTACAACCTCCTACTTTTCAAATTCTCTATACTTACAATTAAGCTCCCAGGTTTGTGAAGAGTGCCTGGTTTCAAATATTTACATATTAAGCTTGTATCCTGTCCATCCCTCTTATATGTATTTAATAGATACTGTCCTATACATGAGGGGTCAGAGTGACTTGAGGTCAACATGGGCATGGCAATAATATTAGCATCAGCATGGGATTTGAGTTTTCATCATCAGATTTTCAATGATATGGATGGCTGAAAAGTAGGAGGTTGTAGTGGATTGAAGCCTGTCCATTAAAGTATGAAGATTTGCTATCTTAATATAAACTGAGCATTGATTATATATATGTGTGAGAGATGATAGTCTGGACCAACTGATGAGTGCTGGTTTAGCATGAAATACGTATATTGGTGATTATTAATCTTTTCTACATGTGTGTGGTCATATGTATCAGTTGTATGAGATAGTATGGGTAGTTAAAGAGTGCTTGAAAATCTGAGTTCAAATCCTCTATACTTACAATTAAGCTCCCAGGTTTGTGAAGAGTGCCTGGTTTCAAATATATATATATTGTGCCCTTTTCTATAGGTCAGTAATAATTCATAACAGTCAATTACTAAAAATTTTAAATTTAGAATATGTTCTTTTAATACATTAATTATAGTTTGTTGATTATATTTTTAAAGTACAATTTAAAGCTAAAGAAAATATGTAGTATATAAAATCATTTAAAAAATAGTTAAGTAAAGTTTAAAATATTGTTTCATATGGTTGTAAAAGCTGGCCATATTAAATAACACAGCTATAAAAATTAAAAGTATATTTAATAAATTCGATTTTAATAGTTTAAAAACGTATAATTTAATAAATGCTATGTTTAAATTTGTAATCATATTTAAAAAGTCTAAATTAATATAGTATATTTTAAAATAAACTTTATGATGGTGAAAATTATATCTAGTTCTATATTTTCTAAATTATTCTTCCAAATTTTTTATAATTATTTTATATAATATAATAAGTGTATCAATTTTATAAATCTAGGCAGAGAAATAGATTAAAAATCATCTGTCAAAGTTATTAATCATGTGACTTGTATATTACATACATTCACACACACGCTTGTTTGAAATAATAACAAAGTTTAAAATATTTTAAAAGTTATATTATAGAATTGGATAGAATTATTGCCTATCATAAAAGTAAATAGTAATAAATATTAAGTTAACTGTCATTATTGCATATTTAAATGATGTAATGTTTTAAATAGTATCATAAAGACGAATACAGTTATAATAAAAATTAAATATTTTATTTAAATAAAAACAAGATAAATTGAATATTAAAAAAAAATGGAATAGGTTATTAAAGTTATTTTAAAAGTCATTTTAAATGTTTAAATAGTTTTAATAAACTAATAATTTATTCAAAAGTAATATTTTAAATAATATTTTAAGTTCATTACGTCACAATTTCTAATTTTAAAATTCAATTCAACTTGAAATTAAAAATATGTAAATTTGTTCTCAAGCTAAAGGAAGAATTAACCAATAGGAATAGGTATTCTTACAGACTATAAATATGAATTGCACGAGGGTATAAGGGGAGATTAATAATGTATTGAAACCGGAGAAAGTCGATTTTTTTTTTGGTACTTTCTTATCGTTTATTTTGCAAAAACTAATTAATAATTTTAAAGAGTTTTGCAAAAGAAAGTTTTAGAAAAAAATTATATATTTAGAAACTTCGTGGAGATGATTTTCTAATTTTTTAAAGTACTTACCAGTCGTATTTTATCTAAAGGTTTAACCTAAACTACGCAATAAAAAATGGATATACTACGAAATAAAATGGATATAAATTGTAATACTGAAAAAATATTTGAAATATTTATTGATACAGCTTTATTTATGCATAACCGGAGAACTTTTTTGGTACATAAAAAAAACCACAGCATGGACATCATACGGAGTCTAATGAAAAAATTGGAGACGCATTATTATTTATAAGCCTATCCAAGATTTATTTTTTAAATAGTAATAAGACAATTGTATATTGCATGAATTATTTTATATAATATTATATCAAAAGGAGTAAAATGTTATATCCTTTCTGAAGGTAACATTTTTTTTATTTTTTTTTAAAAGTGATATATAAAAATACCAAACGAAAGTTTAAATGTATCAAGAAGGAAACATATATAAAAAAGTGAATACATAGTTGAATAAAAGATGGATCCATGGAAATACAAATAGTACTTAAAAGTTTATCAAATATTTTTAAAGTTAAATTAGATGGATTGATGCATCGGATACGCAGAGAATATTGGTAAAGAAGATTAAGAAGCTTCACAGGATTAATTAATATTATCGTCCTAAAAATTAAAACTAAGGATTATTTTCTAAATTTTACTAAATGGATTAATAATTATTTTTATTTTAAACTTTAACGCACTTGGAGAAGAACATTTTTAAAAACTCTAGAGAAAATAATAAACATTTTGGACTTATCAGGAACTATTGTCAAGAAAATATGTAAATATAGTTTTGATTCCTTTTATTTTGTTAACCTAGTTTAAATCTAAATTTTTTATATAAGATTAGGAAAAACATAAAAACATTAATTTATTAATATTAAAATTTTATAATATAACAATCTAATAATTTAGCTAAAAATATTTTAATATAAAGAGTATGAGTGTGAATTTTTTTATATCTGCAATGCTCAAGTGGATAAAGAAAAGCCTACTGAACACGATGACTAGATAAAGGTTATTGGTAATAATAATAACTATTGATAATTTATAATGTACATATTTTTTTTTGTTTTCTTTAGATCATCCATAAATTGGAAGAATGAAGTGTAAAAGTTTTTTTACTTATATGTACCACATTTTATACAACATTTTAAAAAACATTATGAGATAGGATTGATTTGAAAATATGCATACGACAATTTTTTTTTGATTATTTTTTTTTATTAGTGATATAATCCAACATAACAAATAATTATGTGATTCTTTTAAAATTTTCATGTTATTGGATATTCAAATATTGTCTAAGTAGATTGTATATGATTAAACATACAGAGCAATGAAGTAAGCAACTTTTCTTATGGGATTGTAAGATTGTTTAACTATTAATGAATTTTATTTATTGTTTTTGTAAATGCAGATAGTTATTTATCGATGTAAGATGTGGAAAATCTTGAGAAATAATGTTGAGATAGTGGCTTGGAAGTACTTAGTGAACAGGAAACCAAGATGATGTTTTTAAAAAATAGGATGTTATAAGGAATGGAAATAATATTTAGTCTTTATGTGAATATCAGCATAGTTAACAAAGCCCTATGACTGATACACATTTTATTTGGACAGTGTTTATATTTCTTTAAATATTTGATGTTCTAATAAAGCTGAAGAAATAGCTTTAACATCGTCTCTGTATTAGAGGATATTAGGCAGGTAAATGCCTCACCTCTTCACACTGTGCCATGATTTTGAGATATGTTAAGAGTAATACTCCAGCTTTCTTCCTTAATCCTATGCATCTGTTTTCGCTATCTTTGTTTCATGTAACTGCATCGTTTAGTAAGATATTTTAAAAGAAATGATAAATAATTTAGAACTAAGGTTATGCTATCGTTTTTGTATAAGATTGGTTTATTTGCTTATAAGGAGCAGAATATTATAACTTAAAATTGAAGATCCAAAGTATCCTAAGGAATTTTAAAAGAATCATAGAATATATTTTGAATTTTATTTCGGAAATGAAATATAAACTTTTTTAAAATAAGGTATCTAAACAAAGATATTTTCTTTAAAGTGATAATAATTTTAAATGCTTTAGTATTATTTTTTTAAGAGAAAAATAAGTATTGCATATTTTTAAAATACAATAGTACAAAGTAAATTATGTAAACAATATGCATAGTATATTTTTTGTTTATTGATTAACAGACATGTATTGATGATTACACTTATATCATACTAAAGTAGGGCTTAAAGAAGAATATATTATGATTAGTAAACATTGTGTGATAAATACTAAAATCTAGTACTGAATTTTTGGATAATATTTTGTGTAACATCTTTGACTTTGCAAGATGAAATTTTTTTTTAATATTTTGAGAAGTCCATACTCATTATAAAATTTTGTTTTCTATAGAATGTTTTTCTAAGTATGAATTTTTTAAAATAAGATAGTTTAATAATATTAAGGATAAAATGTTGTTGCTAATAAAGTAAATAAATATATTTGTAATAAGTTAACCATAATGAGAAACCAAATAGTAACATTTTTTTTAAATTTTGTCCTAAATCTAAATAAAGATATAATTGAAATATAAATTATTTTTTTTATAACCCGGTAGATCAAACTGTAAAGTAAAAAAGTTAAGGATATCCACTGTAAATAATGTAAATAAATTGTTTATTTATTTGTTGTTAGTAATAAACTTTGTTAAATTTTGTTATTTCAAAAATTTTGTGTCCGAGTTATTTATTTCTCCACATCGCTGCATGAAATCACGATATATGCATAATAATTGAAACAAATATATAATTTTGCACAAAAGATAAATAGAAAATTATTTTAAGAATTTTAAATATTTTATTGGTATTCATTATAATTAAATAATCATAATCTTACATTGTTTTATTGGTCATAAATCAGTTATCACAATATTATATTAAATTATATGCTATCAGTTGCCACACACATTTTGTTTATCAGATTATTAAAATGCTACCATGTATTTATTATATCATTACATGAAGATATAAGATCATATTATATTATTTCATTATTTTATTATGGTAATAAAATTATAGTAAAAGAAAAAATACACAGAATTAGTTAAACAATGAAGAATATTATTATCGTTATTTATTATTAATAGTTTAAGTGTAGTAGATTATGATATAAAATCCCTTCTCCTATTTTACTACTGTATTTTTAAATTAACTTAGAATAAACTTTATGAACCTGAGATTATTTTATTTGAGCTAGATTATTATTAGATAGAAGATTAAGACTTAATTATTAGTTTAATCTTAGTGAGTAGAAGTTATTAAAGTCGTAAGAATACTATGAGTTTTGTTATTTGAAATAGTAATAAAGGGGGGATAGTGTTCTTATGCCATTGAGGTAGTATCCTGTGGGATATTGGCTCAATGTAATCTATCTTGTCACCTATATTTTCACTTCAAGTCTCATAAAAATATTAAATATTTATTTAATTTATTTTTATAAACTGAACGTTATTCGTATTTTAAATTTGAGGTAGTGAAACATTTTAATTTTAATGTTGAATATTTTATTTATTAATTAATAACTGAGCTAGAACCCATTTTATTTTATATCATATATTATCTGGAAGTGATGATGCACGAGAGCAAGGTCAGAATATATATGTATATATATATATATGTAAGCTCAGTAACCACCCTTTTAACAGTTGGTAATAATCAAGTTAACAAAAAAATGAAAAAGGCAATATTTGCATAATTAATTTTAGTCTAGAGGAATTTAAAGATAACCAATGGGCATCCATGCATACATGGAGTAACTTCACACAACTTATTTTTAATTGACAAATCTATAATAATCATAAGTGTCAAGCATTGGTGGTCGAGAGGTCAGCGACAGCTGCTTTACAAGCAGTTGTCCTGGGTTCACTTCCCGGCTGATGCTATGACACATGAGAAAATAAATTAATGAATATACATAAAAACAAGTTTCTATGCAGTTTCAATCCATGATCATTAGCCCCCCTCACCTAATACTATTATTACATTAACAAAATAAATAATCCGCTTGGTCTTCAGATGAGAAATGACAAACAACAAAATTACAAACAATAATTTTGATTAACAAATAGAATTATGTGATTTAAAAAAAATGTATCTGCATATTTACATTTAAAAATTGTATGACGATCACGCTTGGGAGGTAAAAAAAAACCTTTGTAGCTTTATAACTCATTTAGAAAGTTAATAGAAAGTTCAGTTAATTATTTTGATATCTTTGTGATCTCGTGCTTATTTCTGTCTCCATAAATGTGGATATATGGGCATTGAAATCATCATTTTTAACTGTCATCTAGAAATACTACCACTTTCATTCCATGGTGGTTTTCTTATGAGATTCTCCTTTGCAATTTTCCTATGGGCATTGAAATAAGTAAATTCACAGACTAATTACAGAAGTACATTCTGTGCGATAATCAATTTAGGTGACTAATTTTCTTCTTGCAGGAATATTTACTGAGGTTGTAACCTCGAGAATATGCGTGTAAAATGCGATAGTAGGGACCTCTATAGGTGTTTAACCACAAGCTTACCCTCTTTTCTTCCATATCATAAGCTTGTGGTTAAACACCTGTAGAGGGCACTACTATCACATTTTACATGCATATTCTTGAGGTTACAGCCTCAGTAAATATTACTTATGTAATCAATGTGTGTTTAATAAATTTATTCTTGCAGGAAGTAAAATGTCAAACATTTCTTCAATATTAGATAGTGATGAATAGATCATCAGGATCAAAGTTAATTTTAAGGCATTTCTTTCCTTACAACACCATATTCAGCTACAATGCTGGAAAGAATAGGGAAACTATTCTGGAGGATATTCTACCCCATAAATATATTTCCTGAAATATTCGTTACGATTTTTACTGACTTCTATATAGTAAGTGACATGATCAAGAAGAAGTAATAATCCTTCCCTCCAGTTCTTGGAAAAGCAGATAAATTTAGTGTCACCCCCTCCGCCAGTCATTTGCGACTGGTTTCTATAACAACTTTCATTATTTAAAATAGTATTCTTTATTTAAAAAAATAAAATAATACATTTTACTTTTTTTTTTTCATGTGTCATAGCTTTGGCTGGGAAGCGAACCCGCTAACCCAGAACAACGCTTGTAAGGTAGCTGTGCTGATCTCTCGACCACCAACACTTGACTACATTTTACTTTTTACAAATGATTATTATTGTTTTCCAAATGTTTAATATTTTGTAATATGTAATAAATAAAAAAATGTTCACATAAAAGCAACACTTGTAAACTCAGATGTGAGGGTTACAATATATATTGTAGATATATGTCCTCAACTCAGATGTGAGGGTTACAATATATATTGTAGATATATGTCCTCATTTCACACATATATATATATTCTTTAATTAAAAAAAATTCTTTTATATAGAGATTTATGTGTGCATGTATTGTTGTTGTTAGTAAATAGTTTATAGATGATATATTAATAAACCATAATAAATATAGGGTTGTAAGAAGCAATATTTAATATATTGATTTATTATTTTTGTCATTAAATAATGTGTTGAAATTATTTAGCTGTATTTTTATTAAATGAAGCAGATCAGAGAAAAACTGATAAGAAAGATGTGAAAACGATTGATTGATAAAACTAGACACACGTGCAGAAATGTGAAAGAATGAGAACAGCTGTGTAACCACAAAACACTTTAACACATATTTATAATGACTATAAATTGCAAGCTTTATTGTTTGTATTGTCTATATCTAAGATTATCTTAGATTGTCTAAGAAAGGGGGATGCTTTAATGGGGTAAATAATTGTTGATTTTTTATTTGTGAATAACTTAAAATCATCTGGGTGAGATTTATTGCTATTTCAAGTCAGTTACTTTTGGATAGATTTTTAGTTTCTTTAATCAGAAATTCAAAATATAAAAAGGAGTAAAACAATATTTAAAGGGCAGGTCAGTTTTTTTATTACTGTTAAAAGGAGAAAGATGTAATCATTGATATTACTAAGGTCAATCTCTAATATTACTAATGGTCAGTCAGTTCAATTTTGTTTAGAAGTGAGTGAAATAATATGTAGTTTTTTAAAAGGGGAAAAAAGAGATGTAATTATTAATATTACTAAAGACAGTTTTGATTACTGTAAAAAGGAGAATTACTGAACAAA
Organism: Epiperipatus broadwayi; assembly: GCA_028023455.1. Classification (NCBI taxonomy): domain Eukaryota; kingdom Metazoa; phylum Onychophora; class Udeonychophora; order Euonychophora; family Peripatidae; genus Epiperipatus; species Epiperipatus broadwayi. The sequence continues at coordinate 332,754 of JAQFVV010012721.1, read as the reverse complement.
AAAATGTGGGTTTTGAAGGCAATTCCATAACCATTTTTTTTAAGAATGACAATTAATAATATTACGAAATATGCAATTGTTTTAGACTGAAAAAAGATGTACAGTTTTCATTTTTTTTAAGAATATGAACTATTGATTTTTTTCTCTCTCTTTAAAAAAATTTAAAGAAAAAAAATGACTCTTGTTTTAAAGTAAATATAGATGTGCATCTATATAAAGCAGCTCACAGCAAGATTAATATAAAGTTATTGAAATTCTATGAAAATGGTATTAATAAATATTTTCGTTATGAAGGAAATAATCAAAATGCCTTGTTAAAACCTACTGCTTCTGCTCCTTGAAATCTGACAGAATGGGTTAAAATCACTATACTACTGTGGACTCATATACCGGTCGATAATAATCAAAGAATGACCAAATTTAAAACCGGCCACAGATGTCATCTGATCATCATCTTAGTCAAGAGGAGAAGAAAGAAAAAAAAGATGTATGAAAGCCATATATGTAGCCAAGTTTAATTAAGTTATAAATCAATTTTTTTTAAAGTTTTCCTCACATTCATCTAAAGTGTCTACAATGATTTTTTTTTTACAAATTGGAAGCAAGCCAGTCAACCAATTCATATTTATTAAAAGGTATCAACAAGAACTTTTCTTTTTAAATGGTAGAAATAAGCAAATCAACCTTTTTGAAGCTATATGTGAGGCAAGCAGTCTGAAAATTCAAACCTGGAACATTTGTAAGAAGTGAAAATAATCGGGTAACTTTGAACTTTCATTAACAAATCTTTTATTCTTACTTATTAAAAGTAAACTTTAATTTATAAAAATCAAAGCATTTTTTTTTCTTTTGATACAGAAAACATTAAGAGTTTGTTCATTAATTATGTTATTCTTGATAATACATGAAATACACACACATCATTTAAATTCATTAAACATAGTTTTCTTTTCATTATTTTGATTTTTTTTATTGTTATGTATTGTAATACTAAAATATTTTTTTATTATTATTGTTCAACCTCTCAATATGCTTGACGATGTTTTTTTTTTTAATTGTTATTTATTTTTGCTCAAGGTTTCAATAATATTTATATATATATGTGATTTATTTATTTATCCCTAATATAAGGGAACACATTTTTAAACATATATGTTGACATATCACAGAATGTGTGCATGTATAATTGCTTAAACAAACACGTCAAAAGAGTAGGTTATGCATAATTAGTTTAAATATAGGAAATTGAAGAGCAGGGCTTAACATATGAACGAAAGTGAACAAAAAAACACACACCTTACCTAAATGTAATTTGCTTTTACGACATATGGGTAGTGAAAGTTTTGAATGAGCATATATAGAATATTTTTTTTAAATATTAGTTTAAGCCAGCTTATTTTAAAATATCAAAAATGACAAACTTGTATATTAAATTTATTTGGTTATGCATATATAAAATTTTGTATTCTATATTTAATTAATATAATAATAGAGTTAATTGTATAATTAGTGGATTTGATTAAAGAAAAGAAAGAAGAATAGTTTTAATAAAATATAATTCTATATCTTAATTGGTTTCTGAGTTATTATTAAAATATTGTTATGTTTTTCTTGTCTTGATTCTATCGTTTTAAATGATCATCATCATCGCTCGCAGATATTAAGAATCATCAGCACTCGCAAATATTTAAGCAAACACTTGCAAATGTTAAGCAAGCTAGAATATTGATTTACATTTAAGGATTATGCTTGACATCTAACCCAGTTTTAATAATTATAGGTTAATAATAGAAAGCTAAAATTATAATGTGCCCATGAGTTTTGATCATCCTCATCCAGGATGGATATCATATTATTGATTAAAACACCGTTTAAACATAGTACTGTATGTGAGTTATGATCACCATCATCATTGATTTGATAAATAATAATCATTCAATTAAACCCAAGGTTAATAGTTAATATGTTTAATAAATAGGGATTTTTAAAAAGTTGAATATCATGTGGTGAGATTCATGATAATCAGTCATCATTATTGGTAGTATTGAATCCTAGTTTTAACTATAAAAGTATTTTAATAAATAACTATAAACGTCTATAAATGCTAGTGAGTGTTATATTTAAATCCCAGTTTGACATAGGATGATTTTAAAAAGTGTCTATGGGTTTATGAAAAATAAATTTATTGTTGTGAGTTCATTATAAAGCTATGGCTGGTATCATCATCATCATTATCATCTTTATATTATGATAAATAATTAAGTTAAGTAACTAATTTCATGGCCATCCACTTAAGTAATGGTCTTCACTGTTTGTTTGGAAGCCATTAATGAGAGTATTTTTGCATCTGATCATAAAATATAAGTAAACTGAGTTAGTAATATCTATAAGAGTCTTTGATATATAAATTTTGTGATATTGGGATAGATAAAATATAAGGTAATTTTTTTTGTTCATTAGTCATCCAAGTCATGTGTAGTAAAATTGTACCAAATGAGTTTGAACTCAGTACACTATGCACAGATATTTATCTAGACTTAGAACAATCTAGTGGTGCCCGTGGAAAACACATGTCCTCAGCTAACTGAATAAAACTGATCCAGTCCTTTTCCAACTTAATAATATTAACTTTATATGATATTTTTTTTATACGTTGTTATAAATAACGCCAGTGTGTGCGTATGACCATGAATGGTATTATATATTTGGAAAGAAGAATAGGAAGGGATTCTTTGTTATAAGAACCTATTATTGGAGATAAGCGAAATGCACTCCATGGATTTCACAGTAGTTTTATTCAGTTGCTAGATCTAATATTAGTTTATCTAATGACAATGGCCAGTATATTTTATTGATCAAATGACTCCCCAATATCGAAATATTTTAAGTCTTTAATGATGACCGTTTTAATTTACATTTTGTTATTTTATGTGTTGAAAAATGAGATAAGTTATTTATTTCATTATTAGCGTGACAGAAGTAATGTTTAGAATAGTTGCAAACGGGCTATAATGTTATATTTAATTAATTACAAATAGACACCCAAATAGAGCATGATATGTATATGTTCTTATCTATATGTTAGCGTCATCCTTATTTAATTATAAATTGTATTTTAGCTAACATAGTAAATTCATTTCACATTTAATTTTACTCGGTTACAAATGATGAACCGCTGGAGCATATCATGTTTAGTTTTTTTTAAAAATTATAGCAACTATCATTTTATCTCTCATCAATATATAGATTATAATCGGTTATAAAGTAACAGTCTTTTATCACTCATCATTACAATATTATTTATTCTGTTACAAATTTTATTATTTATTCTTACTGTTACAAATGGCGCAGATTATAAACATATAATAATTAATAATTTTTATTTTATTTCTGTTACAAATGTTTTTTTTATTTCTGTTACAATATATATAATCTCTGAAGAAGATTGTTGTTGGTCTATCAAAATTATTAAGTGAATAAAAATAGAGCATTGAAAAAGTAATTAAAGAAATGTGAATTAATTTATTTGTTTTATACATCACTTTTCTAGAAAAAGTACTAATTAGAATTAAAACATAGAGGCAAAACTTTCCATACAGTAGTGTCACCCAATGCAAGCCACAGTAATCAGTGGATGCAGGAAATTTTTTGCATAAAATTCCTATCTACTGCCTACTTATCCAATACTCCCAGATTAGTTTCTAGCTTGTGGCTTTCATCAGTGAGAAGCCTTGGATCCGAGAATACTGTACCTATATCTTAGGATATAATGCAATCCTCCAGCATCCATCTTTTATCTTTTTAGCTAACTATAAAGCTTTGAATCCAAAATGAAAACACAATAATATTTTCAGTTCAAGCTCATTAGCTTGTATAGTTGTATAGATCTGAACTCAGTTCAGCGTGCTACTTTTTGGTATCTTTGGTTCTTTAATAACCACAATCACCATTCAGATCTATCCATTGATTACTCTGGATTTCACTGAGTGGTGTTACTGCATGGAATTTAAAAAGCTTGTGTAAGCATAAAAAATGGTGATCATGTGATATTTAATGGTAGAATTAAACAATAGAATAAATTGTCTATGAGAGTTTGTCATCATCATCACTAGGTATTTGCTAAAATGGATGGTCCTGAATATCAATCTATTATTTTATTCCTTAGGTAATTATAACTACATATCCCTTTAAAATAATCTCTCACTTTTAAATCATACTGCAAAACAGAAAATTGCAAAACTTCCACGGAAAATGTTTGAGCAAAGTGGTTTTTTAATGTTATATAGCACATTGGCTAACTTCACCAACAAAATCTTATAATAAAATCAGGTCAAATCCTACCATTGCCAAAAAGTCATGGATACCACTCCCATATATACCAAAAATAGTCTGAAATATCACCAAAATTTGTTCTGAATCACATTGAATAAGCTTCTTCACCCCTCTCTCAATGAATAGACTAATGAACAACTATAAAGACAACTTGACAGAAGAAACATCCCACACAATCTACTAGATCACAGGCATTCTAGCAGGATGCAATTTGCTGTCTATTATTGAGTATCACACACCAGCTTCACCAGAAGGCTAACAAAACACCAATATGTATATAAAAGAGCCAGAAGCTACCCAGAATATCAATTTATATTCCTTAAACATCAAAATACCCTTAGTCATGCATTTGAGCCCATAGAAGCCAACATTTTATGTATTGAAAGAAATGATGTTAAGCACAATATTAAAGGAAAATGGCAAATCTTCAATGATTCCAACTCCATTAGCAAAAAGAAATCCTGTTTCCCTCTCTTAAAAAGGTAGGCTATTTAATCCACTGAACTCATTTGAATAAATTTAAATAAACTTACACTACATTTACATACACCATTCTCATAGCTATCTTTCAGTGCTATGAATATGATCCTCAAGAGAGTATTGAAAGTGCTAAGCTTAATTTAAAATTCCGTAATTATTAAGCTTTTTTTTTTACCATAACTTCCTAACCCTAGAAAGTCAGTAGACAATCATATACATTTTTTTGCACATAAATGTTTACAATTATGTCTGTATTTTCATTATTTGTGCAGTAATTTTAGTAAATTATGATATATAGGTTATATGAGCACAGTGTTTCACATGACCCACCACTAACCATTCTATCCCATAACACTGATACACTTAAACACATATATGTCAAAAACATAAATAATCACCAATATATGGATTTCATGCTAAACCAGCAATCATCAGTTGGTCCAGATTATCATCTCTACACATATATGCTATAAGTACTCAGATATATATTAAGAACACTGATACACTTAAACACATATATGTCAAAAAGATAAATAATCACCAATATACATATTTCATTCTAAATCAGCAATTGTCAGTTGGTCCAGATTATCATCTCTATACATATATGCAATAAGTGCTCAGATATATATTAAGATAGCCAATCTTCATACTTTAATGGACAGGCTTCAATCCACTCCACACGCCAACTCTTCAACCGTCCATCCAATTGAAAATCTGATGATGGAACGCTCAAAAGCCACCCAAGGCTGAGATCCTCATCACACCCATGTTGACCTAAAGTCAATGTGACCCCTCATGTACAGGACATAATCCATTTAATACATATACAAGGGATGGGCAGACATCTCTACTATGTAATAACTGAAATCCAGGTTTATTATAGAACTGTATCAATATATGTAATATATAGGGTATATGAACACAGATTTTCATATGACCCACCACTCTCCATTTCTATCTCATAACACTGATACACTTAAACACATATATGTCAAAAAGATAAATAATCACCAATATAAGTATTTCATGCTAAACCAGCAATCATCAGTTGGTCCAGATTATCATCTCTACACATATATGCTAAAAGTGCTCAGATATATATTAAGATAGCCACACCTCATACTTTAATGGACAGGTTTCAATCCATTTCACACTCCAACTCTTCAACCGTCCATCCAATTGAGAATCTAATGATGGAATGCTCAAAGGCCGAGATTCTTGTCACACTCATGTTGACCTAAAGTCAATCTGACCCCTCATGTGTTCAAGTGTATCAGTCTTATGAGATAGAGCGATGAGTGGTGGGTCGGGTGAAAATCTGCTCATATACCCTATATATTAAATATATTGATACAGGTATATAATAAGCCCGTATTTCAGTTATTAAATTATGATAAGAAATATCATAATTAAGTATTTATTGCAATGCATATATAAAATAAATATTATAATAATTTACACAGAGAAACATTTTGAGACTAAATTTATATCTTAACACTTTAATATTTATAAATTAAAATAAACATATTTTGGCATGAGAAAATTTTAAAAAACATTTTTTATGTTGGTCTATTAATAATAGAATTGTTGTACACAGCCGGTTGCTTAAATATCATTTGACCTCCTAAACAACTGACTTTTAGTAAATAAATATAATTTATAATACATACTTACTTATTTTTTTCTTTTATATATTTATTGCTATTTTTTATTAGTCACGACGAACCACTTAAATTTTTATTTGCATTTATAATAAGACCAACATTATTGATAAATCATATTCTTAGAGTTGAAATCTGAAGGAGTTACTTATTTATAATCTCACATAATCTGAGAAACCTGATTAATTTTGACGTTTACATTTGGTTTGTTTTCAATATTTGTTTCAGTTTTGACGACTATACGAAGTAACTGTAAAAGGAAATTTGTTTTTATTAGGTCTTTGGGAATTGATTGCTTGTCAAAGTTATATTACAGCGAAAAACTAACTAATCATTCAGGTCTGAAACTGTAGATTACTTGAAATATAATTTGCCTTAGCAATCCATATTGTTTTTGACATTTTAGTAAATAAATATATAGTCAGGTGTTTGAAATAGGTAATATATCGTTTTTCCAAGTCAATATGCTTAAAATTTTGACTTGCAAGAATCCTAGTTGGCTCAGCTGTAATTTTTTTTAGATATAAATCTTTTATGATTAAATATATATATATTATTTTATTTAAATTGCAAAGAATGCTCTGGGTGGTTTAGTTCGTGGCAGAGTAGTTGATTTTGGAGTGCAGGATCAATAGTTCACAGGTCAACGCTGTCACTCCCGGTGGGCAAAACTTTTTACGCATGTCTGGACAATAAATTATTCGATTATATTTCCGGTGCTCAAACTTTTTAAAAATATCCGATAAATTATTCGATTATTTATAAATTTATTTTTATAAAATCTTGTGAATATTTCTGGTTTTTGTTCAATTTAAAAAATGTGATTTAGAAACATATATAATGGAATCTCCTGACATTATATATTTGACTTCATGAAACTCAGAAATAGAAATGCTTACCAAGTAAACAATTTTTCTATTTAGAAACATTTGAAATGATTAGGTTTATTTTATTAAAAAATAGATATCAGTTTTATAAGTTTATGAAAAAAAAAAAAAAGATCTATTTCAACTTTAAAACAGACATCTTGTTTATGCTTCATTACTAGTCATTAGTATAAAATAATGCTGAACCAGTCAAGCGTTGGTAGCCTAGTGGTTAGCATAGCTGCCTTCCAAATAGCCTGCCCGGGTTCGCTTCCCGGTCAATGCTTTGACATATATATATAAATAAAATAATGCTGAACCAGTCAAGCGTTGGTGGCCTAGTGGTGAGCATAGCTGCCTTCCAAGTAGCCGGCCTGGGTTCGCTTCCTGGTCAACGCTTTGACATATATACGTATATAAAATAATGCTGCACCATTTAACATTTCAAAATAGGCAGCATAAAACATTATGATTTCATCCACTGCATTTCTATCTAAGCTAGTGAAAGCCTGTTTTACAATTTTCATTTGTTTTATTCTTTAGCTAAAAATAATCGAATAGCCATTTGCTGACCAATAATTGCACAATCCATAAATCCAAATTTACAGGTACAATAAGAAATGCATTAATCGCTGTGTTATGACGTCATTGTATAGCTTTAAAAAAACAATGTTATTACACTACTTTTGAAAGAAGTTGCAAATACCTCTTCTCTCACTTGAATATTTTACAGCAGAAAAAAAAATTAACTAAAGATTTTAGCTTTTAAAATTTAATAATTTAAATAGTTGTTAAATGCTTTCACTTATCCATGTTTAATGGAATTTATAGACATTTTCCTCTTTTATTTAGCCAGGAGCAATTTTAATATATATATATTTATTTCTTCTCTCGTTTTGGAAAAAGAGAAAAAAGATGGCAAGAAATTTCCTTTAAATAGTAAAAACTTTTTTTTTTTTTGCTCTTTATCGTTTTCTCTCTCTATATATATATATTTAATTTTTGTACTAAATCAAAATGTTTTAAATAATATTTAAACAAAAAGTTTAAATGACTTACTTAAATATTTGAGCAAAAATGCAATAAAATTAGCATTACTTGTAAATAACTCTTAAGTTATTGTTAATTCAGCAAATCCGTTGAAACCATATAGGGTTATTTTTTAAAGTCACTTCTCTGTTTAAATAGTTTCATTATTAAATGACTTTTAATGATAAGAGAATATTTTTTATTGATTAAATTTATATTTGTAATGAGTTTTACTTAAGTTTTTATTTTTCTTATCCTTTCATCTATTTATCTAAATTTAATAATGAAATATTTTCAAGTAATAATAATACAGATTATTTATCAAATTATGTACTATTGCAAATTGATCTTAAAATAAACATCAAGAAAACAACACATGAAGAGTTCTAGTAGTCACGTGGTCATGCAATTTAAAATTGGTGGCGAAATGAACAGTAAGTTTAATAAAAACATAAATTATTAAGTCTAATTGCAATAAAAGGACGATTTGATTTTTTTCTAATGCAAACAGTTCTATTTAAATCACAATTAGTATCATTGTAAATCTTTGAAAAATATTACATGAATTTCTAAATGGAAAGACGGGTATTTACATATTAGATCTGCTTTGGTATATCATATACTAATAGTCTGGTAATAATTTTCTATTCTTGCAATCTTGGAAAATAATATCGACACAGAAGCTTCTAATCAACTTAAATAAATCAAAGATTTATTAGAAAAAATAATGATCTCTAACTTTATTTATTGGAAATGATACAGACGTCTACAAATACCCATTTACATTTTTGTGAATTATCTTCTATTATTCAAACTTATAAAGATTTTTTGAGTCTGACAAATGGCCACCTATAACTTTATTTAGATTGAAAAATGGTCACCTATAACTTTATTTAGTTTTAAAAAAATGGCTACCTATAACTTTGTTTAGTTTGAAAAATGACCACCTATAATTTTATTTACATTGAAAAATGGGCATATAACTTTATTTAGTTTCAAAAATGGCCACCAATACCTTTATTTAGTTTGAAAAATGAAAATGGCCACCTATAACTTTATTTACTTTGAAAAATGGCCACTTATAACTTTATTTAGTTTCAAAAATGGCTGTCTATAACTTTATTTAATTTAAAAAATGGCCACCAATAACTTTATTTAGTTTGAAAAATGGTCAACTATAACTTTATTTAGTTTGAAAAATGAAAATGGCCACCTATAACTTTATTTACTTTGAAAAATGGCCACTTGTTATTTAGTTTCAAAAATGGCTGTCCATAACTTTATTTAATTTAAAAAATAGCCACCAATAACTTTATTTAGTGGAAATGAAACAAACACATGTTTACCTTTTTTGCATAAAATGATTTTCCAACAAATAAACTTTTAACAATCTACATTCATTACCAGTGGTAACCAAACAACAAAAAATATACTTATATTTAATGCACAATTCTAATATTCACATAAAAATATTTCATTTCATTTTTAAAACATTGTAATGACTAGTTCAGTCTTTATTTAAACATTTATTTGTGCCATTGACTTTCATCACAGCAGATTTAATACGTAAGTACCAAAAGAACTATTAAAAAATCACTGAATAATATAACTCCATATTTTAAATAAAAAGTGGGGAGAAGAAGATCAGTAAACTTTTATGTGATTTATGAGATATAAAAGAGTATTATAAAGTAATTAATATTTCAAAGAAATCCAATATTGTAATGGGTTTTACTCCTCTATACTTTTACTAAGTTCAACTCACCCTAATTTTATTTTAAACAATTTTTATATGACATATTATTAAATGGTATTAATGGATAATATACAAATGAAACAGTTGTGCTGAGATGGACTTATAGCAGCCATAGGCTAGAGACAAGTTATTTTAAAGCATAATCTCTCAACAATAAATAAAGACAAAATAACAAACATCATTATAAAAATACATGAATAATTTGGCTTTAATTTCAATTAACCACTGATTAACCATTTTAGATGTATGTATTTAAACATACAAAACAAAAAGCAAGTGAATTTTTAAAACTAAAATTAATAATTAAACCAAAAAGAATGAGACCGATATAATTATCTACATCTAGTCAAATGATCAATTATTTTAAATAAAATAGTACAAAGAAAATCTATCATGCTATACTGTTTGATAAACTATTTTTTCTACTTAACCAATTAGAAGGAACAAGGTTTTTGATTTAATAAGAAAAAAGATTATATGGTGTATCTTCATATGTAAAAGATTCAATTGGTTTATAATACAAAGCATCAAATGGAAATATAGATAACCCTCATATATATCAGTTGATAGGTCCTCAAAATCAATCTTCACTCCCTTCCCACATATCAATTTTTGGTCAGCCATAGGGGTTGCACCAAAATCTCTCCCATATGCCAGCTCTGTAAAACTGACAATGAAACTCTCCAGCACTTCCTACTTAAATGTCCTTTTCTGTTTGTTGTGAGAAATGTCATCAACTCCTGCCTTTCCTCGCACAGGAATACCATCTTCAACCTCCAAGAATCCAAAGAAACAGGGGTCTTTGCAGCTATTAGACTATCAGTTTTTTTCATCTATGCTCTCTGATTGCTCCGATGTGCCATTATCCTTGACCAGAGAGTACATTCAGTCAATCAAAAGCTCTTGGACCTAATTCGCACTCTCAAAACCCAAGATACCAAACTAGCTCCACCTCCACTCCTCACAGACACTTGGGCAATACTCCAATACTCCACCTCCCATTCTTTCAGCCTCTATCATAGGACTCAATCATGAAGACATGCATTACTGACCGGCCTGGACTACACACCATTTCCCCCTATACAAAACAAAGAATTAGCATGAAAAACAGGGTTAAGTTTTAAAAGTTAAAATAAGAACTATACTATTGCATTTCATAACTAAGAGAAATATATTTACTAAAACAATAATTGATCAAAAGTATTACATAATGTTTTCTTCATCACTACTACTAATCATCATTAAAAGAGCATTTTCATACGCACTGGAATATCTAATATTGACAGAGATGGTGTTGCTCTTAAAAACTCTTGTCACATTCATTGTTTTATGGGAATTTTCAATATTATATAATTTCCTGCATACATCATATTTTTAGAAAATATTAATATTATTAATATACTATGAGAGTTAATATTCAACACAGAGGCAAAAATCTCCCTACAGTAATGTAATAATCAAAGGATGTAAGGTTTGTTTTAGGGGAAGTTTCCCCAATTCTCAGATTGTGTTAAAGCAAAACAGTTTTGTAAAAATGCCATGTTATAACTATTCATATTTTATAAGCCAAAAAAAAAAAATCACTATGTAGAAAAATTACTGCTTATTTTGTGTGTTTTTAAAGCTAAGGAATCTATCAAAATAACTATTATTACTATTTATATGTAATATTCAGTTTATTCTCCTTTACTTATTCTACTGTAATTAGTTTTCCAATGATATGAATGTTGGCAAAGTAAAGGTTTATTCACCAACTTTCATAACATTGAAAAACTATTTTCTATTTATGTGCTATCTTTCTTTTAAATAAGATCTGTTGATATATTTATATGTTTTATTTTTGTGTTACTTTACTTTTGAGAGTCTGTCTTGGCATTGAAATTTTAATATTCGCTAGTTTTTTAATTTTGAATTTGGTGTAACTTATTTATATAAGTATGTCTTTATTTTTAATTGTTTCTCTTGAAAGCAATATTCATTACAAAATTTTTAAAAATTATTTTAAAAACTTTTTAAAGGTTTTTATATAATTTTAATATGTTTTATCATCTTAATTTTGTTTTGTTTTAATATATTTGAACCTCTCAATGTTTATCATTCAGTTAAATTAAAATTGTTAGAGTATAGCGCCAGTGGTTCTCAAAGCATGTTCCGTGGAACGTTGGTGTTCTGTGAATCCTTCTCATGTGTTTTGGGAAAAAAAATTTGTAGAAATAATAATTGATATCTCTGTACTATTATAGCTATGCATGCTTTGTGTGAACAGCTGTATCTATGTTATGGATTCCTGTGTGCAGCATAGTTAGTTTCTGTGGAACCTGGTGCAAGGTACATGTTCGCATGACCTGAATTTATAGTCTGTTATTTTAAAATGGTAAAGACGTAATAATATCTGTAATTGAATTGCTCACACATTTGTTGTGTAATTCAAATATTATTTAGATATTTTAGGCAAACATTTATTTTAAAATAAATATTAATTATTGTTTTTTTATAGGGATATTGCAAATAAATTTAATTAGTACAGCATCCCCGTAGTGATAAATTTATAATAAGAAAACATCGCTGTGAAGAAAATCTTGAAAATGAATCTACTGATGATATTGTTGCTAGTATTAATAAAAACAATACCATTGATGTTGTTGAAAACGCTAGGAGTAAACCTAAATCATGAAAAGTTAATCGCCTGTATTATGTGGAATTTTGAATTTTTGTGTGTTCTGCATGAAAATCATTGAAATGTATTCCACAATTCTACAAAGATTGATCACCATTGATATAGATGATTAAGAATTTGAATCTTTCTTCCCAAACCTTAAATTCTGAAAAGTTAATTGCCTATATGATGAAGAATATTTAAATTTTGCTTGGATGGTGTCACATCTGACCCTGCCTTCGGAAGTGAACTATTTCAGATTCCTTGGCTGGTTGGATAGCACCCAGTTGCTATCCAATGGGATTAAAACCTTCACTGGGATTCGTGCACTTAATCCGCATGTTTCCAGTAAGATAGGGGATCTGCATTTAAATAGTTAGCCTTTTGGAGGCAAGGTAGAGAGCAATTACTTCTGTTAACCTGAATGACAGAACATGCTCTCCATTAAATCTTCTGCCATCAGCAAAGGTGTTTATCTAGTCATTATTGAGATGTCCATGCAGTGAGGCAAGTCCACCTACGGACTGGAAACTACTACGTCTAAACTAGAGCCGACTCAAGGCAAGCTAACTACATAGCTAGAATGTCTTATCAGAACTCATGATGTAGGCTAATCATTAGCTGGAAGTGAGTTCCATACTCCGCACGACTATCTCAGCAGTGAAGTCTATCAACTGTATTTGTACATTTGTTTAACTAATGTGTGTATATATTTTATACTAATAAATGGTACATATTAATTGCTGAATAGTTGTTTTTTTTTGTATATGCCTTCAGAAGTGGACTATTTCAGATTCTTTGCCTGATTGTCTAGCACCCAGTTGCTATCCAAGGGGATTAAAACCTTCACTGGGGTTTGCACACTGAATCCACATGTTTCCAGTAAGGTAGGGGATCTGCCTTTAAATAGTCCACTTCTGAAGACAGGGTCAGATATGACAGATGGTGATGAAAATTATCCAATTGCATTATGCCTTATATGCAGCAACAAGCCATCAAATAGTACAGTGATTCCTGCTAAATTAAAATGACATTTTTTCACAAAGCATGAACACCTCACATCTGAAAACAAAGATTACTTCAAAAGACTTTTGGAAATGCAACTTAAGCAGAAAAAATAGTTTGAGAATTTTTATATGTTAATGTTCCACATGAAAAACATTAAGTGAATTTCGCAATTCCACAAAGATTGAGAACCACTGGTATAGGCCAGGGGTGTCTAACATATCGATCATGATCCATCGGTTGATCGCGAGGCCAATCTAGCAAGAGCTGTCGGGTAATGAGTGAAACAAATTAATTCAAAAATTTCAAGTTTTTTTGTTATTTTAGTTTTTGTTCTATTTTTTTTTCAATTAGCAGTATGTATCATTATTGAAAATAATATTTTTAATCTTGATTTAATGTAGCTAATGTGAATTAATAAATATTGTTAATAATTAATTACTCATGTTGCTTTAATTCCCCCGGACATGAGTTTTTTGGCCCGTTAAATAATTATTATTTTTTACTAGGTAGATATATAAAACTAGTATGTATTTCACACCTCCCTCCACTTAGACTACCCCTATGACAACAAGTCGATCGCAACACACTTTTAAAATAAAAAGTAGATCTTATGAACACAAAAGTTGGCCATCCCTGGTATATAGACGTCTAAGAATTTGAATCTTTCTTCCCAAATCTTAAACTGTTAAACATTGGCGCTTCAGTTTCTTACTATAGATGTACAAAATTAGAAATAAAATATTAAACTTAATTTATATACATATACTTAAACAGATAAAAATACATATTTATTTTAGAGATAATTATGTAACATTTTGTATAAAGCTTGAGTTGAATAAAAAATTCTATTTTTGTACTTAATGACTTAAAAAGTACATTACTCTACTAATAAGTAAATAAATCCACTCATTTGCTACGACCTTGTGACATGATGATATTTAAGTTAGATTTTTTAAAACATATCATTTAAGACTTTTTAGTTTATTTATAATCTCAAATTAAAACTGCTATTTTAAAAAATATATACATGTAGTTCTCATTTTTATTTAAAAAGGCCTTTAAAAATATTCTTAAGGCATTCTCTTGTAGTAGCATTTATCATAAATAATAATAAAAAGCTTGTTTAGAGCTATTAGCACGCTCTTAATATTACATATTTGTAAGTGCAAGCTATATATAAGTCATGTGACATCTGACTTGATATTATTAATATATATATATATATATATATATCATAGGTTACAGGTATAAAAGATATAAATTTTGCTGATTCATCCATGTCTGATTTTGATTATGAATACACCAACATATTACAAAACTGTCAACTGGGTGATAAATAGAATATTAGAAAAATCGTTGTAGAGGTGCTACAAACACTGATTTATAACAATGTTAAAGTTTCACCAATAGGCTCATGAAGTTTATAAAATTTCATGTGGCATTTATAAAGCATCTTATGTAGGTATGAGCAATTGTCACATCAATACGAGAAGAGGTGATCATGCTAATGCAGTTAAGTAACCCTCATCATCATCATCACTTCTTCATGCTATAGATTCGAGTCACAATATTAATTTTTCTAATACCAGGATCCTATCCAGATGTGATGTTCTCTACCAATGTAAGATCAGGGAAGCCATTGATGAACTAAAATGACCAAATTGGGTCAACAAACATGATGACACATGCAAACTTCCTCCTATCTGGAAGAATTTTTTAAAATCTGAAGATTTTCTGACTTTTATTTTTTCAATTTTATATACCTGTTTTTCTATTGGTGAAACTTTAAAACATTATTATAAAACAGTTTTTAAAGCACTTCTACAATCAACTTTATAATATTTTATTCATCAACCAATTAATGGCTTGTATGATGAAACTGAAATGTCAGTATATTCATAAACAAAAGAACACATGGATGAGCATTTTATAAAAGCAGTTCTATTTAATTGATAATGCACTAAAAAAATCATAATTTTTTCCTCCAGCCATAATTTTGGTTGTTATATTTAACTTAATCTAATATGCCTATATGTTTGAAAAGAAAGGTTTTTAATAAATGTGTTTTATCAGTTTTTACTTATGGATCTGAGACTTGGACACTTAATAGAAGAGCAATACAGAGACTTCAGACCACTCAAACAAGTATAAAAAGATGTATGTTAGAAGTAACAAGAAAAGATTGACAAAGCAATATATGGGTAAGAGAACAAACTGGTGTTACTAACCTCATTGAAAAAATTAAAAGACTGAAATGGAGTTAGGCTGGACATATTGTTAGAAGAGATGATAATAGATGGACAATTGAAATCTTAAACAGGATTCCAAGAAATTGTAAAAGACCCAGAAAGAGACCATGTGTGAGATGGATGGATGAAATAAGAAAGTGTGCAGGGATGATGTGAAAAAGAGAAGCTAAAGATTGGAGAAGTTGAATTGAGCTTGGAGAGACCTTCATCTTTCAGTGGATTGATAATGATTGATGATTGATGATGATGAATAGTGTGAGATATCTATTAATTAATTAATTCACTTACTATTTTTAAAACTAATGATAGAATTAATTAAACTACAGATGTCTCATGCTTTTATTTCTAATTAAGTACAACAACCAAAATCATGGTTAAAGGAAAAAAAATATTTTGGGATTTTAAATTTTGAAAATTTACCAATGTGGAATTAGTAAAAAAAATTCACAGTATATTATTTGTCTGTGATAGTTTCTTTACTTTGTATGGTGGTATTTTTCATCTCAATTTTTTTTAAAAAATGATTCACTAGCTTTGGAACCTCTTATATAAAACTGCTCTCGTGAAATGTAGAGTTCTGTGAAGTAAAGTAGTAGATAAATTATGTTAGATCTATATTCCAGTATTTTTATTTGTTGTAGGGTTACAAATAGCTATGTTTCTTTATTCAGCTCTAAAAAAATTGATTATTTAATAATTATGAAAAGAAAAATATTGCATTATGTAATAATGTTAGTGTCTATATTACAGACAAGAAAATAACATCTCTACTTTAGTTTGTGCAACAATTAATATTATTTATTATTTATTAAGTTTTAAACTAATGTCTGATGGAAAAATGTTTTTCCATTTCAAATTATCTTGCAAATTAAAAAAAAAGAGCTATAACAACTCATAAAAGTCAAAGTGTGATATTTTTTGATTTTTTTCAGTTTTAAAGATCTTCACATGACCACTACTTCTTATGCTTGTGTATAACTGTTGTTAAAACAGGCAAAACTCACTATACGTATTGCCACACACAGCAAGCTAGAGTAATCAATGGATGCCAGAAGGCTTGTGCATACAATCCCCATCTAGTACCTACTCATCCAATATCCCCAGACTAAGATCTAGGTGCAGTGCTCTCAGATCCAAGGCTCCTCATTGACGAAGGCCACAAGCCAGAAACTAGATGGTGATTTTATGCACAAGCCTTCTGGCATCCATTGATTACTCTAGCTTGCTGTGGGTGGCAATGCGTATAGTGAGTTTTGCCTGTTTTAAAGATCTTATTTATTTCAAATGGTAGGCCTAGAGAGACCAAAAACATTTGTAAAATAAAACTTAGATTAATAAAATTAATTGTTCAAACTATTATACTACTATATAAATACCAAGGATAATAAACATTTCCTGCAAATGTTATAAAAAAATAAATAGAAAGCCTATTTGAATTTAAAGCAATCAATGTAATTCAAGATATTATTCTTGTGAGGCACACATTAAAATTGATTTATAATTTAAATGTTAAAAATTAAATTTAGAAAAATCCCTTTATTAAAATAAATGTAATTCCCTTTTAGAATGATTTATACATGATTTTAATTTCTTACAAACGAAATATTTAAATAAATCATACTATATAATACAAAATAAAATATCTTTATATAATATCAATAATTGTATTTATATAATAATAATAATAATACATAAAATATATTTGCGACAAATATTGATTTTTGGCCTTTTTAATGTGTTGGAACTATTTTACAATTTCAATCTATATGGCATACGTAGTTACACCTTTCTCTTTAATATAAAATTAACTGGGACCTATTTTAACAATATATACAAGGAAGAGAAAGAAAAAAAACCCTTTATAAATGTTTCCTTCCATTTGTTGGAACTATTTTACAATTTTCGATGCGATGCACTGTGAATTCTCCTTTTTTGGAGTCAGAAATCTCTCAGCCACTATGCCTAGAGAAACCTGTTAGCCACTTTATCTTTCCTTTCCATTCTCCACCATAAGTTTTTCCCATATTCTTCTCTATTCTGCTCCATCCAATTTCTATATCATCTTTGTCTACTCTATGGCCTTTATATCTAGATCCTCCTTATCCTTTTTTAAACCCAGCATAAAAAACCAAGATCCCACTTTCTGTATAATCACTTTGTTTATATTTATTCTTCCACAACTGTGTTATTTGTACCCTTTCTGTTAACAGATGCCTAATATTTTCTATGTCTTTCTTATACAACTTGCAAACTAAATTACCCGCATTTTTCCATTTATGTGTATATTCCCTTGTTGCTAAAGATCCCGTTCGAGCCTTAATAGTAAACCATTTTCCTGGCTATTATCATAAATTAACTCACACCCAATATTCTGTTTACTTCTATATATATTTAAACACTTTCTACTCTCCCTACTAGTTCACTATCTCTCCAAACTCCCTATTTTTTATTAATGCATCTATTCTTCTAGCCCATTACTTGCCATTACAACACTGAACAATTCTTCTAACACAACTGACATAAATTCTTTATCCAAATCTTCTGTATACTGTACTACCCCTCTCATCCATCTTGTTGCCTGTCCTTTATTGCATACATAGTGGCATCTATCTCTTTTATAAAAAAAGAAATATAATATATATGGAGATGATGTGAAAACTGGAAACTAAGAGATTTCATTGCTATTATAATTGCCAAGACAATATTAAAGTAACATTTTATGTTTAATCTGAGAACTATTTGTCCAAAATAAAGTGCAGTATTCTTAACGTGATAGGTTAAAATAAGCAATGTTGTTTGCAGAGTGCCAGCATTAGAATCCCAATTGCTCTTGTCAACCTAATCATTAATTTGATCATACTGAAATGATTTTTATCCAGGAACTTGAAATGTACATGATATTTAAGGATTTTTGACTATAAAAATAATTTTGATTCTTTCTCACAATTTGCATATATAATCTGACATGGCTCCCAGATTTTTAAACTTCTAGAATAACTAATGAGTTTGGATTGTAATTGAAACACATGTACTATGAGATATCAATTTTATGTTATATTTGGCAGAAATTAATACTATTAAAGCTGAAATTTGAATCATAGTGTGCTGAAATGTTTTTTTATTTATTATATTCTCAGCATATTTATTAATTATATCTATATTATTGTTAATCTCTCTTGACTTTCCAATGACGTTTGATGACTTTATGCATGAATTCTATGTTACTTTTTTACTTCATATTTTTATTAAAAATTCCATCTATTTCCTCAATTCTCTAGTTTTAGACTTTGATAAATGTCATTTATCTGAAACTTCAAGCCAATAGTGGTGATATATTTCTTAATCTGATCCTTAATGTTTCCAATGCTATAAATGAGAAAATTCAATCCTAGGTTGTGACAAACATACATATCTGTATGTGTCAAGATTAAAATAGCACTGAAGAGTATATATAAAGATTCATACACATTTAGAAGACATTTTATGTTTGAGATCTACATGATATTCAGATTTTAAAAAATCAAAATTGATTGTACATACAGATAGAAAGAAAAATTGATCAACTTTAAAAAAATAAATAAATAAATACTGTATTTGTTAAGCATGATGTAAATTAAATAAAAAATGTTGGTAAAGAAATAAATTATGTGCTTTCTTTTGAATTTTTAAAAATTCTTTTTAAAAGTATTTGACAGTTGATTTATAAAGAAAATTGCTGGACAGTCAATTCTCTGAAATGTCTTAGCAAAAAGCATTGGTAAATAGTCCTATTGTTTTATTTAAAATGTGTGAAGCAAAAGACCGAAAAAGTATGAAACATCTTACAAACTAAGCTAGATTTTGAAAATATTAAGAAATCTTGTCTCACATATTACATTTAATCACTAAACAGCTTGTGTAAGCATAAAGAATGGTGATCATGTGATGTTTAGTGGATTAATACCAATCCTGCCCAATAGGATTAGGATGACTGTGGTTATTAAAGAACCAAAGACAAAAAAGTATGGATGCTGAACTGAGTTCAGATCTATATGTCTATATAAGCTAATGAGCTTGAATTTAAAACATTATGTTTTCATTTTGGACTCAAAGCCATTTAGTTAGATAATAAGGTAAAAGGTGCCTACTTGAGGGTTGCATTAGATGCTAAGATCTAGGCGCAGTGCACACAGATCCAAAGGTCCTCACTGATGAAAGGCACAAGCTAGAAACTAATCTGGTGACATTGAATGAGTAGGCACTTGATAGGATTTTATGCTCCTGCATCCATTGATTACTCATATAATCAGATAAAAATAATAAGTTATAATTATAAAAGTAAAAAATTACATCCAATAGCAACAAGTATTTTATTAAAATAGAAATAGTTTTACGATAATGATTTACTTACATAGTAGCCATTAGAATTTACTGGATATTTTACCCATGATGAATTTTTGCAAAAATATTCTTTGAAGGACTATTGTACTGATGTTTTTAAAAGAAATGATTACAAGAAAACTTCTCAAAAGAGAAATATCAAACCTTTGAACAATTACCTGTATTATAATAGATTTGGTAAAATTAACAATTAATTACAAAATGGCTATGAAATTACAGAATACACTGAGAAGTATTGAAAATGAATATATGATCAAAATAATCTACCAAATTGATGAAATAGTTCAGTAATGGAATGTAAACATCCTCAAGATGGAAATGGAGCTTAAAAAATTATTATAAATGTTTTGTGAGTCAAAAACAATGCTATAATAAATTAAAAGCAATACAAATATCATATATTAAGAGAAAACATTGAAAATATTAAACATAATCTTAGAGCATTAGGATTGTAGTTAATATTTTCAATTTTTCCTCTAGGGATATTACTACTGATATCATCTATGTTCTTTATTACTTTTTCCAATGCTTTTTTCCAACCCATGATGGTTTCTATTGCTCCAGCAATCTTCTTCAGAACTACTACCTAACTGCAGTTAAGATTTGGAAATATAAGTAGAAGTTCTGAAGAAGATTGCTGGTACAATCAAAACCATTGTGGATTGTAAAAAAACATTGTAAAAAGTAATAAAATACACAGATGATATTAATTTTATATGGATTTGGCAATTCAATAAGAAAGATAAAGATATTAGTTTTATTTTTTTGAACAGTGCTTAGAATGGTCACAGGTGCATAAATAATTTTTGTAATTTCATTGTAGGATATTACTTTTTTGTGATTAAGTTTCTAGCATATCTTATCTAGATGTTTGGTCACTGTGGAATATAAAAATGTGATGTATTATTCTTATCTCTTACATGTGTATTACCATGATCCATAAAGAGATTCAGTTCATTTTTACTGTTTTTATGGTTGGAATTTTGCTGGTCATCTTTGCTGTCAGCCTTACATTATTGATATAATTATCTGATACTGTATTTTTAAGGATCTTGATTGGTTAATTAGAACTTTGAAATCTATGTAATGTGAAATATTTTACTAGTACTTATGTTAATACATTATAATTATTAGTGCAGCAAAACAACCCTGACCCTTGTTTCTCATTTTAAAGATAAGAGATATGAACCTTTGTTTTCTAGAAACAAGTTGGCCAACAGAGTCAAAAAAATTTAAGAATCTTCCTGAAGGTTTGTGGTGATGGTGTTTTAGTTGTATTTATATATTGGACTATTTTAATACTCAAGAATCTAAGGGTTCAGGTTCGATTCCCACACTAGTACTGTCACTGGTCAGGCCAGAAACACCTGATGAAAAAGAGATAACAATACCTCTCAAATCATTGTGCATATACAAACTTACGTGCTATTACTAACAGTTGGATGTATTTGGAATATTTAAATAAAGTGATATTTTTCTAAAGACATTCAATACTCATATTAGATGATGGAAATAGTCCAATATAAAAATACAATTTAAGAATCTTGTTTGAATTATGATGGTAATTATTTATATTTAATTGAATTATTATTAACAGTCATTAGGGAGTTATACCCACACATGCACTGCATAGATTTATATCACTTTAGAAAACTTTCATTTAATGAACATAAGATAAAGTCTTTTAAAAATAAGATGAATCCACCCTAGCTTTTTCATCTAAATGTATATGTATAAGCTTATCTTAAGCATTTAGAAATGAGAGTGTGAAGATCTTTAATTAATCGTCTTTAATTACATTTACTGTATATAATAGATGATGTTTGCAAAATTTTTACAGCACATGTGTGGGCGTAACTCCGTAGTTACTGTTACAAATTAAACACAGTGCTGAATAAATAAATAACTTATTATATATATTGAATAATAATAATAATAATAATTATTATTATTATTATTATTATTATTATTATTATTATTAAACTTTTGACATTTATAGTAGAACTGTACATAGATGGGAAAAAATTAATTGCTTTAAAGGTTTAATTTATGACCACTATTTGGAAGTAATTCTAGATTAAATTTATTGAAATTATTAGAAATATTATATTAATCTACCTGTAGATTTACCCAGAACATTTGTATTGGTATTATAGTTCTCTGACTTTCTGTATTTGCATGCTTCGACTAATTTCATGATAAAATCTTAATATTGACTTGTTAATTAGAAAAAATTCTGATGACGTCAATAATCCGTAGAATAGTCCAAGAGAAAAACATAAAAGAAACCAATGAGAGTTTTTAAGGGCTCTGACTGGTTGATTTTTTGATTTTGGGTATATTAACAAACTTGTAAACTCTCATTCTATTGATATTCATAATTAAACAAAAATCATTCTTTTTGTTAATTTAAGTATTTATGGCTATTTTTATCTAATAATTATTATAAAATATATTTATGTTTATTCTCAGATATTTTAAAAGATTTATTTCATTTTTTAAAAATGGAAGTTAAGTAAATCGAAGTACTTATAAAATGAAACTATATCCATTTTGCACTATCAAGGATCCCGCATAGAATTTTTATGATATTCTAATAATTATAAATGCAATTTTAGATTTTATAAAAAGATTTCATAAGGTTGCCATGACTTCTTTTTTTATATGTCAAAGCGTTGAATGGGAAGCGAACCCGGGCCGGCTGCTTGGAAGGCAGCTATGCTAACCACTAGGCCACCAATGCTTGACAAGGTTATCATGACTTAATAAAAAGTCATTCAGATTTTACAAATCAAATTCAAATAACAAGATTTCATTAATTTATTTTTAACGATAACGTTAAACAACCGGTCTATAAACAAAAACATTATTTTTCAGATTACATGTTTCATTTTAATATCCAATATATATAATCAATGTAATATATAGGGTTGTTTGAGCTCAGACTTTTACACTACCCGCAACTCTGCACACTATCTCATACCACTGATACCCTTGATCAACCAGCATTCGTCAATTGGTCCAGATTATCTTCTCTACACACATATTAGTAAGTGCTCAGATTTATATTAAGATAGCCAATCTTCATACTTTAATGGACAGGTTTCAATCCACTCCACCCTTCAACTTTTCAGCTGTCCATCCTATTGAAAACCTGATGATGGAATGCTTAAAACCCACACTGATGCCAACATTTTTGTCACACCCAGGTTGACCATAAGTGACTTTCATTTTATTTACTTTTTTCATTTAAATAATTTTTCTTCATTTGTAAATGTATATTGCTAACAAATAAAGCTCATTTTATTGAATTCTAATATATAATAATGATTTATCACAGATAAAATGAAATACCATTCTCCAAAAAGTTAAATGCAGATGCAATTAATACATCAACTATTCATGACTGTAACTTGAGTTTAATCCTCAAAAGAACTTGAAACTTAAACCATCAACCATCACATGATCACCATTCTTTATGCTTACCCTAGCTGTTTTTGACAGAGACTAAATTCTCCATACAGTAGCTAATGAATTTACCTTGAAAACATTATTGTGTTCTAATTTTAGATTAAAAAAGTAAAAGGTGGCTTCTGGAGTGGTGCATTATATCCTAAAATCTAGGTGCAGTTCTCTCAGATCCAAGGCCCTACTATATGGAGGGTTTTGTCTCTGTCAAAGAACTTGAAACCATTTTTAAATATCCAAAGATTGTTCTAATAAGTGTAAGATTTTTAAAGATATTTAGTCATTCAGAAAATTATTTCCTCTTTTCTTGATTCTATTGTAAAATTATATAAATGTTTTGAACTTTTACACAGAAAAGGTCAATTTTATATATAAATTTATTTTATTTATTAGCATGCTTTCTATCAACAAATTCATCATATTCATAATATATGCAGTTAGGATTGTATACAATATTCATGGCATTTATATTTTTTCAGGACTTAATTTAATATTTAATTATGTTTTCTTTATGAAAATTTACTTAAATGTTTAAATTTTTTGAGAGAGGAATACACGAGTCCTTCTTATGTATAGCATGGTGATCTTTTACTATCATCCAGGCCTCTTTAATTTTTCATTTTCTATTCTCTCTCTCTCAGCACAGACTCATTTAATTGTTGTTAAGTCAAATTTGTAGACGAATTTACTTCCATAATTCCAAAAATATTAATGTATATTTCTCACTTCTTTGTGCCCAATTATATAAGCATCTATGCTGTGCTACTCAGGTACATAAGTTTTCATGCAACTACTAGAAGTATAAAGCTTTGCACTTGGGCTCACTTCATGGAATTTATACATGATTTATCATGCTAGTTCTGATGGAAATTTATTCTTAGAGTTATTTAATAGAATATTTAGTGAGGGAGGAGATCTC
Organism: Epiperipatus broadwayi; assembly: GCA_028023455.1. Taxonomy (NCBI): domain Eukaryota; kingdom Metazoa; phylum Onychophora; class Udeonychophora; order Euonychophora; family Peripatidae; genus Epiperipatus; species Epiperipatus broadwayi. Next base: position 307,947 of record JAQFVV010012721.1, on the reverse strand, counting down.
AAACTCACATTATCTATAAATGTACATATTCTTTTCAATTTTTGTGATATTTTAGGGATATGATGAGACTGATCCATTTCTTGGTACCCATTTGTTGAAGTGGTCAAGAGTTTTTTATTTTGTTATAAAATATTTCAACAACTTTGATTATTTTATTATAGTTATATCCTAGATTTATTAGATTCTTTATTATAAATTTATTTAATGCACATTGATTACATAAGTAATATTCACTAAGCCAATAAACCTTTAAACATGTGCACTTGAAAATACGAAGGTAGGGACCTCTACAGGTCTTAACCACAAGCTTACTCTTTGGAAGAAAAGAGGGGAACCCAATAAAAAAAAAGCGCACATGCTTAAAGGTTTATTGCCTTAGTGAATAGATTCTTTATATAAATATCTATATTATTCTTAGGATCCACCTCAAATTTACATAGTTTGCTGATTCTATATAGAAGACCCTTAAAACCTGCTAATTTATGTGTCATTGAGGTTTGTGATTTTGGGTGTATAGCATCTCTAATATTTATAGGTTGTAAGATCATTCTATAATCTGATATATTAATATTTTTGTGGATGTATAGATCCAGAAATTTAATGCCTTTATCTTTGTCTTCATTTTCAATAGTCCATATGAATGATGTTGCTTGTTCCAAATCATGATAGATCTTCTTAATTTGTATTTCCAGTGCAGAAATTAATGTATCATCCACATATCTAATGTAAATTGTATTCTGGTTCAATGCCAAATGTTTTGGAATTGTAACTGCTCAAATTTTATGAGGACAATGCTGAAAATAACACTGCTGATAGAAAAACCCATTGTCCAACCCATGCTCCATTTTATTAAACTTCTCATTTGATAATGCTATAATGTTTCTATCAATCCATTTTAGGACATCAATAATAAATTCTTTTTTGTAAGGATTATAATTTATGCTCAACAGTCACTCTTTGATTATATTTAATGGTAGAGAATATGATATGAAGTCATACAACTCTTTAATATCCGATGAAGCTATTTTATATTTTGTATTATTTGTAATTTTTTGTATAAATTCATATGAACATTTTATTATGTGATCTCCAAACCTATATCTTATACAAGCCAGTTGGTGATTGTTTTCACAGCTTTGTAGAAATATGAGCTCCCAAAATGTATTATTAGTCGTAAAGGGTAATTTTTCTTATGTAACTTGACATTTGCAAAACTTCTCAGTGTTAGAGCTAACATAACAAATCATTTATAAAATTCCATGCAGTGACCCAGGTGCAAATCTTCATACTACTGGGACTCACATACAAACTTATCCACCAGAATAGCCCATCATAGACATTTATATAATCAGGTACAAAGAAGTGAGGAATATACATCAACATTTTTGGTTCATGGTAGTAAATTTGGCCACAAATTCGATTTAGCAATAGCTAAAGGAGTCTGTACTGAGAGAAAGATAGAGGATAGAAAATATAAAAATTTAAAAGGCCTTGATGATTGCAAAGGATCACTACACTATAAATAAGAAGGACTCATGTAATCATCTCTCAAAAAATGGAACATTTAAATAAATTAGCATAAAGCAAAACACAATGAAATATTAAATTAAGTCCTGAAAAAATATAGATGCCATGAATATTATATACACTCTTGAGTACAAATACTATGATTATGATAAATTCATTTCTAGAAAGCATGCTAAGCAACTAAGCAGTAAATAACTAAAATACATTTATATAAAATTGACCTTTTCTGTGTAAATGTTCAAAGCATTTATATAATTTTAAGATATTTAGTAGTCATTACAATATGGGATAGTAATTGTTGGCAGATGTCTAAAGAGTTTTAAAAAATCTATGTTATATAGATAATTTATAGATTATCTGATCATAAAACAAAAACACAATTATTATATAATTTTTTTTTATCAATGGTGAAGAAGGGTCATGGACCCATGAATGCTAGCTCAGGGATTCACTTTTGGAATGAAAGGAAAACTTTTTTTCCAGCAAATCCTTTTCATTTATATATTAACTATGTAGATGATAACAATCAATCCTTAAGCTGTCAACAATCTCAACCTGTAGTCATGGCAACCTCCTTTAACAATAAAAATGGTACCACCTTTATCTATAGTCCAATGTGTTTATATAGACCCTAAAGATTGCAACTTGACCAATCTTCAGTGTATATAAAAATATCAAATTATATATAAAGGTTGCACCATCTTTATTGTTAAAAGAGGTTGCCTTGACTACAGGTTGATATTGCTGATAGTTTAAGGGTTAATTTGTTAGGGTACATATTTATAAACTTATTAACGCCTTGAGTAAATGGCTTTATTGTCTTAAAAAACTATGTAGTTAATTAATAAAAATCTCTAATTATTTAAAAGTTCTATTTTTGTTAAATATTAAATAATGAGATCCCCCCCCCCTTTACTGTTTTTAATTTCAAGATTCTAAATTACAGAGTTCTTTGAAGTATCTTTATAATCGTTTAAAACTCTACTATATTGAAGCTTGCGATGAAAAAAATTAGAAGTAATTATTTTTGCTAGTTATTTTTAAAATTATGTATTTCTTTTAGGTCAATAAGTTTATAAAGTTGATTATCTAATATCAAAATAAAATGAAAAATTTTAAGATGATTATTTTGAATAAAAAGCCTGTAATAAAATTTACATAAACAAGGTAGAATTTAAAAAATATACAAATTATCCAAAGCGGTTATTAAAAATAACGTTTAGGTTTGATATATAAAAGGGGGTTAGTAGATGTCAAAAAGTTCTTTGGGTAATGTTTGTTGTAATTTTATTAAAATGATTATCTATTCTCATAATAATGGTAGTAGCAAATCATAGTCTAGTGTCTGGCAGGGCCTGACAGTCATCTTCATTAATAGTAAAGACTGCATCATATTAAAATAAATTATCTTATAGGAAGTTTATTAGTTATCAACAAGGCAAAACTCTCCATACAGTAGTGCCACCTTGTGGAGAGTTTTGCCTTGTTTATAAACAATTATGTGCTAGTATAAGAGATGACGATCATGTAATGCTTAAAAGTTTATTAGTTCTCAGAAACTGACCCAAATTGTCTGGCACTCTTCCAGTTAAAAATGGCTACACATCTATTTATCCATAAACAGTTAGATTTATAACTATTATTTTATTTTAAAATTTAGATTTGACTTTACAATAGGCAATACTCTCCATATAGTAGCACTACTCAGTGCAAGACAGAGGTCACGGAATGCAGGAAGGTTTGTGGATGAAATCACCATGTAGTGCCTACTCATCCAATACCCACAGACTAGGTTTTAGCTTTCATCAGTGAAGAGTCTTGGATTTGAAAGCACTGCACCTAGGTCTTAGGATCTAAACAACCCTCCAGCAGCCACCTTTTACTTCTTTATCCAACTATAAAGTTTTGAATCCAAAATAAAAACAATAATAATTTTTAAGCTAAGGTGACTGCTGGTGGGTTGCATTAGATCTCAAAATCTTGGTGCAGTGATCTCAGATCCAAGGTTCCTCACTGATGAAAGACACATCCTAGAAACTAGTCAGGGAATATTGGATGAGTAGGCACTAGATAGAGATTTTGTGTACAAACCTATTCTGGCTTGCACTGAGTGGTACTACTATGTGGAGAGTTTTGCCTGTGTAATTAGTTTGTGTAAGCATAAGAAATGGTGATCATGTGATGTTTGATGGTTTAATATATTTGGCTTTGTTGCAAGAAAAGACTTTTAGGACTAGCATATGAAAGAAAAAAAGGGATTTAATTAATCAGTGCTCCTGCTTGAATCACAACTGATCATACTTTGAGATGATATAATTTAGAAGTTAAAGTGAACAATTCTCAGACAAGTTACGATGAAAGATATTATAAGAATGGCTTACAAGGAAATAGATGGATTCCATTATTAATAATATGAATTGAGAATATACAAAAAAAAAATAGATGATTGGATTCAACTTGTAACCTATACTGAAGAATCATTCCAATTTATCTTCATCATCTTTATTTCCTTCTTCACGGTGCTCTATGAGTACCCATCACTTTTAAAAGATTATGTTCTTACAACCACATGTAGGCAGCATAAATGCAACTAATAATCTGTCCAATGTTTTATCAATTTGAACCTCTCTACATGCATTCTGAAATAAATTCAAAAATGTTTAAAACCAAAGAATTTTAAGAAATATTATGTTTTGACTTTTATGAGTTGCTACTGCTTCTTAATTTGCAAGATAAAGACCCTGAAAATAATTTGATGTGGATTATATCATACATTAATTGAAAATTTACTTTGATTAATAAAAACTGGTATATAGATGCTAACATTATTTACCTACTATGGACACCAGGTAAGTACTCAATTAAGTTCACAAAAACCAATAATAAATAATTAAATTTTTTAATGAAAGACATTTTTTTCATAAGTGTACAACAATTAAAAATATTACAAATAAACCCTTAGCAAACATGAACACATTTTTATTTGAGCAATTTAGTGCTAAATATATTTATCAAAATTTTTTTTTTTATCAATTCCATGTTGTTAAATTTGTATAATTTAAAATGAAATTTGAAACATTTTTTCCTCTCATGAATATTAAATAATTAGACTTCATCTATTTGTAAGCTTATAAAACTAATAAAGTTATATAGTTCCTCCAGTGAGCAAGAATACAGAAAAAAAAACTTTCAGTGAGTCTTAGTAATTTGATGCTGACATTAATAATAGAATTATTTTTTTTATAAATTCACACTGTTAAATTTTTATAATTTTAAACTAAATTTAAAAGATTTTTTCCTTTTATAAATATTAAATAATTAGCATTTTAAGTCTGTGTAAAAGAAATTCACCTATTTGTAAGCCTACAACAATTCAAAATACATTGTAGGGCCCTTAGAAAAAAAAATTAAAATTGTAAGGCATTTTAGTAATTTACGTTAACGTTATTGCTAAATTTTTATAATTTAAAATTTAATTCATTTTTTACTTTCATAAATATTAAATAATTAAATTTTTTTAAGCCGAGTAAAGTAAACTTACCTATTTATAAACCATTAACATTTAAAAATATTGCACCAGAATTGCTTGTAATATATTTATTTTTGTACAAATTAAATATCTTTCCATTATATATAAATTCAACAATTTGCCTATTTTATTTACTGTTTTGATTAAATCTCTAGAAGTTACAACTGATCAAAGAAGTGCAAACCTTTTTTTAAATGTAGTTACATATATTTGTACAAAGATTCAAGATCCTGTTTAGGTGTGGGTTTGGTCTTGACTAAATGTTAAGCATTAATGTTTAAGTTATTCATGTGTACTTTGTAAAGATGTGTGATATTTGATAATAAATTGATTCTGAGAGATATTGTAATCTCCAAAGTCAGTGCTGATATAATTATGAAAATAATTTCTACATTGCAACCAAAAATAAATAAAAAATCATGTATTTAATTATATAATCAAAAATGGAAATTAATGAAGTTCATTCTGCTGTTTTTCAAATAATTTATAATAAATAATAAAAAAATTACATACAACAGTCTTTTCATGAAACTATGTAATTTTTAAGCACTAATTGATTTTGAGTTTAGATGAACAGGTATAAATTAATAAACATAAACTAATTAATTACACCAAGCCAGCTTTCGGCAAAATGCTGCCATAATCAGTGTTTTGTTAAAAGCTGGCTCAGTGCAATTAATTAGTTTATATTAATTAATTTATATCTTTTCATCAGTAATATAACACTTATATAAATATATTAATAATAATTACACATAAAAAGTCTTTTTCTGCACATGGTTTTGTGCTTTTTTCAAATATTATGCATCTATTTTTAATGTTAATCAATTATTGCAGATAGAACACCATCTATTGTTCTATAATGGAAGTAAAATAATAATAAAATAAAACATCGGAGAATAAAATAACTTTTATTTTCATGAAGAGATTCAATATAACTTTAAAGAATTTACTATGTAACAATATACAGAATAACTAAAACATACACTATACAACTTTTATATATAAATAAGATAGAATATATAAAATTATGTGGTATATGCATTATTTATTCTATATTATTTTGTTTATATAGTCAATCCTTTAGAGTTATATTGAATCTCTATATGAAATTTTTATTTTATTTTATTGATATTTTATTTTGTTATTGTTATTTTACTTCCACTATAGAACACTAGATGGTGTTCTATCTTCAATACTTGATTAAAGGGAAGTAGGAAGATATGCACTGGATGCAGATGTATGGACAGCAAGGGAGGCCCTTCAAGGAGAAATGGGTTGGTCAAGTTTTCATATGAGAGATGCAATAAGTATAATGAAAATGTTTGGTAGATTGCAGTTTATGAATAATAAAAGAATAGCCAAAATAGTATTTAATTGAGTTATGAGTAAAGAGCAGATAACAAGAAGGGTGAGAAAGGTAATGTGGTATGCAAAAGATTTGGATAAAGAATTTATATCAGTATATTTGTACAAAAGATGGGATGATTGTGTTAGGAGGATTATTGAGTATTATAGTGGTAAGGAATGGGATAAAAGAATAGATTTATTAATAAAGAATAGGGAGTTAGACAGATGAAAAATTAGTATGGAGAGTAAAAAGAGTTTAAATATATATAGAAATAAACAGAATATTAGGTGCGAATTAATATATGATAATAGTAAGGAAAGTAGTTTATTGCTTAAGGCTCGAATGGAATCTTTAGCAACAATAGAATATAGATGTAAGTGGAAAATATGGGTGATTTAGTCTGTAAATTATGTAAGGAAGGAATAAAAAATATTAGGCATCTGTTAATTGAATGTAAATGCTTGAAAACAGAAAGGGCACATGTAATGAAGTTATGGAAAAATAAATATAAAAAAAGTGATTATGCAAAAAATGGATTATTGGTTTTTTATGCTGGGTTTGGGAAAAGATAAGGGGGATTTAGATATAAAGGCCATAGAGTTGACAAAGATTATGTTGTGTAAATGGGATGGAGCAGAATATGGAAAAACTTAGACTGGGGAATGGAAAATAAAGTGTCTAACAAGTTTCTCTGGGCATAATTGTTGAGAGATTCTTGACTCCATTTAAGGAGAAGCTACAGTACATCACATCACATCAAAGTTAAAATAAATGCTTAACATTTGAAAAAACACAAAACCATGCCGAAAAAGTTTTTTATGTATAATTATATATATATGTAGCTGTTTTATATGATTATTATTACTATTATTATTATTATTATTATTATTATTATTATTATTATTATTATTATTATTATTATTATTATTATTATTATTATTATTATTATTATTATTATTATTATTATTATTATTATTATTATTATTATTATTATTATTATTATTATTATTATCATCATCCACCTTTTGAGTTTTATATTAATGTTTGTCACTCAAAGATTAATTTTTCTAATATTTCAAGAAAGGATTATGGGAAGGGTAATTATTTTGATTTTTGTAGAAACTTTTCTAAAGTTAATTGGAATTTTTTGTATTCTTTTAATGATGTAAATCATTGCTTGGATGAGTTTTTAAAGATTCTTAATGGTTTTATTGATTTGTATATTCCCAATAAGCGACCTTTTTATAAGGGTTTTCCTCGTTGGTTTTCATGCGATCTTATTAAAATTATTAAAAGGAAGTCTTATCATCGTAGACTTTATTTTAAAACACAGAATATCTTTTTATAATAATTTTATTAATTTCAGAAGATTGGTGAAACATGTTTATAAAAGAGATTTGAAGAATTATATTAGAAGAATTGAGGTTAATATTTCATCTAACCCTAAAGAATTTTGGGATTTCATTAAAAAGTCTGGTTTGGGTAGAAAAAAGGTTCAAGCTACTCATGGTTTTACTTTAAGTGCAAATGACTTTTCAAAACATTTTGCTGATGTATATTCATCACATGATGCAATATCTTCAAATATTGCATTATTTTGTAATTCTTCAACTGTTCATTGTATGATTGACATATTTCTAAGGATGATGTTGTTATGGCTATTAAGCGACTTAAAATTCATTCTAGTTTGGGAATTGATAATATTCCTTCATTTATTTACAAAGGGCTAGCTGAATTTATTGCAGTTCCTCTTGCATTTATTTTTAATTTATCACTGAATTCTTGTGTTTTTCCTAATGTGCTTAAGTGTGCCAAAATGGTCCCAATTTTTAAGAATGGTTCACGTGATTGTCTTAATAACTATAGACCTATTTCTGTTTTACATACTATTGCTAGAATTTTTGAGAGGTGTGTTTATAATAAAATTATTTTAGATGTTAGTAAACTCATTTCTTCTTCACAGCATGGTTTTATACCTAATAGATCCGTAGAAACTAATTTGTTAACAATTTATGATCATATAGCTCATGCAATTGAGGACCAGCAGAGACTTGATGTTGTTTATTTTGATTTATCAAAAGCTTTTGATAAAGTAGACCACAGTATTCTTCTTCGCAAATTATATCAAATGGGTTTTTCTACTAAGCTTGTTTATTGGTTTCAATCCTTTCTTCATGGTCGTACTGCATATATTAAATTTAATAATACTATTTCATCTAAGTTTAAATGTAATTTGGAGTTCCTCAGGGTAGTATTTTAGCACCTTGCTTTTTAACATTTATATGAATGACCTTAAGGATTGCTTAAAATCTTCTTACTTTGTGCTATGCAGATGACTGTAAAATCTTTAGAAGAATCCACTGTGTTTGATTGCACTCTTCTTCAAAAGGATATAGATAATTTTAGTGCTTGGTGTGATTTAAATAATATGATTGTTAATTTCAGTAAATGTTCCTTAGTCTCGTATTCTAAAATCTGAAGTTTTGCATTTTTCTTATTTTATTAATTGTCACAAAATTATTTCTGTTGAATCCCAAAAGATTTGGGAGTTATATTTTCTAGTAATGGACCTTCTTCCTCTTGGAAATGATTATTGGTAAAGCTTTAAAAATTATAGGTACTATTCTAAGGTTTGGTCATCATTTCAGTGGTGATACAAAATTTAAATTATTTTTATCATTGGTTCTTCCCATCATTGAATATTGTTCAGTCATTTGGAATCCTAGCTCTAAACAGGGATGTAACTTATTACAATCAGTGAGTAATAAGTTTTTAAATATGTTTCTTTGGGAAATAAAACTGTTGTTCATCTTTCTTCTAGAAGACAATATAGAGATCTTAAATATCTTTATAAACTTGTTAATAAAATAGTTCTTTTATCTAACACAATTTCTACTGTTATAATTAGATCTCTGTGCATGATACTCGGTCTGCTTCTGTTTGTTACATTAAAACTTGTCATTCCAATGTTCTTAGTTTTCTCCTTATTTAGACTGCATATTTATATAATCAGATTTGTAGTAATAATAATTACTTCAATTTAGATTATAATCAATTTTGTTATGTTATTAAATTTAAATGTCATATTTGATTGGTTTAACTTGATTTGTTTATATATATTGTTAATTGTTTTATTATTATTATTTTGTTACGCTTATATTTATCCCTTTTATTTATTTGTTATTATTAATGTTTTAATAATAATTGTTTATATGCTGATATTTAATTTTACTTTAGATTTTTAAATGTGTTAATTATCTTTTATTGAAATATGGCACATAATTATATTAATAATTTGTCATTTAAACTCATTTATGTATTTATATATTTGTTATGGTGCAATACTGTAATTGGCTTTATGCTGTAGTTTTGTACGGTAAATAAATGAATTGAATTGAATTATTATTATTATTATTATTATTATTATTATTATTATTATTATTATTATTATTATTATTATTATTATTATTATTATTATTATTATTATTATTATTATTATTATTATTATTATTATTATTATTATTATTATTATTATTATTATTATTATTATTATTATTATTTATTATATAAATATAATAAAGGTAAACTATATATTTTTTTGCATTTTAGCATATGCAATGCTATAACTATTTTGCCTGTGATCTTTATACTTTTATATTTTTTGTTTAATCATTCCTAGATTGTATCTGAAAATAAATAAAAAATCATCTACTTTATTGCTTAAATATAATAAGGGAAAATTTGCAATATTTTTATTTATTTTGCATTTTAGCACTACCTTCAATGAGTATATCTTTTGGATATAAGTAACAGTCCCTGTAATTTTTTTTGATTACAACCTTTATATTTTTATATTCTTTTTGTTTAATAATTTTTAGATTTTTTTTAAACTAGAAAAAAAATCATGTATTTTATTATATAAATATGATAAAAGTAAATTTGCAGTGTTTTTAAATTTATTCTTTCATGATTACAACCTCTGCTATGTTAATGATTTTGTAAATTTTCTGTTAACCTTTTTAAAGTCTGTGATAATTTATTATATAAACTTCTAAAAATTGTTTTATTCTAGTTTGATTCAAATCTTCTAATTACTTTTAATGATGACCCCTTTCCCCTCCAATTATCAATATTTTTAATTTTTTTTACTTTCCTATCATTTTATTCATCATTTATTGAGCTTTTTTTCCTCATGTGTCAAAGCATTGGCCTGGAAGCGAACCCGGGACAACTGCTTGTAAGGCTGCTGTGGACCACTCGGCCACCAACACTTGACATTTATTCAGATTTTTTAGTTATCAGTTATCAAAATAATACATATTAGTAATTAAAATAGTCTGATCCAATTAGTCCAGTAGTAAGACCATTGTTTGGAGAGTATAAGGTTTCTGGATCAATTTTTAAATGAATAAGATAAAAAGAAATAAAAAATTTTGCATGGATTTATAATATCCTTTTTAAAAAACTTAGACATTTTTCAAATTCCAACTGAGAAAAGAATTTTCGTTAATAAAAAATAACAAAAATTATTATTAATTACATACGTGCTTAGATATATTATTCTTCACAGATTTGTTTTGCTTGCTTTTCCTTTAAAATTCGTACTTTTCAATTCATTTCAACTCCACCTCTCTTTACCTTTGCATAACTTCTCACACACTCCCTATTTCTTTTCCACATATAATCGCATGTTTAGTTCAAGTTTTTTTCCAATAAATAATCTCTTTTCTTCTATTCTTTCTAATACTTTTACATTAGCAATCTTATCTTTTCAATTTATTTTCTCTTCTAAACACATCTAAATCTATTAAGTCATTCCTACAAATTGTATTTGTTTCATATATATTTAATACTGCCTATCAATATATTAATAATTATAAATAAAATAGAAAATCATATACCATTACAATACTAGCTAAAACAATAAAATTTTATTAAAATTCTTCCACAACCATGGATTCATCTCAAGTGAAAGTCAACAAGATATATATATATATATATATATATATATATATAGGATTTGAACACAGACTTTCAAGCACACTTTAAATATCCATACTATCTCATACCACTGATACACATGACCACACACATACTATCTCATACCTCCGATACACATGACCACATGTATTAGTGGTATAAATAGTTGAGTGCTTGAAAGTCTGAGTTCAAATCCCCTATATTTACATTTAGGCTCCAGGTATGTGAAGAGTGCCTGTATTTGAAAATTTACACATTAAGCCTGTATCCTGCCCATCCCTTTTCTATGCATTTAAATGGATATGGTCTTATACATGAGGGGTCAGAATGACTCAAGATCAACATGGGCATGGCACTAATATTGGCATCAGCATGGGATTTAGGCTTTCCAGCATCAGATTTTTCAATGATATAGATGGCTGAAGAGTTGGAGGTTGGAGTAGATTGAAACATGTCCATTAAAGTATGAAGATTTACTATCTTAATATAAACTGAGCACTGATTATACGTGTGTGGGAGATGATAATCTGGATCAACTGATGAGTGCTGCTTTATCATGAAATGTATATATTGATGATTATTTATCTTTTCTACATGTATGTGGACATGTGTATCAGTGATATGAGATAGTGTGGATAGTTGATGGGTTCTTAAAAATCTGAGTTCAAATCCCCTATATTTACAATTAGGCTCCAGGTATATGAAGAGTGCCTGTATTTCATATATTTATATAACAAATATATGCAAAACAAAATAGCCTTGCCATCATTCACTTAAAAAACCAACTTCATTTACCATCAACTATTAAAGGAAGTTGATTATTGAAATGAATGATGGGAAGGCTATTTTGTTTTGCATATATACCTGGGTCTCATTTTATGCGATAGATAGGTTTCTCAGAAAACATGCGCAAAAGAAATCGCTCAAAAATAGATGTAACTTACCTTGAAAAAGGGGGGATACGGACTGTGATTTTTCAGAAATCACGTAAAAGCAAAGCACCAATGTAAAATTGCTTTAAAATTCATGCAAAAAGAATAAGGAAATAAAATATGACTGAAAAAAAATTTCAAATTTGAAAAAAATTGATACAAGACAAACTTTTTTTAACTATAATATTTAATTTTATTCAAAACAATATATTTTTATGCATAATTTACAGTAATTTACATTTGTTTATACACATTTTAATTATTATCGCTATTTGCTGATAAACAGGTTCATTTGCAAACTGGTAAAAAATCAAATTCTTCACAAGAGGAAATACAACTAGCGCCAACTTCACTCTCATGTTGTGTTAATGTTTTTCTGGTGACAGCATAATTAGTAATTAATCTAACAACTAAAAATTAAATTCTTATTTTTGTCTTTAATTTTTTAATTTTCAATTCCATTTAAAAATCAAATTTTGTTTCACATCACATTAATTTCAGGTCACCTTAGGTAATTTTTAAATTGTTAATTACAATTAAAAATCAGATTTTAATTTTTAATTGTCAAATTTAATTGTGCCCACTGCTATTACTCACCTTTTAAAAATAAACTTGCGAACACTAAATGATTAATATTTGATTATGTTCTTTTTTAAAAAGCAAAAACAGAATGTGATTTAAAATGCAAAATTAACACACACAATGTTTGAACAAATTTATATTATAATCTTGTAAAATTTAATGTGTGTATACATAAAATGTGGAAATCATGATTTTAATTTCATTATTGCATAAAACCTTACTATTATAAAGCACTAAAAATATTGAAATTATTAAGATGAAAGTCGAATTCCAATAATGTGTTATTACTTTCAATATGATGTAAGTGCACAAAATTTATTATTTAAAGTAATAGCGCATTATCGAAGTTCGACTTCCGAAGAAACATGAATCATGTAACTTCAAAATTGCATTAAATAAATCCATGTAAAATGAGACCTGGGTGTATATATATTGTATGTATCTTGTAAAGATGTTAAAGGAAGCTGGTTTTTGAAGTGAATGATGGGAAGCTTATTTTGTTTTCTATATATATATGTTGTATGTATATTGTAAGGATATTAAAGGAAGTTGGTTTTGATGTTAAAGGAAGTTGATTTTTGAAGTGAATGATGGGAAGGCTATTTTGTTATCTATATATAAATGTTGTATGTATCTTGTTGAATTCCATTATGAAAATGTCTATTTGTTGATAAATAAAACCATGGTTGTGGAAGAATTTTAGTAATATTTTGTTGGTATGGTTAATATTGTAATGATATATGATATTCTATTATATAAATAATCTATACATTATCTGGAGAGCCATTGAAATAGCAATCAAGTGATGATTTAAAGACAACATTTCCTGATCCAATATCTGACTAAAAAAAAATCTATTTTTATTTTAGGATGAATTGTCTGTGGTATTATTAAAAGTTAAAAGAGCATCAATATGGCTGCAAATGATAAATCTGTGATATCATACAATGATCCTACCAAGAGAACACTATAGCAATAGGAAGTAGAAATGCTATTAATAAGATAAGACTATTAGTAAATGATATTTTAACATTTATAAGATTTCTAATAAAACATATCATATTTTGACATTAATTTGTGATTAAGTTCTTCTATGAAGTTCGAAACAGGATTGATAATGATAACTGCTTCCCTTTATTATAAAGTATTTTAGTACTATAATTTTTATATTTATTTTATAATACCTTCATAATATCAATAATTATGCGCTTTTAATACTTGTTAGAGAAGTTATATTTATTAATAATTTAATGCTTAGCACTTTCAAAGCTCCATGGCTTCATACTCACAGCTTCGTGCAGTTGATAGTGATGAGGGGGTGTATTCTAATTTATGTTAATTAGTTAGGTGTTTCGGTATTTTATTTAAATATTGTTTAATTTGTTTAATACTTTTATTCCAACAACAACAAAATGTCACATGATTTCTGTCTAAAACATTACTTCCGAATAGCAAATACGTTTCTTCTACTCCAGTTTGGTGTTATAACAACCTGTCCAAAAATGTAGATGTTTATAGTTATTTAAAAACTGTGAACATTTAACTGTGATCAGATTTGTATAATTCTGGAAACAAATTGGTTTGAATTCAAAACATTAAACTGGTTTTTTAAATTTACGCTGATAATTTGATTTTTCAAAAAGGAAGTAAATGATAACCGCTCGAGGAAAGATGCATTAGATTTGAAAAATCCAGATATGCAAGAGTTATATTTAAATATTTTTATTGACAAAAACCAAAAGCGAAAATCTAGTTATAGCACTGAATAAGATTTTGTTAAGAATTACCATCCAGAATATATTAATTATTCAAGCTTACACCAGATGGCAGAACTGTAGTAGATAAAATAGGTTTTCTACCATCATTCTCTTAAAAATATTTTTAAATACTTAAAAATATGAATCTATTCTATAATTTTATGTACTATCAACTTTTATCTTGACTCACATTTATTTTCTTTGCAAACATAATATGAAATCAATTAATTTTATTTTTAACATTGTTACATTCATTTACAACACCAGCAAGCAATAATTACTTTTAGAAATTGCATGCTAGCTTCATTTATAAAAAAGGAATATTTTAGCCATTTCTTCAATGATCTGCCCTTCAATTTTAAATTGTGTAGCAGCATTATTGTTGATAAAAACTTGTCTTCGCCATGTTTATTTTAAGATCACGTCTCATAACTATACAAGTAACATGCACTATCATGTCTTCAAAATTGTGTTGCGAGCTGATGGTTTTTTGACTAACAAAATGAAGCCCCATACAGAACTTTGGGATATTCAGTGATCTGAAATTTGCCATCTAGTTTATTACAGTAAAAGTAATTATGCATAATAACTAATTATTATGAATATTATCAATCATTTTAATTTGCTAAATTTCTCACTTTTATGGACAATTTTACATAATTTCCACATGAAGTTGGTAAGTTTGATAAATATGTCAGAATGTATCAATTTTACCAAAGATTATGTAAAATTTCCAAATAAATTTGGTAAGTTTGATAAATATTGCTGAATATATTACTTTTAAAGGAATTTTTGCATAACTTCCAAACTATAACTTATAAATTTGACAAATGTCATGAAATTTTCCATTTTTGTTCTTTTAGTAAAGTAACTTATGGACTTAAGCAAAAAAGTATATATCACCTCTGTTAACAAACTTTTTAACAACCATAATAAGAAATACTTTTTTCTCTTTAAAATATATATGTTTTATAAACTATAATGTTCTTTTCATTGAATCCAATCAAATTATATACTCTTCTTCTTTTCTTTTTAAAAACATTATTTTTTCTCATCAACCATATATATATTCATTTCTTTAAACACCAAATGTTTCGACCACTTTTTTCTGTAGATGGCTACAGAAAAAAAGTGGTTAAAATGTTGGGTGTTTAAAGATGTGAATATATATATATATATATATGGTTGATAAGAAGAAATAAAGGTTTTAAAAAGAAAAGAAGGAGAATATATAATTTGATTGGATTCAATGAAAAGAACATTATGATTTAAACAAAATTTAATAAATGAATCAAAAATACATTGGGGGTGGAGTATAAATATCAAAACAATTTAATGATTATAAGGAAGCTAAAAAAATGTGCTTTAGCCTAATATGTGTATAAAAATATCAAAAAAACTTTTGGGAAAAAATTTAGAACTCCTTTAATTTTTACTATTTATTAACATGATAAACGATCATAATATTTTGAGTTATATACTTTTTCTATTTTTTCTTGCATTTGTATTTGGTTGAATTACTCTTTCTTTTATATAAACACCTTTGGTTTCTCTGTTTCTGAATTGATGTTTTTTTTGCTTACTTCCTAGTAGGCAGAATGTCATTTGGTAAGTTCTCTACTGTGAGAAATTGTTTGATACATAAAGTGGTGATCATGTGATGTTTTAATAAATTAATTTCTGATGCACAATTGTGAAATATGTCTCTCCTTTGTTCTAAATTGATAGTACTTATCATTTTCAATAACTAATATCATCTTTTGCCTGCCACATCTGATATTCTTAGCTTTACCATATTTCTATTTTGGTTACAGCAGACCAAGTGTGATATTTTGTTCATTTTCTTCACTTGAGCTTCTAAACCTGTTGATTGACCAGATTTACCATTCTAGTTTGACGATTATGCATAATAAATCATTTAAGAACGATTTATCATATTTAATACTATAAATTGGCATGTATGCATGATCATTGATAAATACGATTAATTTGCAATATATGAAATAGACACATTTTTCGAAATCCTTGGTGATTATGTATAATAACTGGCGATTTTGCATAATCACCCAATTAAACACTTTTATTCAATATATATATCATGCTTAAAGATAAATCTCTAAACTAGTTTTTTTAATGAAGCAATAGTATCTTAAAAAGTTATTATGTGTGTGCGTGCATTTGTTTAATATCCATATTTACTTGCCTTTCTTTTTATAGAGAATCAATTTTGCAAATTCTTCTGCCAGGGGCAAGCTGATTTAAAACTTTATTACTATAAAGAATTTTTGAAGTAAAATAATTTAAACTTTTTTTTTGTTATTCCTGTATTTGCTAAATTCTATTCAAGTGCAAATGGTTAGAAATATGACAAAGATGTTGCAGACATCATAAATTAAAATCCCGACTTGACATTTTATAAAATTTCAATTTGTGAGCTCGGAAAAAAATTATAGCAATTCATTCAGATTGTATACAGTCAGGTCACAACAAATCAGATTCGTGACAAATGAGTATTAACCCATAAAAAATCCATCTGTAGATGAGAGGAAACTTAGAAAAATCAACCCTCGGAGGGACCGACTGGCGGCCATGACTGATGAATTGTATTTGCGTTTTAAGAAACAGACTCGTTGAAAAGAGTGAAAAAAATGATTCTTACAATATTTACAGTCAAGACAGAATTATTTCATTATTTGAACTTTATAAATGATGTCACTTTTGTCATATGACTATTAATTGAGATGATTGGTCAATATTTCTGTCAGTACGTTAATTACATTTGCTAGGAGACATTGATTTTAAAGTGAACAATTTGAAAATGTTTTATTATTATCATTTCAACTAAACCATCAATAGGAAAATGGAAAGAGAAGTTAATGTAACGTTAATTTGTTCTTGATAATAATGATAACCACGTGTCCTTTCAGCAAAATTGATTTATTAAAAAGAAAACTAACATGCTATTCCTTTTTTATTTTAAAAAATGCACATAATTTTGAAAGTAAAAATTTCAGATTAGATTCGTATTTTCTAATTTCATCTTTCAGTCAGATTGTTTTTCTCCTCATCTTGTTTTCAGGAAAACAAAATAATTTTTAATTATTTTGAACTTAAAACTTTAAAAACAATATTTAATATGAAGATTAAATTAAAAGATACATTTTAATTTGCAATATGCATATTAATAATTAACTACGCATAATGCGTTATACAATACTCTCTTTAGTTAGCTAACATATATAAAATAATAAAATATGTAAAACAATCAATAAATATGCCTTCAAATGGGTTCCTTTTATGTCACCAGTATTGAATGATTCACAATCAAAATTATGTGATTCTAGCCTTCAAAATTCTTCTTGCCCAATCTTGATACTGTCCTACCCACGGGATATCTCACTTTTTCTGGGCTCATTCCCCCCTTTGTATAGCCTTAATGAGCTATTTCATTGACCTTTTCTCTAGTTGATCTACCAAAGCCTCATGGAATCTGTCTGTGTTCTGGTTATATTGAAACATCTAAGAAAATCTTTATCGTTATTTTATTAATTCAATCTATCCTTTCACCGTTCAACAGTAAAAAAAATCTGCTGATAAATATGTAAATAATAGACGAATAATTAAAACAAACAATTAGACATATTTGGAATAATTTTTTACTGTATATAAATTTAGAAATATTAACAATACAATAAATCTATTAACAATACATTTGTGGTTTCAATTAGTACAAAATTTTATAAGCTCAGAGTGAAGGCTTTAGTAAATTTCCCTCTAATATACAAGATTCATAGGTAGTGTTGCTGTTTGAATAAAGATGTATGTACAGTAATTGCCCTGTTACATCTGTACATTTTTGAAGTTAGTATTATGTAGAACAATGCCTGATTATATGATGTCTTATATTGGCTAAATGCATTTGAATATTGTCATTACTATGATATATAAATTTTTCTACTTGCTCTTTATATATAGTAGAGCAGAAAGTAATTCATTTGGGAGAAACTAGCCTTATTTCTTGTAATCATGGATTTAATAATAATTCATGGTGATTATTCATATATCATTGGTAGTCCTAATACTTATCTTCAAGTTCATTGATCCTACCCTTTGAGGTAAGACTGGTTTACAAATTTGATAAAATTAATTTAAGTTGGATAAGTTTTCATTTTACTTTATAAAGTAACTAACATAATAAAAACACTGCTAAATTGAAGAATCTTCCTACCTTTTTTATTTGATACTTGTAACTTATACTCTTAGATTATTATATAAGAATTATTATAACTTTATCTTTCATATTGCCTTGCCAAAATCCATATAATATTAATATCATCTATGTTCTTTATTACTTTTTACAATGTTTTTTTTACAACCCACTATTGACAGTTTCGATTGCCCAAGTAATCTTCTTCAGAAGATTCAATAGTGGGTTGTAAAAAAGCATTGTAAAAAGAAATAAAGAACATAGATGATATTAATATCATATATAAGAATTAAATAAAAGATATTGTACAGACTGATTAAGATCTGTTTTTACTATTTTGCAGATGAATTTGAAACTTTTTTTTAGAGTCTATATCATAGTTCAATTTATATGAATTAAAAAAAAGATGTTGGATAGATTGATTCTCTTCAGAAGAGTTGAATTTGAAACTTTTTGAAGAATGAAAGTTTAATAATACTAGCATGGATTTTTTTTAAAAAAGTATATAAATAAAACACTACAGATAGATAGAATCTTTTCAATGTGAGATATGGTTCCCATCTGTATTTCTGAAAATGATTTTGTTACATCTTTTTACAATACTAATATTTATTTCAGTTTTGTTTTCTAATATTAAAAATAAATTTAATTATTATTATTATTTTAATCACTATCAAAATTGATAGAGATTGTTGTGATAAACATTCAATTTAAATTAGCTTTAATTTTGTTAAAAAAATCTTTGTAACACTTTTATTAATTGCATATTAATATATACTAAAATAAAACCCCACTCGTTGTTCCAAGTGACTGCAGTGCCATCTAGTGTCAGTGATTTTTTATTGCTGATATAGATTGGTTATAGATATGAAATAGAAATATTGCTATCATATATTAAATATTGTTATCTTCACATTTTTATTTTACATATATTTAAATGTAATATTGAGTTTTCACTTAGTTTGTATTTGCAATTCAAATTGGCCAACATCCGTCTGAATATCAAAGTGGGTTCTTTCTTCTTTATAACCTAATGATAAGTTCAATGAAATTCATCATAACTCTTTAAGAGAACTATGATTATGGAAAACTTCACCAAAAGTTTTAAAAAAGAAAAAAAAACCGACTTCAATATGCAGATGCGAATTTGAATATATTTAAATGGTTTATAATGAAAATACGAACACACAAATTATTTGACACATGCAATCCACATTAAATAAACAAAAAATCAAATTAATTGTGGTTGTAATTATATAGTGAATTATTTTCATTGTTTAATGTTAATTATCAAACATATTTAGATACAGTCAAACTTTATTTAAACTTTTCAAATACATTTAACTATTAGTAATATGTTGGGAGTAACAAGAAGAGATTGAAAACACAATATATGGGTAAGAGTACAAAGAGGTGTTACTGACCTTATTGAAAAAATTAAAAGACAAGTGGAGTTGGGCTAGACATATTGCTAGCAGAGATGATAATAGATGGGCATTTGAAATCTTAAACTGGATTCCAAGGGATTGTAAAAGACCCAGAAAGAGACTACATGTGAGATGGATGGATGAAATAAGAAAGTGTGCAGGGTGATGTGGAGGAGAGAAGCTAAAGATCACAGAAGATGGATTGAACTTGGAGAGACCTTCATCCTGCAGTGGATTGATCATGGTTGTTGTTGATGATGATAAATATCACATTAGTTAGCAGATATTTTGAGTGGTATTATTCTCTTCTCTTCTTCAGGTGTTGCTGGCCTGCCAATTACAGTATTAGAATTGGAATTGAACCAGGAACTTTTGTGTGACACACTAACCAATTATGCTTTTTTGTTAAAGGTAACAGTCAATAAAAATGTTATATATTTGTCTATGTCCTGGTTTCTCCAATTATTTCTTAAAAATAAGGTTTAATGAATGGTTTCCAAACATTATGAATTATCACATTAGATTGACATTTGGGATTATTTATCATTGTTATGTGAGAAGTATATTTAATTTTTTCCTTATATATATGCTATTACTAACAGTTAAATGTGTTTGAAATGTTTAAATTAAGTTTGAATTTTTAAAAGATATTTGACAATTAAAATTAAATGATAGAAATAGCCTGACCCATAATGGCAGTCTGCAACGATTACAAACTTTCAGATAAATATAATTAGAATAGTGTTTGATGCTATATTGCCTTCAGATTTTCCAATCATTCTACGTTCTTCATCTTCCTTATGATTATCTATTTTTTAATTATGACTTTTAAAGTACAAATCTCCAGTGATGAAATTATATTATTTAATGGAGTGTGCAGCTGGCCAATATTATTATATTCTGCATTATTTAGAAAGTGTTACATGTTACTATGGAATGAAATGTTGAGCGTTATTAAACACTGATACAGTCAAAAGATCCATCAAGTCATGTAATTTGCATTTACAGATCAACAAGAATGTCTGTTGAATTTATTAAATGTAAATGACTTTCAGATATATGTATTTCAAACATTCAAAATGGCAGTATCTGAAGGTTTAATTTATTACATGGGGATAATCTTAAATCACTATTCTTATAAAATAAGAAATCTGTGCAGGATGTCTTGTATGGTGTATGTTGGTGAAGCTGATGACTAAACTAATTTTCAAGAAATATCGTTAAAGAATAGAAATGATTTATTAAGATCAGTCATGAACTTAAATTTTTTTTAAAAATGTCCAGTGTATCTTAACTTTAATCTTCTAATTTTCTCAGTTATATTAGGGGTATGTTTTATCCATGTGTTATGATTACATTCTTTTTTTATTTCTACTATATATATATCTCCAATTCTGCATGACTTTTATTCTGATTGCTTTTTATTATTAATTCTCTCTATTTACTTTACTGCAGAATCACCTATTGTAAGCCTGAGTAATTAATGGGCTTTAAATACGGCTACTATATCCATAGATTAGTTTAGTAGTTTTCATCAATGAACCGCCTCTTTGAAAACTCATTACAAAAAGGCAGATACACTAAAAAAAATTATATTTACAGTATCTAAATTTGGATATAGGGAAAAAAATAATCAAACTGTGTTTCTGAAGTCCTTCATGACACGGAAAACACTTGAATATAAATAAATGATTTGAGCAGTTAAATTACTTATTGTGAAGACTGTTATGTACAGCGATTGGTGGGAAAAAAGCCCTTTTAAAAACATTCAATTTTTTAAAAAAATTTATTAAATATCTAGAAATGCATAGAATTAAAAAAAAAAACACGATTTATTTTAAGAAATGGAATATTGAATTAAAAAATAAAATTCATAAATATGTGAGACGTCATTTATTACGTAATTCATTTAATATCATCATTTTTCTTTGCACTTGTAATTTCAGACATTTATAATGAAAAGATAGATGTGTTATTTTAAAAATTGGCGTTATTCACGCTGAATATGCTTTCAGTACAACGAGTACTATAATCATGGCTATCTTATAGTACTATTATTGGTGATACATAGTTATGTAAATTTTTATTTGAAAGATTCTTAGAGAGCCCATTTCTCTGAGGTAGTGGTACTGATATCTTTTTTATTTATTGGGAATTGATTTTTGGTTTTGATCCAAGCCTCATTAATTTTTCTCTTTTTATCCTCCCTCTCAGTACAAACAATTTTTGTTGGGTTTAAAGGTTTACTACACAAGATTGCTAAATTGTGTAAATTCGAAATTGATCTAAAAAACAACATAGATGCATATAATAAGGATCTACAAAATATGAGATACAATATTAATAAAATTTATAATACTATTGATACATTCTGCAACAAAATAAAAAAAACTGCTCCAATTTAAACCTGAAAATACTAAGAAATGAATAATCTTATCGTATGTACCAAAAATATCTAGCAAATTAAAAAGTATTTGTTCAGAGAAATTTAATGTAAGCTTTCGTTTCTCCCCAATTTTAAATAACTTATTAAACAATTCGAAAGATAAATTGTCCACCAAAGTGACTCATCAAATAGTTTACAAAATCTCTTACACTCAAGCCAATTGCTTTTAAGCCTATTATGGTGAATCAGAAGCCAATCTATCTACAAGATTGCTTCAGCACAACTATCTCTAGAATAGAGCTAAAAGAAGTTACAAATACTCCTTAATTTTCATAGAACAAAAACAATACCCTAACCATAAATTTGATTTATCTAAAGCAAAAAGTGTTTGTACTGAGAGAAAGGATAAAAAGAGAAAAATTAAAGAGGCTTGGATCATAGCCCAAGATTCATCATCATCATCAACCATTTACAGTCCACTGCAGGATGAAGGTCTCTCCAAGTTCAATCCATCTTCTCCTATCTTTAGCTTCTCTTCTCCACACTACCCCTGCACACTTTCTTATTTCATCCATTCATCTCACATGTGGTCTCTTTCTGGGTCTTTTACAATTTCTTGGAATCCCATTTAAGATTTCAATTGTCTATCTACTATCATCTCTTTTAGCAATATGTCCAGCCTAACTCCACCTTAGTCTTTTATTTTTTTCAATGAGGTCAATAACACCTGTTTGTTCTCTTAGCCATATATTGCATTTTCAATCTCTTCTTGTTATTCCTAACATGCATCTCTTCATACTTTGAGTGGTCTGAAATCTCTGTAATGCCCTTCTATTAAGTGTCCAAGTATCAGATCCATAAGGAAGAACTAGTAAAACACATTTATTAAAAACATTCCTTTTCAAACACTTAGGCATATTTCCCTTTAGTATTGTGTTATTTCTACCAAAAGCAGTCCAACAAAGTATTTTTCTCTGATTAATTCATGATAAATAAAAAAGATCCCAGCACCTCTATCTCAAAGAAATGGGCTCTCTAAGAAGATTTCAAATAAAATTTACATAACTACACAACAAATTATAATGAATTTGAATATAAGCAAGTATACTTAAATACGATCAATAATAGTAATATAATATAGGCATGATTATGATATGCATTATACTGAAAGTAGCTCAGCATGAAGAGCGCATATGCCTTTATTGCCCTGGGGTTCATAAGAAGTTCAACCGCCAGACCTGTGACTGCCTAAGTCAATCTGGGACCTCTGTATCCCAGGTCAGACGCTTTGCCAATTGCTAAAACTATTTTAAATAAGAAAACAAAAGTTTGTAAAAGATTAAAGGAAACAATAAAAAGATAATATTTTGATTCCTTTTTAAGAAAAAGTAAAAGGTAATTCAATTTTGAACTCATTGCACAGAGGTAATCTATTTATTCCTGAAATTATAAAGATTATTCAGAAGATATAAATGAAATTTTCAAATATACTATCTTACAATAGAGAATATACAATCTCAACTTGTTAAAAACACATTTCCTGGAAAAAGATGATGTTAGCAATTGAAATAATAAAAACTGTTGTAAAAACGTTGTTAAAGAATTAAAGACATATTTTCTTTACAATGTATTGAAAAACACCATTTTTAACAACTGAAATATTACACATTAATATAACCATACAATAATAATAATAGAGTCAATTCAAAAATTTGAGTTAATTTAAGAGTTAAAAAAATAATGTTGCAATACTATTTAAAACATGTTTAGACAATAGGCAATGAAGATTTTTTTTAAACAGTAGCAAACTCCCCTTACAATAATGCCACCTAGTGAAAGCCTTATAAATCACTGAATGCAAAAAAAAGTTTGTGCATAAAATCCCTATCTAGTGCTTACTCAGACAAAATCCTGAGACTAGTTTCTGCTTGTAGTTTTCATGAGGGATACTAAATCTAGGTGCAGTGCTCTCAAATTGAGGGCTTCTCACTGATGAAAGCCATAAGTTAGAAACTGGGGATGTTGGATGAGTAGGCACTAGATAGGAATTTTATGCACAGATCTTCTTGCATCCATTGATTACTAAGGCTTGCACTGGGTGGCACTACTGTATGAAGAATTCACTATTGTTTTAATAACTTGTGTAAGCATAGGAAATGGTGATATGTGATGTTTAATGCTTTTAAGATTTCTTTTATGATTTGAATTTATATAAAAGTTATTTCTCTGTTTTTAAAATGTTTAATATGAATTCTGCTATTTCTAATTCTAATATCCATTATTTTGATGATCAACAGTTTCCTTGAAAGACAAACAAAAAACAAATAAGTCTTTGAATTAGCTGTGCATTTCACATTCTAAGATACCTTACAGTACATCCGTGCTTAAACCAGCAAGCATCACATGATCACATCTCCAATACTAGCACATAATTGTTTATAAACAAAGCAAAGCAAAACTCCATATAGTAGTGCAACCTGTGCTAAACAGGATGCCTTCTGGCATCCATTGATTACTCTGTTTAGCACAGGTGGCACTACTATATGAAGTTTTGCTTTGCTTTGTTTACATCCATGCTTGTAAGTATCTTAAAAAGAAAATCCAGAATGCTTATCTTCATCAAAGAAATGTCAGTTATATAAATATCACCACAAAAAAGAAGCAAAAAGTGGTTAAAATGTTTTACCTGGTTTTATTTTTTTTAATTCAGCCTTTGTAAAACAAAGTAATAATGTTAGTAATGGATCAAATTTAGATTTATTTCCTTCCAAATTCTCTGGTTACATGCAACAATCCTTCCAATATTTTTTCAGCTTTGATGAACAATAGCATAGTGAACTTGGCTTTAAATACATCACAAATCTTAGTTAATAATGGTTTACAGTAAAATGGATCAAAGTTCTTTTGGGGAAAAAGGAATGTTAAAAATTATAGCAATAGAGTTCAGACAAAATATTATACTTCATCAAATTTTTTTTCCAAATTTTTATAATCTTTGGAAATAAGAGTTTTTTTCTGTCACTAATTACCTTGTCACCGAAAGTGCACTCGGCTACATGATATAAAGAGAAAAGAAATCATTATGCATATAGAGTAACATATACAAAAGAATTACAGTCATACTAAATAAATAACTGAATGATTTGTTGCTTATTAAAAAGATAACTCATGATCATCAGAAATAATCAACTTCAGCTTCAATCCAGGGGTCTTTGGATCTTGAGTCCATCACTCCAAATCTGTACCAAACCAAGCAGTGCAAAGTAAATTTACTCTGAAGGTCATGTGATTTTAATAAGTGGAAATGACAGGTGATCTTCAACCCAATGACTTACAGCTGTGGTTTCTACCACTCTGTACAAAACATTGTCATCCTTTCATTTTGCACTAATATCTACTGATGGAAGTGTTTAGACCAATTTATGAAGACTGTTTAGAATTTCAAAAAGGCTTCTTTTGAATGTTCTTTAAGGTATTTTTAACAGTCAAATGTGGTGATTTGTAAATACAAGATCTCACTAAGTCTAGTAAGCTGTATGTTCAAAGAAAATAATATGTTGTGTAAACAGATGTCAAAACCAATTCTCAATTTCAATCTCAGTACCACATCCATGTTTTTTGATTCCAGACTTTTGGTGTATCACCTTAGAGAAATAGAAAATATTATATTTAGAGAATGTATTTCTTTTCTTGAGTTTGATATTATTCCAGATACCATAAAGATATAAAATTTTAATTGTATCCCAATAACATAGTGAATATTACATATCACAAGATTTCATTTAAGGATTTCTCTATCCTTATAAAGAAATCCATTGAATATCTCAGATACTTCAGATGACATGATGTTTCTGTATGCCCATAAAAATGGCACAAGTCTGCAATTAGATTTTGCTGTCATATGAGTTTGTAAATTTTCAATTAATCATACAATATTCCCATCCATTATTATGCTAGAGAATTAGAACAGAACCAACTTAATATGGAACTGATATTAAATAGCATTTTAGCAAGCCAACTACCAGTAAAGCAGCAAGTTCTTCAGCAGAATAAAGCATGATGCAGCTCTCACTTTATAATGAATCAGATACAAAAAGTGACAGAAGCATATAAAGAAGAGTTAAAGTAACATTCACTACTAATGATGATCTTGCTTAAGAAATTATTCAAAGATGTTATTTATGATCTATGTTTGTCCAATTAGAATGAAAGCCAAAAAGATTTAACTGATTAAAGCCATAGAAATTAAAATTTGTAATATGAATGGTAAAGGAACAAAGAAGACGAGCATTATCATTATTTTAAAAATGCTAAACACTATTATTTAATTTTCATGGAAAATTTTCCAATCAAAAAGAATTACTAAATTTAAGCACTATTTATGCTCATTCATTGCATGAATCAACATCAACTATAAAGCATCATGGAAAAATTAGAGCATTGATCATGTTTGCTTTTTATCTAAAAAAATTCTAATAGACACATCAAATCATTTCCTTGATAATAATCATATGGTTCATTGCTTGGGAGTTTGTAAGGGGTTGAGCCTGGAAGTGACCAAATGGAGCCACAATTTGTCACCATTCCAGAATCTCCCATGACATCATGCATGACACTTCTTTGTCAAATGTGAATGACTTTTATTCTTAAGAAATCAGATTTGTTACAAGCATGGTGTTTTATTTACAATGTTACAATTAATGTTAAAATGAAATGTCTATATTTAATTTATTCTTATATAATGAGTGTGCCAATAGCTGTTATCAAGCATTTCAGAATATCCCTATTCCCAGACTGGTTTCATGCTTTTGGCATTCCTCAGTGAGTTGCTAGGATATTCAAGAATTAGATTTAAAACATCAGGTCAAGCCCAGCACTTTATCTAATGGTTAACTATTAGGTAGAAAATCTGAAATTTTCAGACATTGCTATATATTCAAATCCAGCTATCTTACTTAAATAGCCATATGGGACTGAACTAAGTTCAAATACACTATATATTAATAGCTTTGGCAATCTAAAATCACCAAAGCCTTAAGAACAATAACAATAATTGCAAAAAAATCAAATCATATATCACATGATTTAATTTAATAAGCTTGTATTACAAATGTTGTATATGGCTATTTAAGTTAGATATCTGGATTTGAAGACATATGGATGTCTGGAAATTTCACATTTTCTACTTAATACCTTAATCATTAGATAAGTTGCTGGGTTTGACCTGGTATTTTAAATCTAATATTTGAATATCCTAGCACCCCACTGATGAAAGCCAGAGCTAGAAACTGATCTGAGGATAGGGATGTTCTGAAAAGCTTTTTAAGAGCTATTAGCATGCTCATTGTATAACATTTGAAATACAAACTTATTAAATTAAGTCATGTGATATGTGATTTGATTTCTTTGCAATTAATTTATTCTTTGAAGACAGTTTGGGCAATTAGCAGCAGTTCCTTATTTGGTCATATTAACAGCTTCATACATTAATAAGTTAAGACATTTCTATTGTCTTTTTAGGAAACTAGGCTTATGAAACACTATGGCTTAACTCATTTTAGTTATATGCTTGTTGAATGGGATTTTTTTTAAAGTATTACAAATTTTGATATCCCTATATTATATCTCCTTTTTATAATCCTTTTATATAATATTCAATAATCTTACTTTTAGAAAAACAAATATATTTAAATCTATGTATCTACAAATCAATACTCTTTTTTTGGCACTTTTAAAATATTTAATTCTGTTTTATTTAAGATGTTTTTTTAATGCCAGCAACCTTCTTCATAGCAATAAAGTGCAACAGAATTACATTAACTTTATTGCTTATTTACATATGCATAAATAATATTTTTTGTTAATGTTATATATATAATATCATATTTAATGTTTTCACAGTTGTATGATGTAGATAAATTATTGTTTTTGGGGAAAAAACCATGTATTATTTTGCATTACAATCCGATATTTTGACGGACTAGCATCCAGTGCGAGATGAGAAATGAGATTCAACTTGAAATACTTCAGCATTCACAATATAAGGCTATCAAAATGTTTATTTTCCTCAGTTTTTTTCACATATCATTTCTCATCTCGCACTGTCACGTTATTGTTTGAGATCTAATGATTTTTCTTTCAAAAGTTAATCTTGATAATGATGATTACTAGACTGTCAAAATATCGGATTGTAATGCAAAATAATATATGGTTTTTCCCCAAAATAATAATTTATATATATAATTAAAGGGTATTTGAATTCAGACTTTCAAACTCCCTTCAGTAATCCCATTCTAATATAACCGATACACATAACCACATGCATGTCAAAAAATGGATCTCCAATATACACATTTCATGCTAAACCAGCACTCATCAGTTGGTCCAGATCACCATCTCCCATACATATATACAATCAGTGCTCAGTTTATATTAGAAAATCTTCAAACGTTAATGGACAATCTTCTCCCTTCAACTCTTTAGCCATCCATATCATTGAAAGTCTGATGGAACACTTAAAGCCCTCATTGATACCAATATTATTATCATACCCATGTTGACTTTAAGTCATTCTGGCCCTCACCATTAGGACCTTAATATGACCATTTAAATACACAGAAGGAGGATGGGCAGAATACAAACTGAATATGTAATATTTAAATACAAGAATATTGTCTATACTGAACTTAATGTAACTAGAAAAGATTTAAACTCAGACTTTCAAACCCTTACAGCTATCCACTTCATCTTATACAACTAATACACATAATGACATACATGCAAAAAAGATAAATGATCTCCAATATATGTATTTCATGCTGAACCAGCACTCATCATTTGGCCGAGATTATCATCTCCCACACACATATATAAACAGTGCTCAATTTTTACTAATAGAAAATCTAAAAACTTCAATGGACAGGAGTCAATCCTCTCCTTTATATAACTCTTCAGTCATCCATATTATTAAAAATCTAATGATGGAATGTTCAAATAGTTGATGCCAATATTATTGTCACACCCATGTTGACATTAAGTTAATGTGATTCCGCATATATAGAACCTTAATATGTCCATTTAATTAAATACCCAGAAAAGAGATGGTTAGAATACAGGCTAGGTTATTGACTAATTAATTTGGCATTGATATGTTTTATTCCACATAAGGGAACTTATTCATTTGCCCTTTAGCGTAAACATTAGACCTTTATATCAATACATAAATATAATGCACAATACTTAAATTAAAATGTGTGATTCTTATATTCTTAGAAATACATACACTATATATGCATATAATTACAAATAATAAGTTTATAATTTAATTCATTGTAGTAAATTTACTTTATATTATTATTATATGTAATAATATTAACTCATATTATCATTCATCAGTCTCAACCATTATCGATCCACTGCAGGATAAAGATCTCTCCAGTTTCAATCCAACTTCTCTGATCTCTAACCACTTTTTTCCACGTCAATAGCACACTTCCTTATTTCATCCATCCATGTCACATGCGGTCTCTTTCTAGGTCTTTTACTCTTTCTTGAAATCCAGTTTAAAATTTCAATTGTATATCTATTACCATCTTTTTTAAGAATATGGCTAGTCCAATTTCATTTCAGGTTCTTAATTCTTCCAATAATGTCAATAACACCCAATTGTTCTTATTTCCATGCATTTCATTTTCGATCTCTTCTTGTTAGTCCTACATACATCTTTCCATGCTTTGTTGAGTGGTCTAAAGTCTCTGTATTGCTGTACATTTAATTGCCCAAGTCTCAGATCCATAAGTAGGAATTGGTAACACACATTTATTAAAAACCTTCCTTTTTAAAGACATAAGCATATTTCCTTTTAATATTAAGTTATTTCTAGCAAATATCAATCTTTATTTTTTTTTTTGAGAAAATTCATTGAACATATTTTATTTTTCTATATATTTTATATTCATGCATAAAAGTGCATGTATTTAATCTGTGCATACATACATAATATACATTATAAACAGTGAGGATTGCCAATTCCTCAACAAGCTTTATGATAAATACTTAGCCAGAGCCAGCACTTAAAATATCTCTGTCAGGAACTCCCCCAAACCCCTGACCATGGTTTCGTGCTTTGGCACTCCTCAGAGAGGTGTCAGGGTAGGTTCAGACACTAGATATAAAAATACCAACCCAAAGCCAAACACTTATCTAAAAGTTATCTATTGAGTGAGATATTTTAAGTGCTGGCTCTGGCTAAGCATTTATCATAAAGCTTGTTGAGGAATTGGCAATCCTCACTATTTATAACTTATAAGCTTAAGAGATAGGGTCATGTGATCTACGACTCTTATTTTGACTATAATATACATTTTATATCGTTCCCATATGAATGCACAATTTATTTAAATTTTCAATAACTTTTTACATTTTTGCGTATTGAGTTGAAAAATTAAACTAAATTTTATTAAAAATCATTACTCTTATTTATATATAGATTTTAATAACAAATGTTTATAATTTTTAATGTTAAATCGTGAATATGTTCTATATATTAAATAATTTGGATCAAATTAAAGGAAACAAATACATAACTGAAATAAATTTAAATTAATTTGAAAAATATGCTTATTTTAAATTAATATGTTATCGAAAATTTATAATGTTAATATTAATATTAATGTTGTTTTGATTTTTATAAAAATAATTTATTTTATTTTTGAGTTTCTCTTTATGTAAAAAAAGCAAAAATAAAATAGTAAAAAATATATAAATTTTTTATATAAAAAAATTAAAGCAACATTAATATTAATATTACATTATAAATACAAGATAGCATTAATTTAAAATACACATATTTTTAAAATTAATTGAAATATATTTCTTTAATGAAATTTTATCTATATTATTTATATTAATGATTTTAACATTAAAAATTACAAACGGTATTGATTTAGAGTGTACTCTCCACCATTTTGAATCCTATGGACTATCCAAAACCAGCACTGACACATCCAAATGATAAATAAAATTGAATAATCCACACAAGATTGCTTAGATGTGTCAAGCAGTAGTTTTGGGCAGTCCTTAGAATTCAAAATGACAGAGTGCATTGTAAATTGGTCTGATCAAACCAAGCTTATAATTTCAAAATACTAAAAACTTATAACTTCTATAATACAAATTTTATTACAATGTATGCCTATAATCACATGTTGAATAAATGTAAAATTGACCAAACCAAGCTTATAATTTTGAAATACTAAAAGCTTATAACTTCTAAAATACAGCAGCTGAAAAAGAAATTGACTGAAGTAAAGCATATTAATTGTACAATTAATCAGATTTTTACTTACCAGAAAGAAACTGTGATGTTGCATGTTTCCTTTGTTACATGTAGTTAAAAAAATGGAGATAAGAAATAATAGCATTGTTCATATTTGATCTTCTGATGTGGATATCAGATCTACACTTGATTCAATAAGGTCATTATGGATTCTTGAAATTGATATGTGAACAATGCTAACTTTTCCTCATTTCCACCTTTGTAATGATGTGAGAAATGAAACACATAACAGCACTCACTTTGGTAAGAAAAAATATGATTTATTAAGTTTTTATTAATTGTAAAATTAATGTTTTACTTTAGACAATTATTCTTTGGATAACGTTAAGATAAAATGTGGTTTATTATAATGAAATTTGTTAATGATGGTGTTTTGCATCGAAGTATAGAGGAAGGGATAAGAATGTTTTTAATGATGCAAAGTATCATCCAAAAATACATGATTTATTTACTTTTTTATTGTCTTTTTCATTTTTTAATTAATATATGTGTTCATTATTTTTTTCATTTATTTTTCTCTTTAAGTATTTTAAATTTATATTTTAGAAATTATATGCTTTTATTATTTCAAAATTTATTCATTCCTCCAATTTTTTACATTTTGTATATTTTAATCACATTATTTGATCAAGCATAGTTGTATGAAATTTATACTTTGTAATTTTGTAATGAATGGTCATATTGTGACCACATATGAACTATTCAATGTCATTTATCACTTGGATGTGTCTGTGGTAGTTTTGGGTGGGCCTTAGAATTCAAAATGGTGGAGAGAGTACTGTAAATTGATACCAAAAAGTCTATATATAATACAGAAATTAAACCACTAAACATCACATGATCACCATCTCATACTAGCACATAATTGTTATTGAACAAGGCAAAACTCTCTATACAGTAGTGCCACCCTGTTCCAAACAGAGTAATCCATGGATGCCTGAAGGCTTGTGCATAAAATCCCTATCTAGTGCCTACTAATCCAATATCCCCAGACTAGTTTCTGGCTTCTGGCCTTCGTCAGTGAGGAGCTTTGGATCTGAGAACACTGCACCTAGATCCTAAGATCACTGATGAAGGCCACAAGCCAGAAACTAGTCTGGGGATATTGGATGAGTAGGCACTAGATAGGGATTTTATGCAGAAGCTTTCTGCCATCCATTGATTACTCCGTTTGGCACAGGGTGGCACTAGTGTATAGAGAGTTTTGCCTTGTTCAATACAGAAATTGTTAATAACATTTAGTTTAATTTTCAATTCAATACATACAAATTTAGTAAATTGTTGAAAACTATAAATAAATATATGAGCTCATATTATTTAAATGTATATACTAAAACATGAAAATAAACACAAGTAAAGATTTTTATGTATTAATGCAGTAGGTAGTCGAGTACACCAATTTATGCAAAAGATCAACTTAAAATTATTATGCATACAAATGAAAATGAAAAGTAAAAAATAATATAACACAATTATAGAACTAGAGAAAATGAATTGGAGTATCAAAATTGTTAAAAATAAGTACTTTTTTCCCATGTGCCAAAGCATCGGCCGGGAAGCAAATCTGGGACAACTGCTTGTAAGGCAGCTGTGCTAACCACTTGGCCACCAACTCTTGACTAAAAATAAATACTTCAAATAAAAAAGGTGCAAAAAGCAATTTATTAATTTATAGTTTTATTAGAGTTATAAGCACTATAAAAATGATTGGAAGTTAATAGAACAACCATTGTCAGTGAAATTCCTTTTGAGTTGATTTTATGTTTTAAGCAATCACAATCCAATGTAATATTTCTTAAATGGACTATGTTTATTTATGGCATTATTTATACATTGAATTACTTAAACAAAATTATAACAAATTTAGAAAATAAAAAACTAGACAAAATCTAAACATTAAAATTTGATAACCAATCAGATTCACAAACAAGCAGACCTTTCAAGTGGAATGGAGAAGTCTGCCTTGGTAGTGAAACTGATTGGTTGTGAAATTTTTGTTTTAAGTTTTGGTTAGTTTTTTAAATTCTAAATTTGATGAAATTTGTTTATTTTTATAGATTAATTTATCTTTTATATCATCATCATCATCATCATCAACTATTATCAATCCACTGCAGGATGGAGGTCTCTCCAAGTTCAATGCATCTTTTCCGATCTTTAGCTTCTCTTCTCCACATCACTCCTGCACACTTTCTTATTTCATTCATCCATCTAACATGTGGTCTCTTTCTGGGTCTTTTACAATCTCTTGGAATCCAGTTTAAGATTTCAATTGTCCATCTATTATCATCTCTTCTAGCAATATGTCCAGCCCAACTACACTTCAATCTTTTAATTTTTTTCAATGAGGTCAGTAACACATGTTTGTTCTATTACCCATACATTGCATTTTCGATCTCTTCTTCTTATTCCCAACATGCATCTCTCCATACTTCTTTGAGTGGTCTGAATTCTCTGTATTGCTCTTCTATTAAGTGTCCAAGTCTCAGATCCATAAGTAAAAACTGGTAAAACAAAATTATTAAAAACCTTCGTTTTCAAACACATAGGCATATTTCCTTTTAGTATCAAGTTATTTCTACCAAAAGTACTCCAACCAAGTTCAATTCTATGATTAATTTTATCCATTATATTTCCATCTGTATTAGTAATCTGACCAAGGTATTTGTAACTGTTAACTTCTTCTAACTCATCATAATCAATCTTTATATATTTTACAAAAAAAATAATTTATTGTTTATAATATTATTGTTTTTATATTTATTTTCTTTAATAAACTAAATTTATTTTAATCTAAATATTATAAATCTGATGATTTATTATTGATGATCTGCATAATTTTGTAAATAAAGGAAATATTTTTTTTTATATATTGTAAACGCTTTTACTTAACATGAACTAAGCATTAAAAAATTGTTTCTTCATCCCCAGTTGGAAGGTTTAGATCAAACTTGAAATAAAAATGTGTGTGTGAGTGGGGGGGGTCCAGAAATTAATTATCTATCTCTGTGTGGACCTCTCCACACTTTTATTTTAAGTTCAATATAAAAATCTCAATTATGGTTGAAGAAACAATTATTTTTGGGGTTTTTAGAGAGCATAATAAATAAAAGCATTTACTAAGTATATTATCTCTACTTATTTTTAAGTTTTTGGTATTGGCACAGTAAATAAAAATGTCCAACCATATAGTAGTTTAAATAGACTTAACACTAATAGTTTGTGTGTATGTATATATATATATATATATATATCACTAGATATTTCTGCAATAGGTTAAAATGTATATCCTTATGTATATATTCTATTTAGTATTTATCCATAATTATATATGTGTATAATAAATCTTGTTAACTTAAAATATAAAAACACCCTTTCCGATAAAAAGTTTTTGACATTTTTTCTTTTCTTAAAAAATGCTTTATATATATATATGTTGATACGAAGATTATATATATATATATATATATTACTAGCTATTTCTTTAATACATTTGATCTTACTTTAAAATAGGTTGTAATTATAAATTTATTTAAACGCACATAAAAATATTTACCAAAGTTTACTAAAACTTCAAGCTTGTGGTTAAGACCTGTAGAGGTCCCTACTATCGCATTTTTACGAGCACATTCTTGAGGTTACAGCCTTAGTAAATATTATTTAAAGTAGGTTGTAAATTAACTTTATTTTATTCTAACTGAGCTTTCAACTGAAACAAAAAAAAAAATCACTTTTATTTTAACTTAAATCAAGCTTTGGATTGAAACAAAAAATAATTGTGTGCATTAATTAAAATGTATTAAAATTTTAAGACCGGCTTTTAAATTTATTATACAAAACCATATTGTAAATTAACTTCCTTTAATACATACAATTTTTCTTTAAAGTAAGTTGTAAACTAACTTTATTTTATTCTATCTTAAAGCTAGTTTTTAACTGAAACAAAAAAATCATGTGCATTACTTAATCTGTATTAAGCTTGATTTTAAAGGCTTTCAATTGAAACCAAAAAAAATCATTATACTGCCTGCCCATGTATCTTACTAAACTATATTTATAAAACAATCAGGCACACAAACAGATAAACTAATATGCAGAAATTGTAAATTAAGTAAAAACATTTAATTAAAGTTTTTAATGTATAAATATATATAATGTGTTAAAACGCACGAATACATAAAACTGAAGATAAAGAAATCTTAATAGTGTAGATTGATATAAACTAAATATATCCAAGTATGTGGGTAAATGTTTTTGAGGGCTGAATATGGCTATGAATATGAGGACCTCAGCCCTCAAAAACACTTAACCCACATACTTGGATAGATATATTTAGTTTATATCAATCTACAGTATTAAGATTTCTTTATCTACAGCTTTGTGTATTTGTGCATTTTATATATTTATACATTGGAATAATTAGCCACAAAGTATAAAGTTTTTGCTAATTTTAATGTTTTTAAATATAAATCAGAATTTAGAAATGTAATTTTTTTTTCTCATGTGTCACAGCATCAGCCGGGAAGCGAACCCGCTAATCCGGAACAACTGCTTGTAAAGCAGCTGTCACTGACCTCTCGACCACCAATGCTTGACTAGAAATGTAATTTGTACTATGATAATATTACAAAAAAAGGAAAGAAATTCAAATGTGGAATGGACTTTTCATGTTAAGTTACATTACTGATGAAAAGGCATTTGATTGTACATACATGATTATTGTATGAATAAGATTTATATTTATAAAATAATGATATATAATTAATAAAATTAAAAGGCATTATTAATAAATTAACTGATATATGTTTTATTCTCAGTCCAAATGTCCAAGGTTAATAGGATCATTTTCCATTGATTTTTTTTTTCCAAACAATTTTTTTGTTTTCTAGTAAGCTCTCTGCTTTTAAGAAAGATATATATATATATATATATATATATATATATATATATATATATATATATTATTTCAATATAGTTAAAAAAGTAGTATTTCTTATCTGCTCATTTTAAATCTTACAATTTCAGTATATTTTAATTAATAATACCCAGGACAATATTTTTTAATCTTGGAGCTTTGATTTTGTTTGAGTCCAGGTCTTAGAATCATAAGCCAACATAGAACTAAAATGCTCTTAATAAAGTTTTGTTTTAATTGATAATTATTTCATTATTAGAAAGATTTTTTTTTAGCAAAGGCTATTTTCACTTGAAATATTACGTGGTATTCTTTTGTGTTCTGCCATCAGAAGTGACAGGATTCCAAGATAACTGAATGGCATGAGGTTTGAAAAGCTCTGATGAAGACTGCTGGACAGTCAAAACTATAAGGAAAATAAAGAAGTTTTTTAAAAAAATTTGTTTGCATTGAAGTGTATATAAAAGAAGTTATTATAAGCAATATTATATATATAAGAAGATATGCAAAAAAAGTAAAAAAGAAGGCGTTGGTGTTTGAGAGGTCAACACAGTTGCCTTATAAGCAGGTTCGCTTCCCAGCCAATGCTATGACACATAAAAAAAAAATAATATCTAAAAATATGATGATAATGATATTTGATTTATAGGTAATTTTTTAACAATTTTAGATTTTGAAATATCATTTCTGAGTTGAATTTGGCCAATTTGAAATTGGGCTTTAAAATATTTCAGTAAAAGTAAAATAATTTAATAAATTCCTCTGTATATTTTAGTACTATAATAAAGTAATGGATCTGAATGCTAAAGGTTCTGAATCCAACATATCTGTCTTTCACAGACTTTGAATAACATGTGACCTCCCCCGCAACTTATCGTTTGATTATTATTTTGTAGATTTATTTTAACAATATTATAATGAATAATAATCTTATAAAAGATATCATTAAATATATTTAAGGCAGATGATATCAAGTAAGTTAAATTGAAAAAAAAAGAGTAAATAAAAATATCTCTGTATATTTCACAGGACGAATACTCTATTCTTGTAGTTAAAAAAAATCTTTTAAATAATGACAATTCATCAATATTTTTAGAACATTCAAAAAAGACCGGTCATACATTTGAACAATTTAACCCAAATATAGTGTGCATACAGAAAAACGACAGCTAGCGAAAAATTAAAGAAGTATGCATACTTTATTACTGGTAATAAAAATTCCACCAAGAGACGTGACACCTGCTTCGATATCTCCGATCGCTGGGCAATATTAAGAATTTGCATGTGTTTTGCATATTGTCATTAACATTCTGTCCTGCACTACTTATTATTATTGCTACGAATATGAGGCAACTCGCCTCAAAAGCGCTAAGCTGCTGATTATTTTATAGTCTTATAATTACTCTTTATAGCTTTTCTCTCCAGCGCTTCACATGTTCCTAATATTATTTTATTATAATTATCATTATATTAATTTATAGTCATATATTTGAAAATAGGATTTAAAATTTAAAAAAACTCTTAAATTTAAAACAGAAAGATATAGAAAAACTATCAGATTTTCTGTAAGATGGATGGCTGAAGAGTTGGAGTGTGGAGTGGATTGAAGCCTGTCCATTAAAGTATGAAGATTGGCTATCTTAATATATATCTGAGCACTTATTTCATATATGTGTAGAGATGATAATCTGGACCAACTGACGAGTGCTGGTTTAGCATAAAATATGTATATTGCTGATTATTTATCTTTTAGACATATATAGTATGAGATAGTGTGGAGAGTTGAGGGTCGTGTGAAAGTCTGAGCTCAAAATACCCTATATATTACATTGATTGTACAGGTATATATATATATATAGCCTGTATATTAGATATGATTAATTATAGAAAAAATTATAAAGTAAATAGAAATCCAAAACTTGTAATGATTAAAAAAATAATGAAAAAATTTGCAAGTAGCAATAAAACGGTATAATTTCCGCACCAGGACAATTCCTAATTGGGTAACACGAAGCA
Source organism: Epiperipatus broadwayi (assembly GCA_028023455.1). Taxonomy (NCBI): domain Eukaryota; kingdom Metazoa; phylum Onychophora; class Udeonychophora; order Euonychophora; family Peripatidae; genus Epiperipatus; species Epiperipatus broadwayi. The sequence continues at coordinate 269,001 of JAQFVV010012721.1, read as the reverse complement.
AAAAGGAGTTTAAATAAAGATTTATTTTCATAAACGATTAATATGATCACAAAATGTTTTAGAGAATTATTAAAAAACTTTTCAAAACTATTATACAAAGTTCTAATGGTATAAAGAGGATGTAGAAATTTTTTTTTAGAATTGTTGTTGTTTATAATACTATATTCTGTTTTAATCAATAGTATTTTGTCCCATGGCCAGGTCCAGAAAGTATTCACATTGTCAATTCATTTATTATTTTTTCATCCATTCTCCTCATTGCCCAGCTCTTCAATTCCATAGAATTCTTACCATCTCTTATATTATCCAACCATGCCAATATTTTCCATCCTTTTTTCTTGCTTCCACTCACCATTCCTTCTAAACATATTTCATTAAGTATACGTTCTTCTTACTATAAGTTCAATCCAGTTTCTCTTTCTAATTTCCTTAATCAATCTTCATTTTTTTATTTGCTCTCTTCAAAACTTCATTTGTTATATTATTCATCCAACTTCCAGTCTTCTCCATGTCCACATCTCAAAGGCTTCAAATCAGGTTTTAATTTTATTACTCATTGTCCATGTTTCACAAACATACAATAACACATTCCACACATAGCATTTAAGTAATTTTTTAAAATTTTCTGTTCAAAAGTCCACAAAATATTTTCTTTCTATTTTAATAATCTTTTATCAGTCTTAACATTTAGATATGTCTCTTCAAAATATTAATTCAGACTGATATGAAGATTTTAAAGTCAATGAAAATGGCATATTTTGACTTTTACGAGTTGTTACTCTTTCCTAATATACAAGATATAGAAGTAGACTGTGGAAGAGGTTGACAATTGGATTATATTATGTATTAATTCAAAACTTTAATTAATAAAAAAAATGGAATATATTATTTATCTGCACAGATGCCAAGTGAAGTTACAATTTTAAATTAAATTTTTCTATTTATTAAAAATACTGCATGGGGGGGGGTAAGAGTAAAGAATTTTTTACTGCATTGGTGATATGATGCCAAAGTAAGGTACATTAATATTTTTTATTCAGCGCAAAACTCTCCATACTCAGTGCAAATCAGAGTAATCAATAGATGTAGCAAGGTTTGTGCATAAAAATCTCTGTCTAGTGCTTACTCATCCAATATTCCCAGGCTAATATCTAACTTGTGGTTTTTATTAGTGAGGAGCCTTGCATCTGAGAGCACTGCACCTAAATCTTAGGATCTAATCCAACCCTTCAGCAGTGCTCTCAGATCCAAGGTTCCTCATTGATGAAAACCACAGGATAGAAACTAGGCACTAAATAGTGATTTTATGTACTAACCTTCCTGCATCCATCGATTACTCTGGCTTGTACTGAGTGGCACTACTATATGGTGAGTTTTGCCTCTGTGTAAACAGCTTGTGTAAATATAAAGAATGGTGATCATATGATGTTTAGTGGTTTAATATTTTTTATCAATTCAAATGTTTTATCATTTACAGATTGATAATTTTTTATAATTTTCTTTCATTACACACACACAAATTAAATCTCAAAGTTAAATGCAGTTTTTTACAGATAAATCCCAAAACATAGGAATAATATAAATTACAATCACATGATTTTTCCTTTTTATTTCTAAGTATATAGGCTACATACTTTTAACAGAAAAACCATAAACAAATAGAGAATTAAAATGTTAATATGTTGCCAAAATACATTATATGTCATTTAAAATTTATAAATTTATTTTATTTATTGTGTATGTAGTTTGGGCCAGTTATCCATGTAGAAAATTGATGTTATATGTGTATGTGAGAAAGTATGTATATGCATGTATTTAAGTTATATAAAAGCATTTTATTAACATTGATAATTTTTTTTTAATCTATAAAAAAATTACTGATATATAGTTAATTCCAATATAATTTTAAATCATTGAATAATTTTTTAAGCTTTAAGAAGCAGTAAGAAATCTATTTCATCTGGTTTCTTAAAAATCTTTCAAATTTTTAGTTTTATAAGGATAAGAATTTGAAGAATTTAAAAATTATTGAAGACAGTTTATATATATCAAGAACTCAGTTCATGACAAGAGCTGTGCTGTCAGAAGAGCTAAAGGTGTTTGGATTGATTTTGATTTGAGAAAAATAAGGGAGGGGGTGAGCTCTCAATCTCCCAAATTGAATGGAATTTCCTGATATTTTAAGTATTCATTTTTATTTGCAATTGAACACGTGATATGTAAATTATGTAAACGTATTGTATTTTTATAATCATCGTTTTTATCAGAACAATTATTATATGTATATTTAACTTTTTCTATCAATAAATCACATTATCTTTTCCATGCATCTTTATTGTTTACTGGCTAATAATTCACAAAAAAATGTCAAATAACTATTATAAATAGAATAATCTACAATCCGAATTATAACGGCAAACAAATACATGTATATAAATTAAATCTCATTATAACTAAATTATTATTAATAAATAAAGTAACATTTTATATTATATGTATGCAAATTACATTACCACAGTACTATTTAAATAAATCAATAGAATATTAGTAATCTGTTTGTCAAGGCATTAATACAGTTAGATAATAAATGGATTTGCCACTAAATTGTAGTTTGCCTTGACAAAAGACTTCCATTTTATTGATTAATTTAAGCATAAAATCTGTTGATATATGATTTACATATGATAACTCGTTAGTTCTTGGCACTTAGGGTTTAATATATATATATATAATGTTTAGAGTTTAATTCATTGCAACTGTTTAAATATATTTATTATTATTATATATATTATATTCTTTTTATACTTCTGTTCTATAAATAATCATTAAAATATATTATTTTTATTTCTAAGTTTTTTGACCTTTTTACACATAGGTTGTTTTCAAAGTAAATTTATATTTACTTATTTATTTATATAGAAATATAGGGAAACTTAGACTTGCAAGCACCCTTCAACTATCCACACTATTTCATACAACTGATAAACATGATCACACACATGTGGAAAAGATCAACAATCACCAATAGATTCATAAACCAGCACTCATCAATTGGTCCAGATTATCATCTCCCACACACACATATATATAATCAGTGCTCAGTTTTATATTAAGATAGCAAATCTTCATACTTTAATGGACAGGCTTCAATCTACTCCAACCTCCAACATTTTAGCCATCCATACCATTGAAAATCGGATCATGGAAAGCCCAAATCCCATATATTTACAATTAAGCTCCAGGTATGTGAAGAGTGCCTGTATTTCAAATATTTATTTATATATAGTACCTATTGTTTTTAATTCAGCTAACTATTAACAAACATTATAAAGAAATTTGAAGAGATTCCTACCAGGAGATAAATAGCATCATTCGTGACTTTATTAAGACATTTATTTTTGCCACAATTTGATAATTATTAGCTACAATGTTCCTGGTTTGCAATTGGATATACTTACATAAGCCAAAGGCCATTAAATTTTATTTCAGAAGCAGAGCCCAATGGGTCATCGATGAGTGATCCTAAATCTGTTAAGGACATTCCTGTAATATCTAGAAACATTAAATTCAGTTAGTTTTACTATTGGATCTTGAAAAACAGATTTATTTGTTGTCCCAGTATAAATCCATACCAAAATACTTATATATATATATATATTGTAATGGGCACATATGTGTTACAAAATACTTATATATATATATATATTGTAATGGGCACATATGTGTTACATTATTTTTTTAAAAAATTAAACATGAAAAATAAAAGTTCGCAAATAAAAACTTCTTTTTTAAGAATTAAAAACTGAAAATTAAAAATCATCTAAACTCTGATATATAAAATCACACAGATGAAAAATTAGTAAAAGAAAACTTTATTAAAAAAAAAGAAAAAGTTTTAAAACTAAATATTAAGAAAAAGACTTGAAAGATTTAAAGATAAAAAACAATGTACAATAATTTAATTAATGCTATTGTAAAATGGAAATGATTATTTTAATTAGTTAAAAGTAAGCTAGCCTTTGGGCATTTCAAAATGTATAAGCAAAGGTCAGATAGGAGAAAAAGCAATCGAAACTAATAGCCAATAAAAGAAATCCCTCGGGGAAACGGACCTCAACGAAAAGATCATCATCGTCATGACGTAATGTCCACTGGATCAAAAAGTTTGCAATAAAAGGAAAAGTTTGGAAATAAAAAAGAATAATTAAGAGAAGATAGAGATATGTGTTAAGTCGGAGAGAGTTGGAGGAGAAGGGATTGAAAGACGCACTTTCAATTCCTTCAGTTCTAAAAGAAAAATGAAACATTGTTTTCCCATATTGCAGACTATAAGACATCTGGGCCCAGAAATTAAATACCAGCTACAACAAAGGACCAATGTCTAACTGGATACAAATCTCTTTAGGACAGCATGGGAATTCACGTTCAAAATTACAAGCATCTACAAAATATGGACCTTTTAAAACCGTAAGAACTTTAGAAAATTTGTGAACATTAAATATAAAACTTTCCCTGTATTTAAATTATAGCAATAGTATTGCCTATCTGACCAAACTAAATTATTTATTAATTATTTTATTGAATGTATTATTTGTTTGTTAAATCATTTCCATTAATTTATTTTACATTCTTTTAAGTTTAATTATGATTTTTTTTTGTTAAACAACTTGTAATAAATGTTAAATTTAAGTCGGGCATGGCTGCATAGATTCGTAATGTTATGTTAGTTTAAGGGAGGGTAAATCTTAGGTTATTTGTTTCATTGTTAAATTGGGTCAATGGATTGGATATATTGGTGTAATTAGTAAATGTAGTATAAGGTCCGCTATGTGCAGAATCGCATATTACGCCGCACACCCCCTTTTTGTCTATGGAATGGGATGGTAAGACGGAAAATGCAGTCCCTTCCTATGGAGTTTTTTTATTGCTCTTCACATCAGACAGATGTAGTATTCATGTCTGGATGAGAGTCAATGTCTACTATTAACCATGCTGCTCAGATGCGCATTCCTGATGGTGTGGTATTTGTGCTGTCATATTCGTGCTGCATTGAATACATCGATATATCAGATAGATTGGCATTGGTTTGACTGCAAACTTTTGGCCTAAGGTTAAATAAGGGATAGAATATTTTCTTTTCAAATGCAATCTATGTAGTCTATTCATACTCAACACTCTAATAAATATTAAACTCATCTGTGTGAACTTTTAAAATAAAATAAAAACAGTTAAATTGTAAATTAAAATCTACAATAAAAGTCAGACTAAAATAATAATGCTAAATTTTATATATATTAAATAAATGTTTGTCTGTTATTACTGGCAGTGGCTTCTTTTATTTTTTAATATTGAAAATATTTTTGGATAAGAATTCATATTTTATAAATCTCTGCATCTCTCTGAGCTAGTGGCATGGGCTGACGGTCTTAATAAATAAAAGTTGGATCTTTAACAGCATGTATCTGCCTACTCTATAAATTTTTTAAGTTCAAGTAGCCTAGTGGCGCTCTGAACAGCAGATATGCTAAGATGATATTCCATCGGACCATTATAATATATATACACTCACTGATAATTTAATGCATTTTATGGACTTCTTGTACTAAATTCTGAAGATATACTTCATATTAGTTTAATTTTTTTGCTTAATGCACCTTTGTTCCTGAACATCACAATCAAATATTAATAATGAATGTTAAAATGTACACAGTTTTAATATATAATTAATATACAAATGCTCATATTTACTAATTTCAGATGGTCAAAGAAATCATAAAATGTTTGCTTATTATAAACAGATTGTTTTTTTTTATGCGTCAAAGCATTGACCGGGAAGCAAACCCAGACCAGCTGCTTGGAAGGCAGCTATGCTAACCGCTAGACCACCAATGCTTGACTATTATAAACAAATTGTTTGTGCAAAAGTAGGTATTAAGATCTTTAAATTCAGAATTAATATTATTTTGTGGATACGACTTTATTATTTACTAATTCAAGAAAATACCAATCAGATAATTATAGATGCCATAAAATGTACACATCTTTGCTGCTGGCTATCTTATCTGATTATCCTAACATTATTTGTTTTTCATTTCTTGATTTTACATAATCAGGTGATTGAAAGATAATATGGTTATAAACTGGTGATTACTATTTTCTTCTCTTATTTTAAGTATTGTTATGAAGCCATGTTTTATAAACTTTTGCACTAGCTTACGACTTAAAAAAAGACCTGCAACTATTGTATAAGATTCATCAGTGAATGAAATGGAGTGGGAAACCCTTATTTCAATCAGTTTTTATAGTTATTATATCTTTTTCTTTTCAACTTCTGATTATTTGAGATCCAATAGTGCTATAATTAGCCATGAATTCATGAACGTTATTTAGAAGGCTTATACCAACACTGGTGATAAACAAAATCAATTTGACATTAATATAGAAATGAATTTTGCAATGTTAACAATATTTTTTATTCAAGAGAATTTAATTTTAATAGAATCTTTAGAAAATAATGTATGTTTAAAAAGTATTAATATTTTAATTTAAATTGTTCTCTTAAACAGTGTTTCATAATATAACACTCGAATTTAATTCACAACATTTCGAAAATTATTGTAATAGATAAATTTTTTTCTGGGAGAAACCAAGATATGAATTTATGTATTGGTATTATGAACGAGCTAATTATTTTAGCTTGAAATAGCATGAAAATATAAATATCATTAAAACACCTCATGATCATTATTTTATATGTTTACACAGACTGTTAATAACAGTATGCAATGTGATGCACTAGTGCTTCTCCTTTCTTAGAGTCACGAATCTCTCAGCCACTTTACCCAGAGAGACTTGTTAGCCACTTTCCTTTCCCTTTCCATTCCCCACCCTAAGTTTTTCCTGTATTCTTCTCTATCCTGCTCCATCTCATTTCCACAACATCATCTTTGTCCACTCTATGGCCTTTATATCAAAATCCTCCTTATCCTTTTCCAAACCCACATAAAAACCTAGAATCCATTTTCTGTATAATAACTTTGTTTATATTTATTCTCCCACAGCATCATTTTTGTACCTTTTTACTTGTAAGCATTTACATTGAATTAGCAGATGCCTAATATTTTCCATGCCTTTCTTGCAGTCCAAATCACTCACATTACTCCATTCACGTGCATATTACCTTGTTGCTAATGATCCTGTTCGAGCCTTAAACAGTAAACTACTTTCCTTGCTATTATCATGAATTAACTCGGATCCAATATTCTGCTTACTTCTATATATATATAAACTCTTTTCACTTTCCATGCTAGTTTTACACCTCTCCAACTTCCAATTTTTATTAACGCATTTATTCTTATAGTGATGTGATGTGATGAACCGTAACTTCTCCTTAAATGAAGTCAATAATCTCTCAGCAACTATGCCCAAAGAGACCTGTTAGCCACTTTACCTTCCCTTTCCATTCCCCACCCTAAACTTTCCCACAATCTGCTCCATCCCATTTCCACAACATAATCTTTGCCAACTCTAAATTCTACATATAGTAGCACCACCAAATGCAAGCCTTAGTAAATCAATGGGTGCAAGAAGGTTTGTGCATAAAATTCCTATCTAGTACGTATTCATCCAATATCCCCAGACTAGTTTCAGTTTGTGGCTTTCATATATAATTTATTATGTACGCAAGATGTAAAAGTAATTTATAATTTCATATATTAAACATGTTTGAATAAAAAAATTTAAAAGTTTGTGTGCATCTTGCAAAATAATATCACAAAAGTTAATTTATTTTGCCGATTATTAGATATTTTTTTGTCTAAACGTCAACTTCACATATAAATCTAAAATGCACTTGAAAATTTTCAAAATACTTCTAGCTATTATCAATAATATTTAACTTATTCAGCAAAGCATATTGTCTTTCACAAATTATTAAAAAAAAGATGTTAAATCTTTTTGATTATACTTTATAAATTTATATGTGCATGTAACATAAAATCGCACATTAAAGAAAATTATATATTTAAAATAACATTTTAATGAAAATTCTATTTTATAATTAATGTATCTACAAATAATTAATAAAAAAAAGATAAAATTCAACTACACTTCAGTTTAAATTAAACAAATATTACAATTAAATTAAAGCAATTTGATTATTGGAATATCTTTTAGTAATTAAATTATATGGAAATAACTAGGGAAAAATAAGCCACACTAATAGAATAAAATTGATGTTACTATATATATATATTGTAATGGAAAGAAATATTGGGGTAAATATGGCTAATAATAAATCATCATCATTTCATGATAAGCATAACAGAATCAGCGTAAATAATAATAATAATAATAATAATAATAATAATAATAATAATAATAATAATAATAATAATAATAATAATAATAATAATAATAATAATAATAATAATAATAATTCAATTCAATTCATTTATTTAAGTGCTAAACAACAGCATAAAGCCAATTACAGTTTGCACATATAATAAAAGTGAAAATAAAACATATAGCATAAAATGAAAATATAAATGTATACATAATAAAGTAAAATTTAAAAGACAAAATCAAACATAACATTTCAGTTTAATAAGATTGCAAAATTTCTTATAATAAATGTCACACAGATTAAGGTTACTCCCAATCTGATTATATAAAGAGGATAACCTAAATAAAGGAGAAAATTTAAGAATATTAGAACGACATGTTTGAATCTGATATACACAAGTAGACCTAGTATCATAACTCAAAGACCTAACTGAGATAGTTGAAACTATATCTGATACAATAACTTGTTTATTAACAATTTTATAAAAATATTTCAAATCCCTATACTTTCGTCTAGATGAAATATTAATCATTTTACCCTCCCAAAAACATATTTGAAAAATTTATTTGAAATAGACTGCAACAAGTTACATCCTTGCAAAGAACTAGGTTCCAAATTATTGAACCATATTCAATAATAGGAAGAACCAATGAAAAAAACAATTTCCGTTTAGTATCATTACTGAACTGATAACCATGTCTAAGAATGGCACCCATAACCTTAAAAGTCTTACCAACAATCATTTCAAGATGAGGAATAAAAGATCCATTACAAGAAAACATAATTCTAAGATCTTTTTGGCATTTAACTGAAATAATTTTATGAGAATTGATATAATAACAAAATTGTAAAACTTCAGTATTTTTGGAATAAAAAACAAAGGAGCATTTATCAAAATTAACTGTCATATTATTTGACTCACACCAAGCACTAAAGTTATCAATATCCTTCTGAAGGAGAACACAATCGCTAACTGATATAATTCTTCTAAAAATCTTACAGTCATCAGCATAGCTTAACAAAAAAGAATATCTCAAGCAATCCTTAAGATCATTAACGTAAACATTAAACAGCATGGGTGCTAAAATACTACCCTGCGGAACACCTAAATTGCATTCAAAATTAAATGAAACTTTATTATTGAATTTAATATATGCTGTATGACTACACAGAAATGATTGAAACCAATATACAAGTTTATTAGAGAAACCTATTTTATGTAATTTATGAAGTAAGACACTGTGATCAACTTTATCAAAGGCTTTTGATAAATCAAAATAAATAACATCTAGTCTTTGACGATCCTCAATAGCATGAGCTATATGATCATAAATTGTCAGTAGATTACTATCAATTGATCTATTAGGACTAAAACCATGCTGAGAAGAAGAAATTATCTTACCCACATCTGAAATAATTTTATTATAAATACATCTCTCAAAAATTCGTGCAATAGTATGCAGAACAGAAATCAGTCTATTATTAGAAGCACAATCTCGATCACCATTTTTGAAGATTGGAATCATTTTAGCACATTTCAAAACACTAGGAAAAGTACAAAAATTAAGAGACAGATTAAAAACAAAGGAATAATAATAATAATAATAATAATAATAATAATAATAATAATAATAATAATAATAATAATAATAATAATAATAATAATAATAATAATAATAATAATAATAATAATAATAATAATAATAATAATAATAATAATAATAATAATAATAATAATAATAATAATAATAATAATAATAATAATAATAATAATATTGCTGCATAAATTCTATATCTTGTATGGGTCAGAGGTTATTCATTTATTATTTAACACTCGCAAAAAGCGTTTGCACAATTTGGTTTGAAAAAGCCGATATGAATGTGATTACAATTGTATACAGATGCTATAAAAAATAAATGCTGATTTATATAATAATAATAATAATTCAATTCAATTCAATTCAATTCAATTCATTTATTTACCGTACAAAACTACAGCATAAAGCCAATTACAGTATTGCACCATAACAAATATATAAATACATAAATGAGTTTAAATGACAAATTATTAATATAATTATGTGCCATATTTCAATAAAAGATAATTAACACATTTAAAAATCTAAAGTAAAATTAAATATCAGCATATAAACAATTATTATTAAAACATTAATAATAACAAATAAATAAAAGGGATAAATATAAAGCGCGTAACAAAATAATAATAATAATAAAACAATTTAACATATATATATATAAACAAAATCAAGTTAAACCAATCAAATATGACATTTAAATTTAATAACATAACAAAATTGATTATAATCTAAATTGAAGTAATTATTATTACTACAAATCTGATTATATAAATATGGCAGTCTAAATAAAGGAGAAAATCTAAGAACATTGGAATGACAAGTTTTAATGTAACAAACAGAAGCAGACCGAGTATCATGCACATGAGATCTAATTACAACAGTAGAAATTGTGTCAGATAAAAGAACTATTTTATTAACAAGTTTATAAAGATATTTAAGGTCTCTATATTGTCTTCTAGAAGAAAGATGAACAACAGTTTTATTTCCCAAAGAAACATATTTAAAAAACTTATTACTCACTGATTGTAATAAGTTACATCCCTGTTTAGAGCTAGGATTCCAAATGACTGAACAATATTCAATGATGGGAAGAACCAATGATAAAAATAATTTAAATTTTGTATCACCACTGAAATGATGACCAAACCTTAGAATAGTACCTATAATTTTTAAAGCTTTACCAATAATCATTTCCAAATGAGGAAGAAAGGATCCATTACTAGAAAATATAACTCCCAAATCTTTTTGGGATTCAACAGAAATAATTTTGTGACAATTAATAAAATAAGAAAAATGCAAAACTTCAGATTTTTTAGAATACGAGACTAAGGAACATTTACTGAAATTAACAATCATATTATTTAAATCACACCAAGCACTAAAATTATCTATATCCTTTTGAAGAAGAGTGCAATCAAACACAGATGTGATTCTTCTAAAGATTTTACAGTCATCTGCATAGCACAAAAGATAAGAAGATTTTAAGCAATCCTTAAGGTCATTCATATAAATGTTAAAAAGCATAGGTGCTAAAATACTACCCTGAGGAACTCCAAAATTACATTTAAACTTAGATGAAATAGTATTATTAAATTTAATATATGCAGTACGACCATGAAGAAAGGATTGAAACCAATAAACAAGCTTAGTAGAAAAACCCATTTGATATAATTTGCGAAGAAGAATACTGTGGTCTACTTTATCAAAAGCTTTTGATAAATCAAAATAAACAACATCAAGTCTCTGCTGGTCCTCAATTGCATGAGCTATATGATCATAAATTGTTAACAAATTAGTTTCTACGGATCTATTAGGTATAAAACCATGCTGTGAAGAAGAAATGAGTTTACTAACATCTAAAATAATTTTATTATAAACACACCTCTCAAAAATTCTAGCAATAGTATGTAAAACAGAAATAGGTCTATAGTTATTAAGACAATCACGTGAACCATTCTTAAAAATTGGGACCATTTTGGCACACTTAAGCACATTAGGAAAAACACAAGAATTCAGTGATAAATTAAAAATAAATGCAAGAGGAACTGCAATAAATTCAGCTAGCCCTTTGTAAATAAATGAAGGAATATTATCATTTCCCAAACTAGAATGAATTTTAAGTCGCTTAATAGCCATAACATCATCATCCTTAGAAATATGGTCAATCATACAATGAACAGTTGAAGAATTACAAAATAATGCAATATTTGAAGATATTGCATCATGTGATGAATATACATCAGCAAAATGTTTTGAAAAGTCATTTGCACTTAAAGTGAAACCATGAGCAGCTTGAACCTTTTTTCTACCCAAACCAGACTTTTTAATGAAATCCCAAAATTCTTTAGGGTTAGATGAAATATTAACCTCAATTCTTCTAATATAATTCTTCAAATCTCTTTTATAAACATGCTTCACCAATCTTCTGAAATTAATAAAATTATTATAAAAAAAGATATTCTGTGTTTTAAAATAAAGTCTACGATGATAAGACTTCCTTTTAATAATTTTAATAAGATCGCATGAAAACCAATGAGGAAAACCCTTATAAAAAGGTCGCTTATTGGGAATATACAAATCAATAAAACCATTAAGAATCTTTAAAAACTCATCCAAGCAATGATTTATATCATTAAAAGAATACAAAAAATTCCAATTAACTTTAGAAAAGTTTCTACAAAAATCAAAATAATTACCCTTCCCATAATCCTTTCTTGAAATATTAGAAAAATTAATCTTTGAGTGACAAACATTAATATAAAACTCAAAAGGTGGATGATGAGCATCAATAGGAAAATTAACAGAGACAACTTGAAAATTACTAACTACTGTTGAACTACATAAAATATAATCCAAAGTACGATGAAAGGAATTAACAAATGGGTTATATTGCTTGAGTCCTAAAAATTTACAGAACTTTAACATTCTAGAAGCCTTAGAAGACAAAACAGAAAAGTGTGTAGCAATTCTACCCTGATATAAATCTGGAATATTTAAATCCCCAGTAATAATAACATTATCATAGCCAATCAGAAAATCTTCAAGTGATGTCAAAAAAAAATCAAACTCCAACAATGACAAAGTGGGTTTGAGATAAACATTACCTAAAATAAATTTAAAATTGTGATTTAAAGTAATTTCACACCATGTAGATTCACAAAAAGAAGAAGAAAAAGAAAGTTCTTTATAAAAAACATCTTTATGAAGAGCAATCAGAGTACCACCACCTCGAGAAATATTATCCATAGATCTGTCAGTTCGCAAAATACTGAATCTATCATCAAGAAAAGAACAATCAGGAAATTGTTGATTCAACCAAGTTTCTGTAAGTAAAATAAGATCAAAATGTTCTGTTTCAAAAAATTGTTTAATTTGAACACATTTAGTCCTCATACCTCTGACATTCATGTAAAAACAAGAAAGGCCTACCATGTTACCCACAAAGATAATGGAAACAACACAAATAAAACCAAAAAGAGAAAAAAAAGTGATAAAGAAAGAATAAATAAATAAAAATAAATAAATAAAATAAAATAAAATAGATAGTAAAACAAAATAAATTCTCTTAAAACCTTAGAGAACTAGCCAGAGATCCATAAAAAAAAGAAATGGAAGCACCGCAAGGCCATAAATTGGGGGATATTATTTCATTATGTTTATGTGCAGAAACAGAAACATAAAAGCAAGAAGACTTAGAATTATTCATATTAACTTTATGACAAACAATGCTAGTTTGTAAATTATTTTCAAGAAATACTGTAATATCTTTTGAACTGAGATTTACTGGCATATTAGTAAGAAAATATCTATTATAAGTTATATTAGTATTAGAATAAACATCAGCAAAATTAGATTTATTAAATCCATCAGATATATTAGTTTTATTAGTCCTTGAAAAATCATTTTTACTAGAAGATAAAGAGGAGTATCCAGAATGATTTATCCAATAGTTACTATTTGAATGAAAGTCAAGTGAATGTGATCTATAAGCTGGAATGAATTTGGGAGCAAAATCTGGATAATTAAGAATTTTATGTCTAATAGACTTAGAATAAACATTACCAAAATTAGATTTATTAAATCCATCAGATATATTAATTTTTTTAGTTCTTGAAAAATCATTTTTATTAGAAGATAAAGAAGAGTATCCAGAATGATTTATCCGATAGTTACTATTTGAATGAAAGTCAAGTGAATGTGAACTATAAGCTGGAATGAATTTGGGAGCAATATCTTGATAATTAAGAATTTTATGTCTAACAGACTTAGAATAAACATTAGCAAAATTAGATTTATTAAATCCATCAGAAATATTAATTTTCTTAGTTCTAGAAAAGTCATTTTTACTAGAAGATAAAGAAGAGTATCCAGAATGATTCATCCGATAGTTACTATTTGAATGAAAGTTAAGTGAATGTGATCTATAAGCTGGAGTAAATTTGGGAGCAGTATCTGGATAATTAAGAATTTTATGACTAATAGACTTTAGGGAAGATACATTAACAGGAAGACCTCCATTATATCTTTTATCCATAAAAGAAGCACTCTGTAAATTATGAGCTGGAATGACTTTAGAAACTGCAGCTGGATAATTTAGTTTTTTAGATTTCACAGACTTTAAAGAAGATAAAGTAACAGGAAAACCTCCATTATCTCTTTTCCCCACAAAAAAAAAATTTGGTGATTTAAATTTACCATGAGAAAAAAAACCAGAATCAGAAAAGCAATCACTAATGGAATTTACCTCAAGCCAGGATGAGTTATAAAAACATCTACTTTTAAATTTGGAATGAGGCAAATTCATAAATACATTATTATTATTATTATAATTAATTTCATCACTAACTAAATTAACTTCAGGAACACAATCATCCAATTTGATATTTTCACCAAGATCTTCAGGGCAATAGGCTGAGTGCCAATATCATTAGTATTAACATTTTTACCAAGATCTTCAAGGCAATTGGATGAAGATGAATAATAATAATAATAATAATAATAATAATAATAATAATAATAATAATAATAATAATAATAATAATAATAATAATAATAATAATAATAATAATAATAATAATAATAATAATAATAATAATAATAATAATAATAATAATAATAATAATAATAATAATAATAATAATAATAATAATAATAATAATAATAATAATAATAATAATAATAATAATAATAATAATAATAATAATAATAATAATAATAATAATAATAATAATAATAATAATAATAATAATAATAATAATAATAATAATAAAATAAAAAATAATAAAATACAAAAATTCTGGAATACAAATTCCACACACGCAACAAAATATCCCATGTTTAGCATACATGGATGATATCATAATTTTTTTAAAATCACGCAAAGAATTTCCAACACTACAAAAAATATTAGATCAATACTCATCTGAATTCAAACTAAAATTCAATCCTAATAAAACAGCAGCTTGGTTCATATATACAACCAAATCTATACTAAATACTTTCAAGGCAAACCCACTCCTTTTCTGGGATTTCCATTTTACTTGGGAACAAATGGTATGAGGCAAAACATACAAAACAAATTACTTGAATCCATAAACAAAATTTCAAACTCTTTATCAAAAGCATACCTATCCATATACTCAAAAGTTCAATTATTCAACATGTTAATTACCATGAAAATAACATATTTTTCTCCAATAATAAATTTCTCTAAACATTTCAAATCAAAATTATCATCATTATGCACTAAACTACTATGGGGACGCAAAGCCATTGCAATATCTGCTAAATCTCTTAGCAAATCTACAGAAAACAATGGTTTAGGACTGCACACTATTTACACATTCCATATACAGAAATCAATCAACATATTAGCATCAACAATAAGACAATTCCCTAAACTAAGATGTTTGCTCACAATTACACCAACGGATACTCCACCTCCAAATTTACAGTATTTATCTTCACTAATACAAAGTGTCACAACGATATCTACTCAAATTAACATAGAAGCAACATATAAATATTCATACTGGAAAATTTACAAACTATTATACCCAGAAAATCCTGGAGACACACATACAACAATGCTTGGAATTAGCAATTATCAATTATTGAAAAAATTCAAAAAATGGTCATTAGAACCAAAATATTTTGATTTTATATTAAAAATAAACCTTTATGCACTACCAACATCATATTTCCTTCGATACAGACGTCTATATAAAAACATTGATCCTTTTTGCAATCTTTGCCACACAGCAGAAGAGACACAACAGCATATATTCTATTCATGCACAAGGTTATCCAATATACACAAATTGTTAATAGAAACTTACCAAAGGAAAAATACATCATTAATAAACATATTACAATCTTTTAAAAAAAACTCTACCCCAACAATAAGAGCAATAACGTTTTTACTATATGCATACTGGTGCACAAGATGCTCATTTACATTTGGTAACAATACAAGATGACATCCAGCAACATTTACAAAAAAAAACTTCAACAAATAAAAGAGTGGGATTACAAAATTAGCACTCCAGACATTGCAGCAGCAACATGGTCACTCATAAGACAGCCAACAAACCTATAACAGAATAACCATCAAACAGATTATTTAAAATGTAAAATACAATTGATTTTAAACTTTAGAACTTGTTCCAATGTTCTATGATTGCCTATGTAACAGAATACAATCATTTGTTGTAAAGAATCTATGTAACATTTGTTTAATAAAATTCTTTGAAACATCATCATAATAATAATAATAATAATAATAATAATAATAATAATAATAATAATAATAATAATAATAATAATAATAATAATAATAATAATAATAATAATAATAATAATAATAATAATAATAATAATAATAATAATAATAATAATAATAATAATAATAATAATAATAATAATAATAATAATAATAATAATAATAATAATAATAATAATAATAATAATAATAATAATAATAATAATTCAATTCAATATCCATTTATTATGTGCATTTCAACATTTACACTTTAACAGAAATACACAATAAAAAAATAATAATAATAACAATGATAATAATTAAAATTTAAAAAAAAACAATTATAATCAAATACAAGCTAAATACATAAAATTATATATACATATATGTTCATAACTATACATTTAGTTGTTTTTTAACTTTCATCACAAATTGATCGCAAAAAATATCAATATTATTAAAAGTTAGATTATATACCATTTGCAATCTATTAATAACTGATTTACCAAAGAAAGTATTTTTACATATACTAATCTTGAAAGTTTGCATTTCTCTTAATAAGCGACAAGGTACTTTCAATTCTATTTTTGATATACAGTTACTGACATCAATTTTCCCATCAATCAACTTTTTCAGTAATATAATATCCTTCAACATTCTCCTTTCTTTCAATACTGTTTTGACAGTTTGACATTCACCCATTATTAATTTATTAAATCTTTTTTCAATATTATATATTTTAGACTGAATATTAATCAGATTGAAGTTCCATATACAAGAATTATATTCTAAAACTGTAACAACAAGAGAAAAAAGTAACCTATATTTTATGGAAATAGATAAATCTCTCCCATATCTCAAAATACAGCCCATCTTTCTGTATGCTTTATTAATAATACATTTAATATGTGCATTAAAAGTAAAATTGCTACAAAATATAATTCCTAAATCAGATACAGTCTCTTTATATTTAATAACACCATTCTCAATTTTATATTGATAAACAGATTTTTCAGTTTTATTAGTATAGGAAACAATGCATGTTTTATTAATGTTAATAATAATAATAATAATAATAATAATAATAATAATAATAATAATAATAATAATAATAATAATAATAATAATAATAATAATAATAATAATAATAATAATAATAATAATAATAATAATAATAATAATAATAATAATAATAATAATAATAATAATAATAATAATAATAATAATAATAATAATAATAATAATAATAATAATAATAATAATAATAATAATAATAATAATAATAATAATAATAATTTATCATGATGTCAATTTTAATAAGACACATATTCTGGAAAAAATTGAACAATATGCCCAGACATTGCTAAGGGCAACTATAGAGATTTTCAAAAGGCCCAAAAGCATAAACAAAAAATATGAATTAAAAAAAACTAACAATATTTGGAAAAAGCTATTGGATGGTAAAATATTTTGTAAAATTTCTCAACCAATAGAATTTAAGAATGAAGAGAAAATAACAAAAGTAAAAAATAATGATTTTAAATCTCACCACACACATTCTTATGATTTGAAAAGAAGGAAGCTCTGAGGAAAATATTTATTATTGTACTGAAACATCAGCCATTTAGTTATTATATTTTTATTACACAGAAGCTCCCAGAAATAATACTATGAATTCATTATTTATCCATGAGAATATTAGAATATATATATGATATTACACACACATATATATATATATATTATTAAAATATCAGTCATATGTCACATGACCTATATAGCTTGTATTACCAATATGTAATATATAAACAGCCTGCTAATAGCTCTAAACAAGCTTATTTTTTTATGATAAATGCTTCAAGAGAAAATACTGGAGGCCTTAATCTATGATGGTCCCTATCCCCAGACCGCTTTTGAGCTTATGGCTCTCATCAGTGAGGAGCTAGGACATTAGATTCAAAATATTAACTCAAGTCAAGCATTTATCTAATTCTTAAATATTAAGAAAAAGATCCAAAATCTTCAGACACCTACATGTCTTCAAACTCAGCTCTTTAATATTTAAGAATTAGATAAATGCTTGGCTTGAGTTAATATTTTGAATCTAATGTCCTAGCTTTTCACTGATGAGAGCCATAAGCTCGAAACTGGTCTGGGGATGGGGACCATCATAGATTAAGGCTTCATGTATTTTCTCTTGTAGCATTTATCATAAAAAATAAAATAAATAAGCTTGTTTAGAGCTATTAGCAGGCTCTTTATTTATATATATATATATATATATATATATATATATATATATATATATATATATATATATATATATTATATAATTCAAGTATAAGCATATTGTCTATATTTAATGTAATTAAAAGGGATTTGAACTCAGATTTTCAAGCTCCTTACAACTTTACACTCCATCTTATATAACCAATACCCATGACCATATACATGTGACAAAATAAATGATCTCCAATATACATATTTCATGCTGAACCAGCACTCATCAGTTGGTCCAGATCACTATCTCACACACATATATACAGTCACTGCTCAGTTTATATTAAGATAGCAAAACAAACTTTAATGGACAAGCCTCAATCTTCTCTACTCTCTAACTCTTCAGCCATCCATATCATTGAAAATTCAAGGATGAAATGCTCAAAGCCCTTGTTGCTGTTAATATTATTGTCATACCCATGTTGACTTCAAGTCATTCTGACCCCTCACATATAGGATGTTAATATGTCCATTTAAATACACATCACTCTTTTTATTTTCATGAAGGGTTTTGATGATTGTGTTTTGGTTGTATATATAATTAATATATTAATATTATGGAAATAGTGCAATATATTAATACATCATTCCTCTTTGTATTTAAATGGACATATTAAGATCTGATATGTGAGGCATCAGAGTGACTTGGGATCAACATGGATATAATAATAATATTGGCAGCATCAAGGGCTTTGAGTGTTCCATCATAGAAATTTCAATGATATGGAAGGTTGAAAAGTTGAAGAGTGGAGAAGATTGAAGCTTGTTCATTAAATTTTAAAGATTTCCTATCTTTATATAAACTGAGCACTGATTGTATACATGTGTGAGAGATAATGATCTGGTTCAACTGATGAGTGCTGATTTAGCTCATTTATCTATTTCATATGTATATGATCATGTGTATCAGTTGTTTAAGATGGACTGCATAGCTGTAGGGAGATTTAATTACATTAAATTTAGTATAGAAAATATGCTTATATTTGAAGAGTCAACCTGTATTTTTCCCATTACCTCTTCTGTTTAATTAAATAGTCATACTTAGATCATATATGTGAGGAGTCAGAGTGACAAAGTCAACATGGGCATGATAGTAATATTGGCATCAACAAAGGCTTTGAATGTTTCATTATTGGAGTTTTCAATGATATGGATGGCTGAAGAGTTGAAGGTGGAGAAAATTGGAGCTTTTCCATTAAAATTTGAAGATTTGTTATCTTAATATAAACTGAGCACTGATTGTATATATGTGTGGAAGTTGGTTATCTGGACCAACTGATGAGTGCTGGTGCAGCATTAAACACATATGTTGGAGATCATTCATCTTTTTTAACATGTATGTGGTCATGGATATTGCTTATATAAGATGGAGTCAAAGCTGTAAAAAGCTTGAAAGTCTGAGTTCAAGTCCTTTTTAATATATAAGTTGTAAATTTCAGTAACACATTTAAGAATATTTGTAGCAAATCATGGAATACACTTCCCTTTTATGCTCTCAACTTTAAATATATTCTGAATGTTATGCTATCTATTATCATATGACTAGGGTTTACCCCCAAAACAGTAAAGAGACTTACTACAAATATGAGTAATTTGCTTAGCACCCTAACTTTACTTGTTAAATCTTATATATATTATCAATACTTTATATTAATTTTTCTAAAAATTGTTATAAACTTATAAACAATGAGAATTGCCAATTCCTCAACAAGCTTTGTGATAAATGCTTAGCCAGAGCCAGCATTTAAAATATTTCTGTCAGGAACCCCCCCCAACCCCCTGACCATGGTTTCATGCTTTGGCACTCCTCAGAGAGGTTCCAGGGTAGGTTCATATACTAGATCTAAAAATACCAACCCTAAGCCAAGCACTTATCTAAAAGTTATCTATTGAGTGGAAAATATGAAATTTTCAGACACCTACATGTCTTCAAACCCAGCTATTCAACTCAAATGGCTATATGGGGCTGATAAATCTTCAGCCATACCATGGTCAGGGGTTGGGGGGATTCCTGACAGAGATATTTTAAATGCTGGATCTGGCTAAGCATTTATCACAAAGCTTGTTGAGGAATTGGCAATCTTCATTGTTTATAACTTACTAGCTTAAGAGAATAGGGTCATGTGATCTATGACTCTTATTTTGACTTGTTATAAACTTGTTTCTATTTAAATGGTATTTGTAATGTATTATTATTTCCATATTTGAACTTTTTTGTATATGGTGTTAAAACATTAAAATTTTATCTATATAGATTTTATTCTTGCGTTTCAACTCTTTACGTACCTACCAAAATGCGAATGTCTTTATTGTTTAAAAGTTGATAAGAAGTTTGAAAACTAGAATTAATCATAGGATCTTCAATCCCAAGTCGTATCCTCTACCATCTGTACCAAACTGCACAGAATAAAACACATATGGCTTTATTGATTTGAAATTCATAAAAAGCTTTACTCAATCCTGGGAACCCTAATGCTCTCCAAACTGTGTCAAACCTTGCAGGGCAAAAAGACATATGGCTTTATTGCTCAGAAGTTGACAAAAAATTTGAGTACCAGAATCAATCCTGACATTTTCCATCTCACATTGGACATTCTACCAACAGCTCGAAATCACACAGAGTACATGCAGATTATCTTCAGGGATAGTACCAGAAAAGGTTTCAGAATTTTTTTAAAGATGTACAGTAATATCCCTGAAAATAGCCTTTATGTCAGAGTTTGAAATATAGGAATAAAATGTTTATAAATTATGAAATATTGTTGGGTGTTTTTAATAATAGATCCAAAAATAAATAAATGCAAATTTGGAATATAGGCATATCAATTTACTACCATGAGACAAATCACGATACAATGTATATAATGATCAGAATATAAAACTGCAAACTGGGATATATGATAAGTTTTTGTCTAGTCTAATTTTACAAGCTTAATTACAAGAGAACTTTAACATTTAACCATATCTTCTAAATTAAACTCCTAATAAAGTTTTTTTGTTAATTTTACCTTTGAAAAACTATATTCCATATGGAAATTTTTGACTGTTTACAAATAGTTGACTGTTTACAAATAGTTCTAGTTTGGTTAGGTAATTACCAGATAAATTTAATTTTTTTTCCATTTTATTTAATATTTCAATATATTCAAATTTACAATTATTTACAATGTATGTAGTTCGCCAGTATTTAGTTTTTTATATCAATATACTGTAAACTGGTTTCAAATTTGCATATAAAGGATCATCATTATTTGCAATCATTATTAATCAATTGCAGAATGAAGGTATCTCCAAGTTCAATCCATCTTCTCTGATATCTAGCCTCTATTCTCCATGTCATATCAGTACATTTTCTTATTTCACCTAACCATCTCTCATATGGTCTCCTTCTAGGACTTTTGATTTTTTAAAAATCCGATTTAAGATTTCAACTGTCCAGTACTATATCTCTTGTAGTATCCCACTTTTACTTTAGTCTTTTAATTTTTTTAATGATGTCAGTAACATGTTTGTTCTCTCACCCATGTATTTCACTGTTGAGCTCTTCTTGTTACTCCTAACATACATCTCTTCATATGTCTGCTTTACATATCACATAAAGCATGCACCACTTTCTTAGTTACTTTCTACTTAAGTATATTTTAAAATTATCTTTGCTTTAAATGCACTGTATGTGTATTAGACAAAACAATAATTACTGCTGCTATGATCCTTTGTTCATTCTTTCATCTACTCACTAATATTTTTTGCTGTAAATAAATAAAATAAATAATCAAATAGTGTTATTGCTCAGAATAAGAGTTTCAGAAGCACCAAAATTGGAATTGATCCCCAATCTTATGATCCAGGTTAGAACCCTACCATTTTTTCAAATCATGACAGCCTTTTTTTATTATTATTATTATTATTATTATTATTATTATTATTATTATTATTATTATTATTATTATTATTATTATTATTATTATTATTATTATTATTATTATTATTATTATTATTATTATTATTATTATTATTATTATTGTTATTATTATTATTATTATTATTATTATTAGT
Source organism: Epiperipatus broadwayi (assembly GCA_028023455.1). NCBI lineage: Eukaryota > Metazoa > Onychophora > Udeonychophora > Euonychophora > Peripatidae > Epiperipatus > Epiperipatus broadwayi. The sequence continues at coordinate 245,963 of JAQFVV010012721.1, read as the reverse complement.
ATTATTATTATTATTATTATTATTATTATTATTATTATTATTATTATTTTCAATACTATATTAAAAATATGGAGCTCAATTTGTCAGATAATCCTAAAGAATTTTGGTCTTTTATTAAAACTTTTGGCATTACCAAAAGAAAATCTCAAATGGATTATAATTCATCTGTATGTGCTGATGACTTTTCAATTCACTTTTCTGAATTATTTGGTAATTCTCAACTGTCTGGGTTTAATTTGATCAAGGGATGTTTTAATGATAGCATTTCTATCGATTGTTTCAACAATAATGATATTATATCAGCTGTCAAAGAACTCAAAACACATTCAAGTATAGGTTATGACAATATACCTTCTTTCATTTATAAAGGTTGTGTAGAATATATTGCTGCTCCTTTATGTTATATTCTCAATTGTTCCATTAAAAATTGTATTTTTACTAACTCTCTAAAACTTGTTAAAGTTATATCTATTTTTAAAAATGGTTCAAAAGATAATGTTAATAATTATAGACCAATTTCTGTGCTTCATACAGTTGCATGCATATTTGAAAGATGTGTTTATAAAAAAATTGTTAATGACATAAATAAGATTTTGGTTCCTGTGCAACATGGTTTTTTACCTGGAAGATCAACTGAAACTAATCTTTTAACAATAACTGATCACATTGCTAATGCCTTTGAGAATCAATGTCGTTTAGATGTTGTTTATTTTGATTTATCCAAGGCATTTGATTAAGTGGATCATTCCAGGTTGCTTTTCAAAATGTATAAATTAGGTTTTTCCTATAATTTGGTTGCATGGTTTGAATCTTTTATTAAGAAGAGAACAGCTTATGTAAAGCTTAAGAATAATTCTTCTAATCCATATTATTGTAATATAGGACTACCTCAGGGCAGTATCCTTGCACCATTATTGTTTAACATTTATATTGATGATTTGAAAGAGAGTTTAGAATTTTTGCATATTTTATGTTATGCAGATGATTGTAAAATTTTTAGGAATATAGACTCAATTAATGATTGCATATTATTACAAAAAGATATCAATAATTTTGTGAAATGGTGTAGAGATAATAAAATGGATATTAATATGGATAGGTGTTCAACAGTTTCTTATTCCAAAAAATCTGAAATGATAATTGGTCCTTATTATATTGAAGATCATAATATAAAATTTGTTGATATTCAGAAAGACCTTGGAATTATTTTTGCAAGCAATGGATCATTTCATCATCATATTGAAAATGTAGTAAATAAGGCTTTTAAAATTATGGGTGCAATTTTAAGGCATGGTAGACAATTTAGTAGTTTTACAAAATATAAATTATTTCTCTCTTTGGTTTTGCCAATTTTAGAATATGGATCTGTTGTTTGGAATCCCAGTTCCAAACGAGATATTATTAAAATTCAATTGGTTTATGACAAATTTTCCAAGTACATTAAATTAAAAGACTATTATCTCTCCCTATCCATTAGAAGAAAAATGAGAGAGCTTAAAATTTTATATAACCTTATGAATCAAAAAATTATATTAACTAACAAAATTTCAAATATTGCTTTTAATAATTGTTTACATAAAACACGTACACTTACTTTATTTTATATTAAGGTTTGTTGCTCTAACATATTAAAATTTTCACCTTTGTTTCGTTTGCCTAATACCTATAATCATGATTTTATTAATGAAAATATTTTTTCTTTAGACTTTAAAAAATTTGTTACTTATCTTATAAAAAAGTATGGCATATAATTATATTATTATCATCATTTTTACTCATTTATGTATATTATTTATGTATATTATTGTATAGTTATTATAGTGCAATTCTGTAATTGGCTTAATGCTGTAGTTTTGTACAGTAAATAAATAAATTAAATTGAATTGAATTGAATTATTATTATTATTATTATTATTATTATTATTATTATTATTATTATTATTATTATTATTATTATTATTATTATTATTATTATTATTATTATTATTATTATTATTATTATTATTATTATTATTATTATTATTATTATTATTATTATTATTATTATTATTATTATTATTATTATTATTATTGTTGTTGTTGTTGTTGTTGTTGATGATGTTATTGTTATTATTATTATTATTATTATTATTATTGTTGTTGTTGTTGTTGTTGATGTTGTTATTGTTATTATTATTATTATTATTATTATTGTTGTTGTTGTTGTTGTTGATGTTGTTGTTATTGTTATTGTTGTTGTTGTTATTATTATTATTATTATTACTACTACTACTACTTGAAAATTACTAAGGTTATACCAATACATAAAAAAGGATCTCATTCAGAAGTTTCTAATTATAGGCCAATCTCAGTTTTATCTATTTTTTCAAAAATATTTGAGAAATGTATGTATAATGGTATTATTGGTCAAGTTAATTCGTTGGTTTCAAGTTTTCAACATGGATTTTTACCATGTAGATCTGTTTAAAACAAATTTATTACCTATACATGATCATATTGCCCATTCTTTAAATAATCTAGCACAACTTGATGTAATTTATTTTGATTTAAGTAGAATTTTTGATAGAGTTATTCATTCTAAACTTTTAAGAAAAATGTCTGATATGGGTTTCTCACTGAATTTGTTAAAATTGTTTATGTCATTTTTGCAAAATAGACCTTCTTTTATTAAATGTAATAATAATGTTTCACATGCTTATGTTAATGAATTAGGTGTTCCACAAGGGAGTGTATTGGCACCATTATTGTTTGCAATATATATAAATGATTTGGATAGATATATAATGAAGGATAGTCTATTATCATATGCTGATGATTGTAAAATATTTAAATTAATTACTTGTTATAAGGATCATTTACAGCTTCAGTCTTATATAGACAGCTTTTCTGAATCGTGTTTGAAGAATAACATGCATATTAATATAGAAAAATGTTGTGCTGTTACATATACAAGGAAAGTTCAATACTATATGGACTCATATTATATAAATAATAAGACTATTGAATATAAAAAGTTTTATAAAGATCTTGGAATATGGTTTAATCAGAATGGATCTTTTACAACTCATGTAGATTCTTCGTAATGGACGTTATTTTAATGTTTTTATTAAAATACATTTATTTAAAACACTTGTACTTCCTATAATGGAATATGGCTCAATAATATGGAACTCAAATAAATTATCTCATATAGATAAATTGCAATCAATATACAATAAATTCAGTAATATAATTAATGCAAAAGATGTTTATATAAATTTGTTTCATAGAAGAGTGATCCGTGATATGAAATTTTTTATTTAATCATTCATGGAAAAATTTACTTACATAATTGTATTTCAAAGGTTTTAATAAGAGTTCCTCATGTATATACAAGGAATAAGGATTTATTTAGTATTGATAAATATAAATGTGAAACTTTATATTTGGCAGCATTATATAGATTACCAAATTTTTATAATATCTATTTTAATAATATTGACATATTTTTAGTAGATCTAAAGACATTTATTAAGGAAACAAGAATAACTTTGTCAAATATTTAAAGTTACTCTCTTTATATAATCAGATTGTGAGTAACATTAATCTTTGTGATATTTTAAATTTTAAATATTGTTTTTAATTTTAAATATTGTTTTATTATGTAAACATTTATATTTTCATTTTATGTTATAGGTATTATCTTTCCTTTTATTGTAATGTGCAAATTCTAATTGGCTTTATGCTGTTGTTTAGCACTTAAATAAATGAATTGAATTATCATCATCATCATCATCATCATCATCATCATCATCATCATCATTATTATTATTATTATTATTATTATTATTATTATTATTATTATTATTATTATTATTATTATGTTTCAAAAGGCCTTTATTGTCTCAAAAGAATACAACATTAGTGGTTACATAGTAAATTAACTGCTACAAGTTGATTACAAATTTTAACATTTACATTGTCATTTTGATAGAGTTCTTTCTGAATTTACATGAGCTTAAAACATAGTTCTTGTCTACATATAATATACTGTATTGTCCATTATTTATAACTTTGCTGTTTGTCTGAGCAGGGACCAAGTAGCAAAATATTCGTGCTGGTGATCTGTTTGTCTCTAACTTGAATTTTAATTAACTTATTCTCAAATGTGGCTGGATACAATTCTGGGGTTATTACCCAATATGAACACCCACCTAGTGCACCAAAGTGCATATAAGACAAACATTGAGGCCCTTATGGCTGGTACAGACCTACCTTTGTAAGTCGACATAATTTGTATCATTGTAGTGTTTTGTTTTCTATATTTCCCCTGCAGAATGCATCTAGTCTGCTCCATGGCCTTGCAGTTGAAAATTATATGCTGTAAAGTCTCCTCAGCCACATGGCAAAGGCCACAGAAAGGATCAACTGACCTGTATATTCTTCTGTGATGTAAAAAATATTTAGTAGGTAAAGCATTCAAATTCATTTTAATTATAAAATCTAGGAACTTAGGTTCTAGTTGCCATCTTTTGTATTGCTTGATTAGATATTTGTTTCCTATTTCTAGTACTGATGGGATCTCCTCATTGAGATTATTTTGATATATAAACTTATATATTTCCCAATATTTATACTTTTGCTCAAATTGATCCGGGATTGTTCTTTCTCTCCTGCATTGGTAAATGGTGACTGCCAAAAAACAATCTTTTGAAGAAGGCCTATCTGTAGGTGTTATCTGCTCTAAGTGTTTTAATTTAGGAAATTGAATGAGTATAGCAATTATAGCATTCCTTGTTTTGAATGTTTGAAATGTTTGTAAGCTATGCAACCCCAGTCCATTTGCTATAAGAGGGTGATTTGAAATTGCCACCATCTTTTTCCCCCAGATGAGCTTGCAACATATGGAATTAATGGATGCCATAAATTTTTTTGAAAATTCAACTACAGGCATATAATATGTTATCTTGGTTATTATAAGCTTGTTAATCAGTTGCACCTTTGCATATATGGACAAATATGCCTTTGAGAGTGATTCAGCTATGCTTTTGACTTCCTCTTTGAGCTTGGCTTGGATCTGACATCTCATTCCAGTGGCTCCTAGAAAAAAGAAAAGCCTAGAAATGGAGTAGGTTTTGCTTATTATTATTATTATTATTATTATTATTATTATTATTATTATTATTATTATTATTATTATTATTATTATTATTATTATTATTATTATTATTATTATTATTATTATTATTATCGTTATTGTTATTATTATTATTATTATTATTATTATTATTATTATTATTATTATTATTATTATTATTGTTATTATTATTATTATTATTATTATTATTATTATTATTATTATTATTTCAACAATATTTATAGATTGTTCATGAGTTCATTTGTGTAGTTACAATCAAATGGTCTTTGTTCATAATTTTTGCCATCTGAAGCTTCATTATAGCCTTGATCTTTGCTTGATCAGGGACCATGTGGCTGCTTATATGTCTGGGGGTATGATCAATTTGTTTCTATTTTGTATCTGCATTAGCTTGTTTTGAAATGTTGAAGGGTGTCATCTAGTGTTTTTCCCAATTAGAAATTTGCACCTGATGCACCACAGGGTATACAGTAGAAATGTTGCTGCTCTGATGGTGGGTATTGATTTGCCCTTGTAAGCTTCCATTAATTGTTCAATCCTGGTATTTTTTCCTGTATATGTTATGTATTATGTCTCTTATTTGATTTAGTCATCTACAGTGGTCCATTTAGTGCTTCCATGTTTTTTCTGTTTCATGACATAATCCACAGAAATGATCAATAGGTATGTTCATCCTTCTGTGGAATAGAAAATTAGTAGTTGGTAGTGCATCCAGGTTCATTTTCAGGACAAAATCAAAAAACTTTGGTTTCAATTTCCATTTTTATATTCTTTTATCATTTTTTATTGGTTATTCCTATTATTGGTGTTGCGTTATTGTCTCCATTGTTGTTTATATGTATCAGATTGTATATTTCCCAGTATTTGTATTTCTGTATGTATTGATCTGGGATTTTCTTTTCTATTTTACATTGGTATATCATTAATTCAATATATGAACCCTTGGGTGGTGGCTGTCTGTAGGGGTTATTTGTAGTAGAGGTTTCATTTTGGGAAATTGATTGATTGTTGTGGTTATTACATTTCTAAGTTTTTGTATGTGAAGGATGGTGATATCGTGTAGGCCCAGTCCACCTATATCTGTTGGTTTTCTAAATTTTTTTTATGGAAATTGTGACTGCTTTTCTGGACCAAATGAGTTGATTGCACATTGAGTTTATCTTGGATTTGAATGCCTTGGAAAAATAAATTATTGGTATATAATATGCTATTTTAGTTGTGATTAATCTATTAATCAATTGTATCTTTGAATGTATTGATAGGTATGGTTTGACTAGGGATTTTGTAATTTTTTCAGTTTTTTCTTTCAGTTTGTTCTGTATATAGCATCTCATTCCCGTGCTTCCCATATAAAATGGAAACTCCAGGAATGATCTTGACTTTTCCTTGTATATGGATTCACACTGCCTTCCTGTGTATATGGACCAGGCTGAAGTTTTGGTTGTATTAATTTTAAGCCCATATACTATTGAATAATTATCGATTATCTTTTATAGCTTAGGTATCTGTTTTTTGGAAGTCAGGAAGACCATGATATCATCCATGTAAGTTAGGGATGTTACTTGTTGCACTGTTGCAGGTATGTTGATCCCCTAAAATGTTTGGTTGATCTCATCAATGAGAGAGTAAATGTAGAAGGCAAACAGCAATGCACTAAGGGGGGACCCTTATGATAATCATTGAGTGAGGACAAAAGATGGTGAGTTTCTCCCATTCACCGTGATATGTATTTCACAGTTCACTAAGAGATTTGCTGTTATATATAATAACCTCCTAGGAATGTCTGTCTGTTTTAGCATCTGCAATAGGACTGGAAGTTTGACTGAGTCAAATGCTGATGCTATATTTATTTGATGGGTAGTAGATATGGCTCTATCATGTCTTTTATTACCTTTTCTAGAATTTTTATTGGTAGAGGGCCCATTGAGATGATGATGATGATGATTATTATTATTATTATTATTATTATTATTATTATTATTATTATTATTATTATTGTTGTTGTTGTTGTTGTTTATTATTATTATTTTATATGTCAAAGCGTTGATCGGGAAGAGAATCCGGCCAGGGGCCAGCTGCTATGCTAACCACTAGGCCACCAATGCTTGACTCCTTTATTATTTATTTTTCTGTTATATTTTCTTTATTTTTCAAATGAATTCTATTGTTTACTTAGTAATTTAATAATGTATCCATTGTTTATTTGTTATACATTTTTAATTATAAAATATATTTAATTTTTAGTAAAAATATGTTATAAAACTTTATATTTTTAAATTGAAAAATTATAATGTTTCTATTTTTTTTTTCATGCTCCAATATTTTATTGGAATTAATAAAGGTATGTAGTTTTTTCACTTTTAAGTTAATACAATCGATATTTTTTAAATAACGTGTTTGCTTTCTGCTGTTATTATTATTTGTTTATCTGGAATAAATTATTAATATACCATAGGGAAATAACGTTTTAAGAAATTACAGCGATTTTTATAGAGTATACAAGATGTTTTAAACACACATTAAATTTAGCTTACATATTAAAAACATATACATATTAAAGTTATAAACAAATGTACTATCAATATATGTAGTTTATCGATAGGTGGTTTTATTATTACATTAGTATACTGATATTAAATTTGTATATAGAGCATATTATATACTTAGTAATTATATGTTGGATTATCACAAATCTTCAGACACATATATTATGTATAATGTATCCACGCACGGGTGCATTTACATTTATACATTGCTTTCTTCCTTATTCCTACTCAGGTATAGTTTAAAATTTGTCTTTATTTATATATTTAAAAGGCTTGTGGCATAACACTTAATATATACAAAAAAGATTTAATTGTAAAAAAAAAAAAAATTCCAACGTGGAGAAGAATTCAACAAAAGATTTGCTAGGTTCTATTCAAAAGTTGACCCTTAAGACGTTAAATAAGCAAAGAAATAGTAATTTTGTAAAGTTAGTACTTCATTTTTTGATCAGGATGCGTATATGAAAATAGTTGTTCACTATATTTTGTATGTATTGCAGTAAATTTGACTCGCATTTTGGTATTCTTTAAAGTTATCATTAACTTTTTGATGCATTGAGTAAGCAAAAGAAATCTCTCTTTTAAATAGGTTTTATTCCGTTTTTTTTTATATTAATTAATTGCTCTAATTAAACGTTTAATAGTTTTCCTAATTGATTGAAACATGTAATAAATGAAACAAATACCAAAACCTATATTTTTACTATTTTAAATTTACATCTAAAAAATTTACAATTTTTTATTTTTAACTTATAAGGGACTTGAACATAGATTTTCAAGCTTCCTTCAGCTATTTGCTGCTACACTACTGTTACACATAACCACACGTGGAAAAATAAATGATCTTCAATGTACATATTTTGAATGGCATCAACAAGAGATTTGGACATTCCATCATCAATTTTTTAATAATGTGGATGACTAAAGAGTTCGAGAGTGGAGAGGACTGAAGCTTGCCCATTAAAGTTTGAGAGCACTGGTTATAACCAACTGATGAGTGCTGGTTAAGTATAAAAGGTATATATTGGAGATCATTCATCTTTTTCACATGTATGTGGTCATGTGTATCAGTTGTATAAGATGAAATGGATGACTAAAGAGAGCTTGAAAATTTGGGTTCAAATCCCCTCTAATTACATCTAACTTAAGTATATATACTAAATACATTACAGATTCAGCCTGCATTTTTTCTATCCCTCTTCTGTCTATTTAAATGGTCTCAAGGTCCTATATATATGAGGGATCAGAATGACTTATGGTCAGCATGGGTATGACAACAAAATTGGCAAATAAAAGCTTTGGACATGCCAACATTAGATTTTCAATGATACGGACAGCTGATAGTGGAGAAGATTGAAGTCTGTCTATTAAAGTTTGAAGATTTGCTATCTTAATATGAACTGAGTACTGATTATATATATGTGGAAGATTATGATCTGGACCCACTGATGAGTGCTGATTCAGCATGAAATACATATATTGAAAGTCATTTATCTTTTTTACATGTATGTGCTCATATGTATTGGTTGTATGAAATAGCTAAGGGAAACTTGAAAGTCTGTGTTCAAATCCCTTATAAGTTACATCTAAAACTCCGAATATATGAAAATTGTACTTATATTCAATCAAATCTTTTTAGTTTGAAAACAGTTACATAATTTTGTTTTTCTCTTTAAACAAAAGATTTCTTAAAAAAATTAACAGTTTTTTAATTAATTCATAAATTGTAAACATTCTTTAAATACCAATTAAAATACAATTAAGGATTTAGAATAATTAGATAATGTTATGCCCATATATATATATTACATCTGTGCCTGATGTTTAATCCTATTCATAAGAATATTTGAATATCACATGATGTATAGGTGCTGAACTGAGTTCAGATCTCTATGACTATGCAAGCAAATGGGCTTGAAGTGAACACATTATGTTTTGAACTCATAGCTTTATAGTTAACTAAATAGTTAAAAGATGGCTGCTGGAGGATTGCATTAGATCCTAAGATCTATATGCACTGCTCTTAGATTCAAAGCTCCCCACTGATGAGAGCCATTATCTAGAAACTAGTCTGGGATATTGGATGAATAGGACTAGATAGGAATTTTATGCATAAATCTTCTTGCATCCATTGACTACTTTGTATTAATATTTAAATATGTCTAAATAAAACAATTTATTGATCTTTTCTTTTCTAAACAATTCAATTTATTCTATATATTTCTATATTCGTTCTTTCTTTTAATTAAACAATTTTATAGATCATTAAGTGATGACTTCAATATATAGACTTTTGAAACATTTCATAATTTTGTAGCAATAAGTTTGTCTATACAAAACTCAGTAATTTGAAGTTATAGACAACTCAGTTAATCATTCTAATATTGCTTAATTAATGTGTATGAAACAAAAATCCTTATCAATTAACAATTGGTTAACTTTTGCTAGGTGTGGGTTTTTCTAAGGAAAGATACTAGAAAGACATTTGACCTACATTCTTCTATTTAAACAGGCTTTATGTATAAAATGTATATGTGTTATCTGTTAATGTATATATACATACATTGATTGCAGGAAGTTACAAGTAAACACATCCTTACGTATTTATTTATGTATAGTCACTAATGCATATGTGTATGAGTTCTGCCTGGTTTGATGCAGAGCTTAAAGTCCATTTCTAGTGAGCTGTGGTCTTACATTTTATATGGACATCTTGAGGAATAAATAATTTAATTGTTACCACTATTTATAAGTATTGGAATCAGGAGATTATACACACAGAGGCAAAACTTTTTATACAATAGTGACACTCAGTGCAAGCCAAAGTAATCAATGGATGCAAGAAGGTTTGTGCATAAAATTTCTATCTAGTGCTTATTTATCCAATATACCCAGACTAATTTTTAGCTTGTGGCTTTTGTCAATGAGAAGTTTTGGATCTGAGAGCACTGCATGTAGATCTTAGGATCTAATGCAGCCTTCCACCAGCCACTTTTTACCTTTTTGGTTAACTATAAAGCTTTGAGTCCAAAATGAAGACAGAATAATGTTTTAAATTCAAAGCCATATGCTTGTACAGTCATATAACATCTAAACACAGTTTGTATAAGCATAAAGAATGGTTGATCATGCAATGTTTAGTGGATTAATATCAATTCTGTCCAATAGGATTATGGTGACTATGGTTATTAAAGAACCAAAAACACTAAAAAGTATGGGTGCTGAACTAAGTTCAGATCTGTATGACAATACAAGCTAATAAACTTAGCTTGAAAACATAATTGTGTTTCCATTTTGGACTCAAAGATTTATAGTTAGCTAAAAAAGTAAAAGGTGGCTGTTGGAGGGTTGCATTAGATTCTAAATCTAGGTACAGTGCTCTCAGTTCCAAGTTCCTCATTGATGAAAGTCACAAGTTCAAAACTAATCTGGGAATATTGAATGAGTATATATTAGAAAGGAATTTTATAAATTAACCTTCTTGCATCTATTGATTACTCCAGCTTGCACTGAGTGGCACTACTGTATAGAGAGTTTTGTTTGTGTAAATATAAAAAATGATCAATTTTGGTGGTTTAATCAGAGATTATCGGTATAATTATATAGTACATGAATGGTAGCTGTTTAATTAGTATAATAATTATATATGCATATATATTGAAGTTGTATACTGTATATATACTATGTGTATTTACGGAGTGTCTCCAATATTATTACATATATATATATGTGTGAATCTAGACATTTATACTGTAATTATAATTATATTCGCTTTGTAGTCTATTAAGATCATGCCAGAAAGATTTAAATAAAAGTATATATATAATGATGACTCATATTAATTTGAATAATTTATAATCTCGGAAACATTTAAATTTATTAAATACTTGAACAAAAAAGTGATACGTTCATTTTAAAAGGACATTTTTTAAGAGTATTCTAAGAGAATTTTTAATTAAATATAGTACTTTTTCTAATTCCTTTTTGTTTACAAACTTTGATTTATAGATTTAATTTATTAAATTAAAAAAAAAAGCTTGAGTTCCAGTTTTTAAAATTTAGTTCAAAAAGACAAATTTAATATGTCCAGATAAAAGTCACATAAAAAGAAGTCACGTGGTTATGCAAAAGAGTTGTTACTGATTTACATTTTTTATTATTCTTTGCAGATGACGCTTATTTGAATTTATTCAAAATAAAACAATATGTCTCAAATCAATATTAAAAAAAAGGAAAAACTAACTGTACGAGAAAATATATATACTGCTGATTAGAATGAAGCAATTATTATCAAATTATTTGAATTAACTTTTTTCTTTTAAGGAAAGAGAAAAATAATAATAAACAAAATCTTAGTATTATAATATTTACTGAGGCTATAACCTCGATAATATGCGTATAAAATGCGATAGTAGGGACCTCTACAGGTGTTTTAACCACAATGTGAGTTTAATAAATTTATAATTACAACTTTAAATTACTGTAATAGATTTCTTAGTATTATAAGAAAAATTATTTCAGGAAAAGAAAAAAAAATAGAACATTTACTTAAGAGAGAGGTGACATCAAATGTATGGAAGAGTTCTAAAAAGAATTATGTAGTAATAAATAAGACAATAACATCCTCTACAATTTCATCTCTAGTTTAATAAATGATTAATAATAGTCATTACGATATTTATTTAAAGTGGGTGGTGTCAAAGATGTGGGTTGAGTTAATTTAATACTTGTAATTCAAAATGTAATTATTTAATATAGATAAATATTTTTTAATATATAAGGTATATGAGCACAGACTTTCACACGACTCACCACTCTCCACACTATCTCATAACACTGATACACTTGAACACATATATGTTGAAAAGATAAATAATCACCAATATACATATTTCATGCTAAACCAGCAATCATCTGTTGTTCCAGATTACCATCTCTACACATATATGCTATAAGTGCTCAGATATATATATTAAGATAGTCAATCCTCATACTTTAATGGACAGGCTCCAATCTTCTACACACTCCAACTCTTCAACCATCCATCCAATTGAAAATCTGATGATGGAATGCTCGAAGGCCACCCTGAGGCTGAGATTCTTGTCACACCCATGTTGAACAAAGGTCAATCTGAACCCCACATGTACAGGACATAATCCATTTAATACATATGCAAGAATGGGCAGACATTTTTACAAGGTAATAACTGAAACACAGGCTTATTCTATACCTGTGTCTATATATGTAATATATAGGGTATATGAGCACAGACTTTCAGATGACCCATCATTCTCCACTCTATCTAATAATACTGATACACTCAAGCACATATATGTTGAAAAGATAAATAATCACCAATATACGTATTTCATGCTAAACCAGCAATCATCAGTTGTTCCAGATTACCATCTCTACACATATATGCTATAAGTGCTCAGATATATATTAAGATAGTCAATCCTCATACTTTAATGGACAGGCTTCAATCTACTCCACACTCCATTCAATTGAAAATCTGATGATGGAATGCTCAAAGGCCACTCTGAGGCCAAGATTCTTGTCACACCCATGTTGACCTAAGGTCAATCAAATCCCTCATGTACAGAACATATTCAATTGGATGGATGGTTGAAAAGTTGGAATGTGGAGTAGATTGAAGCCTGTCCTTTAAAGTATGGGGATTGGCTATCTTAATATATATCTGAGCACTTATAGCATATATGTGTAGAGATGGTAATCTGGACCAACTGATGATTGCTGGTTTAGCATGAAATACATAGGTTGGTGATTATTTATCTTTTCAACATATATGTGTTCAAGTGTATCAGTGTTATGAGATGGTGTGGAGATGGTGGGTCATGTGGAAGTCTGTGCTCATATACCCTATATCTTACATATATAGACACAGGTATATAATAAGCCTGTGTGTTTCAGTTATTACATAGTAGAGATGTCTGCCCATTCCTTGTATGTGTACTAAATGGATTATGTCCTGTACATGAGGGGTTAGATTGACCTTGGGTCAACATGGGTGTGACAAGAATCTCGGCCTCAGGGTTGCCTTTGAGCATTCCATCATCAGATTTTCAATTGGATGGACGGTTGAAAAGTTGGAGTGTGAAGTAGACTGAAGCCTGTCCATTAAAGTATGAGGATTGGCTATCTTAATATATATCTGAGCCCTTATAGCATATATGTGTAGAGATGGTAATCTGGACCTACAGATGATTGCTGGTTTAGCATGAAATACATATATTGGTGATTATTTGTCTTTTCAACATATATGTGTTCAAGTGTACCAGTGTTATGAGATAGTGTGGAGAGTGGTGGATCATGTGAAAGTCTGTGCTCATATACCCTATATATTACATATATAGACACAGGTATATAATAAGCCTGTGTGTTTCAGTTATATTTTTTATAAAATAAAGATATATATGAGAGATAGCGACCTGGACCAACTGATGAGAGCTGGTTCAGCATGAAATGCATCTTGGGGGTCATTTGTCTATTATTGTATCTTTATTTATATGAATTTAAAAGAATATGTGGCAATATCAAGGTTATTTAAGTCGGAAAAAGAAATGTGAATAACTCCATGTGTTGTGTGTTTAATTTTTAAAAATCAGATATATTAATCTTTAATTGAGTTTTGAAGTTTATATCTGCATTAGAGACAATCACTAAATTAACATGAAAAGCAGACTGGCCATGTGTTCGAACCAGGCAACCCCAGGATTGTATGCCCTGAGACCAATGACTGTAAGAGAAAGATCAAAGAGGCGTACTTTATTGTTTGCGACAACAATTCTATCAATAGACGTGACACGTGTTTTTCCATTTCAAAAAAATGATCAAACTGATTTGTATTTACATTTGCATATTTGTTATTTAATTACACTACGTAAAGATTTATTACGTTCGTCGGCCATGAATATGAGGGCAAACCTCGAAAGCACTTGGCCCATTTAATAGTTTTATGCGAAATTTGTTTTGTTTATTTGGAAGCTTCTTCGTCAGCGAGTTAATCGTTTTTAGGCTAAATGATTAATAATAGTCATTACTGTATTTATCTAAAGTGAATGGTGACAAAGATGTTGGTTGACTTAATTTGACACTTGTAATTCAACATGTAACTATCTAACTATTTAAAGGAAGTAATGAGATTTTAACTCTTATGAATAAGAGAAAAATTTCAGTAAATAATAAAATCATTATTGATATTTTATAAAAACAAGTAACAAAATAGAAAAATTGTTGGTAAATGTATATATCAAATGCCTAAATGATAACTAAGTTTCAGATGATTGGAAGAAGTGATGTTTAAGAAATGTGATAAAGATGTTAAAAATTACAGGGCATTAGTCTTGCACCACAATTTTTTTGCAAGAAACTTTAGATTCAACCTTGTGTGAGAGTGGTGTAGTGAAAATTACATTACAGAAATATTCGCCATTATTGTATAATCCCTATTCTAATGAATGATTAACAATAATTATTAATAGAATTTAAAAGTAGTTTTAGCACAGTGAATCACATCTAGGCATCAAGAGAAATTATAGAACTGACCCATGAATAGGAATTGGCATCATGCTTTGGATTTTTAAATTATTTTTAAAAAGAGATTTTATTCTATAAGCATTTATTCAGTGGTTAAAGCATTGAAATATCAAAATATATAGACCCAAGATATTGTCATATTTTGAAGAGTATTTACCAGAATTTATCAGCAGTGATTATTAGATTACATAGTGCTCCTAAAAAAATTAATAATGAAAAGAGTTTATGATAGGATGATTTCAGATATAAAACTTTACACAGCAGTTTCTTAGGAAGTATTTTGTGGATTAAAATGGAAAGGTCCAGGAAGTAAACATAACTAATTAGATTGTCTATGAGGCAATTTTCTCCTTCATTAAACCATCTATCAATCTTTTTCTATTATTCTTTTTTTACTAGCCAAAGTTACTTTCAATGTAATAAAAAAATTATATTGAAAGCAACTTTGGCTAATTCAAAGTGTATATATTCTCATCGAAGAAGCTTTAGAGCTGAATTTGTGACTTTAAATAGTAACTTCTGAAAATCTAACTCGGGGGTCCCCAACCTTTTTGCACTTAAGAGCACATTCTATAATACTGGCCAGGTGGCAGGCACCAATTATTTTTTCAATGTAAATTTATAGTTGGATAGTATTAATAATACACATAATGTACAAAAAAATATTTATTTACGCTGTAAAAATATAATATGCCCTACAATTTGATTACAATATAATACAATAATTTATAAGAAATTTTAAAAATTAAATTTATTTGTATCAGATAAATAATTTTTTATCATATTACGATAGCGGCGGGAACACATAAAATGGTCTGCGGGCGCCATGGTACCCATGGGCATAGGGTTGGGGACCCCTGATCTAACTCCATATAGCAAAGTTAAAACTCTGTATATTTTTATAATTAGTACAAAATAAGTATAAAATAATTGTATACAAATAGTATCATGAATTTAACTCTTACCTTAAGATTAACTAATTGTAATTAATTAAATTTTAGTCAGAAAGTTATTTTAAAAACCTTTAAATAGTAACCAATGGTATATTGAGACAGTATAGCCATTTCCCAAGCCAATATTAGTAAATAAAGCAAAAGTATACTAAAAATATTATCTTCAATAGTGTACCCGCCCCATCGCCGGCTTCCTTACCGAAAGCCCAGTAAAGTCACGTCCTTTATATCTGGACGCTTTTGCCATATTCCTATGGTGACATTCTCATGTTTTGGTTGATGGTTCACTTCTATGAACCTGCTGTGTTCTTGCATCTGGGGAATTACATAATGTTCTGTGAAGATAATTTCAAACACATATACACGTACGCTTTATTTATTTTATACGTAAATTCGGATTGAATCCAAGTAGTAGGCACCAGGAGAACTTTTATAAGAGTCCGCCACGTATGTGCATAAGCTCACTCAACTATCACAAAACATGCCTGTGCACCACTCCAGTCGGAAGCAAGAAACGAACACAGCCAATATCATCTTTCAAATTACATCGTATATGTGATCTTTCAATCACGATCAATCAGACTTATCATATGAGGGCCCGCCCTATATCCCACAGAATAAATTAATCAACACTTAATATTAATCTAAGAAAGCATAATAAACATAAACATAAATATAATCAAATCCCAACACCAAAAATATCAAATGCATCCATTCATATACAAACAAATTTGATCGCTCCAGCACTCATTCCCTATTATATAAATTTATGTTGAAATTCCAAGCAATTAATAACAAAAAATACTAGTTAAATAAATGTTTTATTTTAATCTGTTTACTAACAATTCATGCAGGTATATGACCGGCAAGCCGAGACAATTTAAATATAGATTTCAAGGTGACTTCGCACATATTTTAAAGAATGTTAATCCGTAGGCAAACTTATTTGGTTAGGTTCTCAAATTGTTCATTAATGGTCATGAGTAACTTTATCATTTTAGCTTAATGTTTTAATAGTTCTTGTTTTTAAAGTTATTTTACTTTGGTGCATAAGTGAATACGACAATTTAAAGATAGCTACCTGTGGAACGTAGAAAAGACTGTAAGAGGGATCCTGAGCAATGATTTCTTCTTTAACAAAGCATTCTGGCAATTTGCAAGATCTCAAAAGCGTGTGTGGTCCTTATGTGAAGTTTCTCCGGTGTTATGAGCATCCTAGAGGCAATCAGCTGAGCTGGACACGGAGGTCCGGTGGTCAAGCCGCGAATTTTATGTTCAGCAACGCATCTCCGTTATATTTCTACATGAAAGTTAGATTTTATTTCTTCTAATTCTAATTTTTTAATAATCCTTAAAAGCGCTGTCCGGCCTTTTTGATCTCTTCCTTCCCACCCTTACACCTTGAATTTTTTCACCCAATCACTCCCATGCACCTGTGAGTCCCTTCATCTTATAAGTCCATCGAGTATTAACTCAATTCAGTGATTTCTGGGATCGTTTGCACCACTTTGGAATCTAACTCAATTTGACCATTTTTTCAGGTATTGTTTCACTGGAGACAGAAGTCTGAGTTGTACAATAGCAGTGTACACTTTTTCTCACCTCTGTTTCTAAATTCGGCTTATTTTATCTAGGCATACCAACGCATATCCTGCCTATTGTTTCAACTTCTCTAATTTTACATTTACTAATTACCCCCATTTAAAATAATTTTAGATCGCTTGGAATTTCAGAACATATTGCAAATTAATTAATTCATTTTCCCCTTTTGTTCAAAATGATTCAAATGATTTAATAAAAATGTCAAACTTGCGTTCAATCATTCATCTTTCTTTATTTAATTAAAAAAATGCAAAAAAAACTTACAACTAATGATTACAGATTTATTCTTAAAAAAAAAACAAAATAATAAAAAAAACTCTTTTACTTTTTTATTTCAATAAATTTGACAGGTACTCTTATATAGCTGCGATAATGCTTTAGAAGTGGCTGTTTCTCGTTTATTATTAAAGCAAGACCGCTTTTTTAAAAGTTTTGTTCCTGTCATTCATTTCGTCAATTGAATATATGTTTAATATAACCTCATATGCCTGGGTCCAAATCCCATGTAACGCTATTCTGTTACAATAGTTTATGAGAACTTGAAGAATAGAAGATTTTAAGAAATAGTTTTAAGACTACAAGGGTTTCATCATGTACTGTCTTAATCAGGAGTTCATCAAGGTTAAGTCTGGTTTTACAATAGGCAAAACTCTCTCCATACAGTAGTGCCACTCTAAGCAAGACAGAGTAATCAATGGATGCCAGAAGGCTTGTGCATAAAATCCCTATCTAATGCCTACTCATCCAATATCCCCAAACTAGTTTCTGGCTTATGGCCTTCATCAGTGAGGAGCCTTGGATCTGAGAGCACTGCACCTAGATCTTAGGATCTAATGCAACCCTCCAGCAGCCACCTTTTAACTCTACATAACTACAAAACTATGAGAATAAAAATGAAAACACAGATATTTTCAATCTAAGCTCAGTAGCTTATATAATCATATGAGTCTGAACTCACTTTATAACAACAGTTATGAGCAAGAATGGAAGATAGTAATCATGTGATGTTTTAAGTCTGTTTTCTGTGGTAATGAATGAATTTCACCTACTAATGCATATTATCTGCAGGGTTGGCCATTCAGCCTTAAATGATATCTAAATATCAATAATTGTATATAAATTTAATTAAAATAGTATATTATCATGTGATATTCTAATATAGAATATAAATATTACATGTTTTATATGTGCGTATGCATACTTTGCATTAAAATATAATAAAACAATGCTAAATGAATGATATTTATTTGGAATTGATTATTAGAATTTAATTTCTATAATTAAAATGAATGCTGGAGCACCTATTTGAAGAAGCTAAAGTCACATTATGTCAAGATAAGTCAAATCATTAATTGGAAGTTGGGGGATGTAAAAAGAGAATAAAATTTAGGATTATTTTATGGGATTCCATGATTTTTATTTCTATAGTAGTTCCCAATGTGGGACGGGGGGGGGGGACTATTTGATTTTTAAGGGGAGGCATTTTGAGAATGATTTATTAACAGTGAATTTTTTTGAGCTAATAGTAGTGAATTTAAAAGCATGTAAGCTAAGAATGTTTTTTAAATATCCCTCTTTTCATATCATTTTGTTGTTTTCAGATTATTTTCTGTTTAGGTAAATAATCTTTAAATAATCTTTACTTCTTACCTCTCCATTTTTGCTTAGAGCAAATGAAGTGGCTTGAAACTCTATTGTACTTCAACTGTCCTGTCGTTAATGGCCTTATGTCACTGGGAAGGGGAGGGCTTGGATTTTAGAGATGTTTAGGTGGGGCATGGTCAAAAAAAGGGTTGGAAACCATTGATATAGAGCATTTGGAATTTTATTTATTACATTAAAATTGGTTTCTAAACAATATTTTAAGTATAATAACCTATAAAGGGAATAATAAATCTGTTTATGAAGTGGAAAGTCTACCGCATATGCTGCTAAATTTTAACAAGATATCTTTCATCTTCTTTCACCTAGTCAAACATCTTCATATTTCAAGAACCTGCTTGTGAATGAAAACACCCAGATGATATTTCATGTAATTCGTAAAATTAGCATAGTGTTTTAAAGAATTGTGTTACAACAAAATTTTATTATTCACAATTTAATGAGCTGTTTCAAAATATTAGAGAAAACTTTTATATACCAATTATATGCTGCTTGAAAGAAATGAATCGGCAAGTATGCTCTGCATATCAGTTAAAACAACGGAATTTAAATTAATATCTCTGTCTTGTAAATATATATTAATTTTAAATACATTTTAAAGCAAATGCTAATTAACTTTTCAAAATATTGTAAGAAAATTTAATTGTGAAGGATAGTTTTAAAATATATATTTATATGCTTTCATTTTATCTGCTCTTAAATTGTTATAAGTGCTCATTGCAATCAAATAATCTTTAGTTTTCAAATTATTGTTTTTTTATACTTCAATGAGAAGTTATTAAACACTAACTTATTTAAAAAATAATTTTAAAATTTGTCTTGAATAGAAAGATTTCGGTTTTATTCTCCACGATAATTATAATGGAATTATGATTTCATAATTAAATTATTTATTGATTATAACAGTTGCTATTCCGTTTATATATAATTGCAAAAGCAACATTTGAAATGAAAAATTCGAAAGTTATTTAATTTTGCATCTGTGAATATTTAATTTTTTATCATTACTCCTTAAGATATAAATAAAACAAAACGTAGAGTTCTGCTATAACAAGCTTTATTGTTAAATGCCAGCTAAACAAAGTATTTAAAAATCTCTGACTTCAAAGCCACTCCTTATCCTCAGACCAATGGTTTCATGCTTTGGCACTCCTCAGTGAGACGTTAAAGTAGTTTCAGGCACCAGATCTAAAAATACCAAGCCAAAGCCAGGATTTATCTAAAAGTTAACTATTAAGTAGAAAATGTGAAATTTTTAGACATCTAAATGTCTTCAAACCAGCTATCTAACTTAAATAGCTATATGGGGTAAGAGATCTTCAGCCAAACTATATATTAATAGCTGTAGCAAAACATAGTTTTCTTTCTCATTTCTCTTTTAAGAAAGGAGAATACATTTATTGTATTCTCATCGATCATCAAAAATTTTATAAAGCTCTGAATATAATTCAAAACAAAATATCAAAGTTTGTTGACGATATGACTTCAATATTTTTAGTGCAAATTATTTAGTACTTTTACCATCAAAATTATTATTTTGATTATATAATTTTTATATACCTTAATGCAAAAATAATGAATATTTCTGTAGTGTAATTTTCACTACACCACTCTCACAAGCAAGTAGGAACTGGTTTCTACCCACTTTTAACACCTCATGGAAAGGATGTAAACATATGACCAAAGACATGTAAAAATATATATGATTCCCCAAGTGCTGAAGCAGCACTCATCAGTTGGCCCAGACCACAACCTCTTACACATATCTTTATCATTGTTATTGTATATATATATATATGATAAACAAAACAAGTTATATATCATTGTTATTGTATATATATATATATGATAAACAAAACAAGTTATAAATTTTTTAACTTGCTTTTAGCTTGCATTTTATGATCACTAGATGAAGCTTTACCAATAGATACTAACAATCTTTTGTTTAGTTAAACACCAAGAGAGATAGAATTCAATATCTATTTCATTGTCTCCACCTTCAGATCAGCTGGTTTCAAGCTAGTTGACTCATGTCAGTGAAGGGTAGAGATAGAATTCAATATCTCTTTCACTGTCTCCACCTTCAGACCAGCTGGTTTCAAGCTAGTTGGCTCATGTCAGTGAAGGGTAGGGACTAGATCTAGTTTCTAGTCCCTACCCTAAACCAAACATGCAGGGTAACTTATAAATTATTTAAAAATATTAAAAAATATTGATTAATAAAAATGTTAGATACTTGTGCATTATCCTGTGGCAGATGATTTCTTTTAAATATACAGTTTCAGGGGCATAAATAAATGCTAAAAAAACAAAATGGTTGTTCAAGTAGCAGTTGTATTTAATATTTCCTTTTTATTATAATAATATTACATTTCTATTTTTATATTAATACAAACAATAAAGTGGAAATATTATAATTAATTATAATTAACAATAATAAATAAATGATAAATATTATGTGTAAATGCCGATGTCTATGCACATTAAAACAGTGATCAGATATGCTCTTCCTTCTTTATAAATAATGAAATGTTTTGTTTGCATTATTTATAAAGTGTAAATGAGGATATTTGATTACTGTTTTAATATATATAGACCTTAGCATTTACATATCTCATTTACCTTTTATTTACTATTGTTAATTATAATTAATTATATTATTTTCACTATATTTATTTATTATTCAGCAATATTACTAAATTCATCACTTCCTTTATTTTGCTGTAATATGTTATATAAATGCAATTTATCAATTCAACTTTGAACACATTTATGCAAAAACCTTTTATTATACATATATGATTACACAATCTTATATTTCAACTGCCCTGCAGTCTTCTTCAGACTCACTTTTACTTTTATTTTTTAAAAAAAATAAAAAATAAAAAAATAAAAGTAAAATTCATTCTGAAAAAGACTGAAGAACTGTTGAAACATAAGATTGTGTATGTATAATATATACAATAAATGGTTTTTGCTAAAAAGTGTTCAAAGTAGAGTGAATAAATTGCATATATATTTATTATTATTTTTTGTATTAATATAAAAAATAGAAATACAAAATTATCATAAAAAATGTAAATATTAAATACAACTGCTACTTGTACACTCATGAAAGTGGATATATTTTTTAAAAAAATCATCTGCCAAGTTTCATAAACAGGATAACACATAAGTACCAAGTGGTGTTATTTAAATGCTTGTAATTTTCTCATGAGATTTTGTGAATAAAGAAAAAATGATACTAGCTTTGTGTACAACACACTTATGAAGATGGTGAAGCTGGGTTAGAGGTGTGTAAATTAAATAAATATTTATGTATACAGAAGTAACAATAGTTTAAATTACAGTTTAGATTTGATATTTTAATGATATTAGATGAATTAGATAGATAACCGTGTACAGAATATCAGGGTAAGTTCAGAATCTGATCCATCTTATTCCAAGTTTGAACTTTTATCCAGTGTTGTCCAACATAAAGTATTAAAAATTCATTATCAATTGCTGAAACTAAATTTATCAGCATTCATTCAAGGATAAAATATTCCTTCATTTTATTATTAAGAAATAAAGTTTAAAGTAAAACTTGAGAAATATTTGAATGCAATATCCATAGCTTCTCATTCTCTATTCTTCTCAACTTCTCCATCCATTATATTTTTACACAGCAAATAATTAAGTCCAGATTCCAATATATATATATATATAATAAAACAAACATACTTGGATAATATTCCAATATATATATATATATAATAAAACAAACATACTTGGATAATATTTAAAAAGAAAAAGAAATACAAACTCTTCAGTATGGAAGTGCAAGCAAGAGTAATCATTGGATGCAGAAAGGTTTGTGCATAAAATCTCTAGCTAGTGCTTACTCACTCAACATCCCCAGATTAGTTTCTAGCTTGTAGATTTTATCAGTGAGAAGCTTTGAATTTGAGAGCACTGCATCTAGATCCAAGGATCTAATGCAACCCTCCATCAGTCACCTTTTGCCTATTTGATTAACTATAATGCCAGGATCTGAAGATAAAAACACCATAATGTTTCCAACCCAAGCTCATTTTCTTGCACAGTCATATAGATCTGAACTCAGTTTAGCATCTATACATTTTGGTGTCTTTGATTTTTCAGAAACCACAGTCACCATTATCCTATGGCAGGATAGATATAACACCATCAAAACATCACATGATCACCATTTCATATGCATGCTGTTAATAAAAATACTAAACTCTCCATACAGTAGTTCCACCAAGTCCAAGCTGTCATAATCAATGAATGAAGAAAGGTTTGTGCATAAAATGTCTATTTAGTGCTTACTCATTCAACATCTCTAGATGAGTAGGTATTAGATAGGGATTTTAGTCACAAACCTTCCTGCATTCATTGATATGAAAGTTTGCACTTGGTATGAAGAGTTTGGTACTCTTATTAATGGCATGCGTAAGCATATGAAATGGTGATCATATGATGTTTTGAGAAAAAAAACACACACACACACACATATATATATATAGCATATTTTTCTTTTTTCAAAACAATCATATAAAATAATTTTTTTAAAATAAATTAACTTATTATGACTTAAACATTATTTTTTTAAAAATAAACACTAATTCTGCATTACAATTTATATATATATATATTGTACCAGTCAAAACATGTTTATCCATCTAACATGAGCTGGAACTCACAAAATGTACTTCAAACCCAGTCAAGCCTGAGCTTTAGGTCAAGGACCAGTCTGGATTCGAACCCAGTCTCGAAGCCCCAGATCTAGCACCTAATGAATAACATAATAGTGAGGGCACATGAGAATTAATTTTAAATCTGGCCGACTAGCAAAGCTGAGCAAAACAATGAGACATCTATTAACTATGACTAAACTAAAATATATATAAGCATGGCTGTAATATGTGAAAGTGGAGAAAAGAGGAATTCGAACTACTCAAATAAGTTAGACAATAAAAATATAGTTTAATATAATAACAAATTATTTACATACATTTATAAATTAAGTATATACATTAGTATGTGCGTGAATGAGCAAGCGGTTTACCAAGCAATAGAGGATTACATAGTGTCATTCACACTATTATTTCTCATATGCTCTTTATTAGATAAAAAAATATATTATAAATAAGCACACATCTTTGGTGAGTCCAATATTAAGATGCCAATTAATTAGTAGAAAGAAGTTATGTAATATTGCCATTAACGCTTTGATTTATGGTTCTAAAACATGGTGACTAACATTATTACTTCGAGGAGCATTCTGAGATTTATTACAGATATAATACAAACTATTTTCATGCCACCGAGGTTGTGAGAATAAATAAAATACATTTGAAAGCATATTTGATCATATGACAAAATACTTAATGAAACTTCTTTTAATTATTTAATTAGCGCTGGTAAGAAGAATGCTTTATTGTCCCCAAGACAAATAGATACTCTTAAATACAGGAATAAGTTATGATGGTGGGATTGTATAATAAAACTAAAATAATATTAGTAATTAATCTAGCTAGTAATAGTTGGCATTTATATATATTTTGAGCAGAGCGCAATTTTAATATTATTACAGCACTAAAATTAGGTCATAAGAAAAAGAAATAATAATAATAATATGAAGAAGTTTGTGATACTGACATAATAGCCAAAAGAATAGCTAAGAGGAAATGGTCATGCTTCTTGATGAGAACGATGTCTAAGCCCCCCTTCTTGGGAAGTGCTTAGAGAAAAGTGGATAGGCATGGCATGGCCCAAACTTTTGCTGGTATAACTGACATGAGAGGCCCTTTATTTACGAAGAAGTGAATATGCATAGCATGTGCCAAACTTACGGGATCACCACCAGAGGCATTTTATATGGAATAAGTCCCCATGGGAAAGGACATAATGAGAAATTTATGGGTTCAATCTTGTCATAACCCCCAGATTAGAAGACTAGAAGCATGTAATATATATATATACAAAGATAGCCAAATGTCAGTAACGCAGTAATGATAAATGTCACTAATGACTTTGAATAAATTTTAATGCTTTAAAATAAATGACCCTTGTTTGAGTACTATAATTTAGACAAATAATGTGCTATGCAGTTATAATATATATATATAGAGAGATTTACATTTCATTTACTTAAAATATACTTGATTTTATTTAGCAAAAGTAACATTAAGATTTACCCTCTTCCCTTTCTGTTATTTAAAATAAATCAATCCCACCTTCAGTTGATTTTACAGTATGTAAAAATAAAACTAGCAGTTATATATAGAAAACAATTAATAAGCCACCCTTTCAGAATTGAATAATATTTATTAAATAAATAAGGTTTCAAAGCGTTAATTAGCCTAAGCTCTGAATTCACCCTGGGTAGAAAATCCAAAGTTAAAACAAATATATATATTTTTTATACTAAACTATAAATAAAATGTTGACTTGAAAAACAATCTGGTGAGCATATTAATTAATAATGCATTATGTTTTAAAAGGGGACATTAATAACTTGCTTCATGAAGGTTTACTTAAAAATGACAGAAAATATTTTTATAAATTAAGCTTGCCAGTTTGCTTGAGATTGGCAAATTAATAATACAAGCATACATATAAAAACAAGTAATAAAAACTATAAATAAATGACCGCACCAAAGTTAAGGAAAGTTAAGAGCATATGAGAGAAAATTAGATTTATAAAATCATTTAAGAGCAAATTACATTTACATATTAATTTAAAAGATAGAAAATTGAATAAAAAATACATTAGAAATCTTGATAGCAGGATTTGAGATTAATTAATCAAGCTAGATTTAGTTTCAATGGTGGCAATTTGGAAGTTACCTTGCAATTTTAAGAGTCCAATTTAGTATGGCACGTGCATGGCAATTGAAATGCAAGTTCTTCGATGGCAGCAAGTTTCTATTAGCATTTTAAAGTTTTTAGGTTGGGCTTTTACTTCACTCTTGGGCAGCAGGATGGTGCAGCCATGGAAGATGATGACCCAACTGGGCCTGGTGGATTTACACTACATCATTTTTAGTTTCACAGTGATGTTCACAATCAGTTCTCACTAGAGTAGCTAATCTATCCTGTCTCAAAATTCAGCCATTTTATACATTTTCTTTATCGGTTGTTTTTGAAGATGCAACAGTAAGATAACGTCCAAAAATAAATTCAAATCTATTTCCAGATTAGAAATAGATTTGACAACATGTTTATAACAAAAGTATCTTTAATCTTAATCCCCTTTTAAGTAAAACTTTAATTAAAAATACCTACCCCAGATTAAAACAATAGTGCTTCCAACCCCTTTAATTATTTTTAGACAATTACTGTAGCATCTTCCATATTGGATTTTACAAAATATACAGTTTAAAAGAAAAAAAAGCAATTTAAAAAGAAAAAGTTAAAAAAAAGACGTATAATAAAATATTTAAAAGATCAATCTTTTGTTAGTAATTTTGCTCCTATATATATATATTTGAGCTGCACCTATATATTTTAATAAAAAAATTAATAGTAATAAAAATGTAATTTAAAAGTTAAAATTTTATAATTTAGGTGCGCATCTCAAATGTATACATAATATATATATATATATCCAACACAAAAGGAGTGGGATGGGATATAGGGTTTAAACACAGGTTAGTAGATGGAACTATGAAGCTCAATCTTAATCTAAGATTGACTGCTTCAATATATATATATATTTATATGTTAAAACCATTGTATTTCATAGCACACAACAACATAGTAGTGTATGTGCATATATATCTAAAGTTGGAAGGAAAAGTACAGATAAACACAGACAAATATTTTTTTAGATATTTTCTACATTACACTGAAATAACAGTTGAGGATTAAATAATTTTGAATTTAAAATTTTATATTATTATTAATTAAACATTTAAAAAGGTCTAATTAATATTTTATTAATTCTGATTTTGAAATTAAAACAAGCATGGTTTTATGTTAAAGAAGATATATTAATAATTATAAAATTCCACTATCTATTTTAGAAATCTTTTTTTAAGTAAAGCTTGTATAACATATTTTGATAAAATTCCACAAAGTTGCTTTTCAAAAGGTTAAAGTTTATTGGAAAGAGTCATTAACTTTTTTCATTCAAGATAGAAAAAACTTAAACTAATGTATTTTTTCCCACACCCTAGTTATAAAAGGGTTGCAGAAAATAGAGGATACTTCTACATAGTGTTTAAGAGTGTCAAGAGTTGGACAGATTATGACAGAACTACAATGAAGAAATAACTAAAGGAAAGACAGTGGTTCCAGCACTGCTACTAACTCATGATGGTGGAGTTTGGATTAACCTAGAAGCAAGACCCAGATTTTCTGCATTCTTCATAGCTGACATTGTATTAGATGACTTGCTTAATGTCTATCCAATCATAAACTAAATGGAGCTGATTGAAATGTCAGAGTTACCTGAATTATACTTTTCCCAAAAATGACAATAACCAGCATACTGTTTTAAAAGAGACCAGCTTATCAAGAGAGTCTATAAGATAGCTGAAGAATTCATTTATACATATGCTGATTTGTCTATATGCAGAGAAACACAAATAAATGTATTGCATTATATATATATAATGTATAGCTAGTGAGTAGTGTTATAAATATAAATATTGAGAACAACATTTTAAATAATTTCTTTAATGGAAATGGCATTAAAAATCTAGAATTTAAAAATAAAATGAGAAAATATAACTTACTATTAAAAATTTATCGGCTGAACGTTTTCGAGGAACCATGCCTCATACTCATAGCCTTCATGAAAAATGTAATAAATATATGCAAATGTAAGTATTCATATAAGCTACTGTTACGTAGCTCATTTTTTCGAGATCTCGAAGCATGTGTCCTTTCTGTTAATGGCGTGGATATCTCTATTAATATAGAATGCCTCCTTTATTTTTCTCCTGTAATCATTTGGTTCTGAACATAAAATAATGGGGTTGGCAGGTATGAAGTTGTGCCCAGATTGTTTACTATGTTCGAAAAATACGGAGGATGTGTTGCTGTTCGTTTGAGCTCTGTTGAATGTGTAACGATGTTGAGCCAATCTGGTATTAATTGTGGCTTTCGTTTCCCCATAATATGTAGCGTGGCATCCGGCTAGAGGGCAGGAAATAGAGTACACCACGTGTGGGGTGAGCGATCGATCAATGTGGTCTTTAGAATTATTGATCAACCTATTAAAGTTGGGTGGAGTTCTGAATATTATGTTGAATTTATTGTTTAAAGTTTTCGTTAGTTTGCTGGATATTTTAGGGATGTAGGGGATTGTTATTCTAGGTAGATTAGTGGGAGGTAATTTATTGTTTATTGTACTATTAAATTTCATGATTTTCTTTTTAATGGTTTTATATTTGAATCCTGCTGCCAATAGATCCTTAGTATAATTGTTTATATTTTCCTTCCTATGTGCTTCGTATTTACACAGATGAAAGTTTCTAAACAAAAATGCATTAAGACCTGCAAATTTGTGCGATGCGGGTGAGTTAGAGTTAGGGTGGATACAGCTGCGAATTTCAAATGGTTTAACAATCATTTTGTAATCTATTGAGTGGCGATTTCTCGATAAAGAGAGGTCGAGATATTTGAGTTCTTTATTATTTTCATATGTGATAGTGAATGATAGTTTGGTTGAGTTTGGTAATTCACGTTGTATATTTAAAATATTATTTTTAGAGGTTATGATGAAAATATCGTCTATTAAACTAGACCGAGATAAATTCATTAATAACGTGCTTCGGACTTTTAGGGATAAAGGGATTACTAAATCTGAGTATTACAGGATTTATCCTTCCGCCACTAGACCCCCCCAAATGTTTGCCAATTCAAAACTACATAAACCAGGCGAACCGCTTAGATTGATGATGGACTTCGCTGGCGTGCATTATTTTGATGCAGCCAAATTAATCAATCAATTAATTATAGATTACCTTAATTTTGGCTCTTACACGATAAATTCATCTTTTCAATTCATCTCCAGAATTAAAAATACCCAAATCTCTCAGTTCTGTTATGGCTACGATGGATGTGAAGGAATTATACGGATCAATTAATAGAAAAGCATCCATCCAAATTATACACGAAGAGCTGGTACGAGTATCTTGTCCAAATGAAAGAATTAAATTTATTATGGCCTTCTTGACATGGCTTGATTCCCATATATTTACACTCTTCGAAAACAAATGGTACACAATGCAAGATGGTTGGCCCATGGGCCTTCCTATTAGTGGTGTTTTATCTAGTATATATTTAAATAAATACAAGCAATCCATCATTCCAAAATACTTCAACACTAACCTAGACTTCACATATATATGATATGTAGACGATATTTTCATCATAACCTCTAAAAATAATATTTTAAATATACAACGTGAATTACAAAACTCAACCAAACTATCATTCACTATCACATATGAAAATAATAAAGAATTCAAATATCTCGACCTCTCTTTATCGAGAAATCGCCACTCAATAGATTACAAAATGATTGTTAAACCATTTGAAATTCGCAGCTGTATCCACCCTAACTCTAACTCACCCGCATCACACAAATTTGCAGGTCTTAATGCATTTTTGTTTAGAAACTTTCATCTGTGTAAATACGAAGCACATAGGAAGGAAAATATAAACAATTATACTAAGGATCTATTGGCAGCAGGATTCAAATATAAAACCATTAAAAAGAAAATCATGAAATTTAATAGTACAATAAACAATAAATTACCTCCCACTAATCTACTTAGAATAACAATCCCCTACATCCCTAAAATATCCAGCAAACTAACGAAAACTTTAAACAATAAATTCAACATAATATTCAGAACTCCACCCAACTCCAATAGGTTGATCAATAATTCTAAAGACCACATTGATCGATCGCTCACCCCACACATGGTGTACTCTATTTCCTGCCCTCTAGCCGGATGCCACGCTACATATTATGGGGAAACAAAAGCCACAATTAATACCAGATTGGCTCAACATCGTTACACATTCAACAGAGCTCAAACGAACAGCAACACATCCTCCGTATTTTTCGAACATAGTAAACAATCTGGGCACAACTTCATACCTGCCAACCCCATTATTTTATGTTCAGAACCAAATGATTACAGGAGAAAAATAAAGGAGGCATTCTATATTAATAGAGATATCCACGCCATTAACAGAAAGGACACATGCTTCGAGATCTCGAAAAAATGGGCTACGTAACAGTAGCTTATATGAATACTTACATTTGCATATATTTATTACACTTTTCATGAAGGCTATGAGTATGAGGCATGGTTCCTCGAAAATGTTCAGCCGATAAATTTTTAATAGTAAGTTATATTTTCTCTAATTAATAATTACAATTAAGTATTTTTTGTTTTTACATATAAGGAGAAATTAAAACCATATTTAAATAAAATGAGTAAATAATTTTTGCTTGAGAAAAATGTCTAAAATAAAGAATTAAGGCATAGACAATTTTATATTTTAATAAAAGAAGAAGTAAATTCCAAAAGTATTTCTAGATTGAAAACAAAGGAACTTTCTGGAGTACTTTTTAAAGATGATTATAATTAATCAAACATAATTAGTCAAAGGTGTAAACAAAAAAAAAAGGGAAAAAAACTTTTAGAAAGGGGCATCAAAGAATTTAATAACTGATTCATATTATATACATATGTGTGTCCATGATTAATTTATATATACTTACAACAGGAAATTAATAAATTTATTATTTTGATAAATTGAAATATATGATATAAACTTTAATGCGTGCATACATTTCCATGTGCACATACATATATGTTAAATCAGTCATTAATTATACATCATAAAAATGAATTTCATTTATAGTTTATAAGAATTCAAATATGTTCATAAATTATTTTACTGCACATCTGTGTTGATATATATGTGTTTTATGTAAACCCATTATGATATTTGTATCATTAAAATGTGATAACTTATTTTTTTATTACTATTTTATGACAATTCAAATATGTTCAGAAATTAATATATTACATGTCTGTATCCTGACAGTTTTTTGTGCACATTAATCAAAATCAATAGGCTTAATTTACATTTGTATAGCTGTAATATGCAGATCTTAATTTCATTTTTTATTATTAATAAATTGATATTTCATTGTTAAAATTATTTCAGTGAACTTACTTAATTCAAAAATATAAATTATTATATGTTGTATTATATCTGTTGTTCACAATAACAGTTGTAGATCTTGTATTCTCTGGGCTAGATTCGTGCATAACATTCTGTTGTGTAAAAGAGGGTTATATTAGTGTTTATGGGCATCCAGTCGATAATGATGATCCTGGCTTGGTGCAAAGGGAATACCCTTTAAAGTTCATGCACGGCATTTTATTTAGTTAGTATTTATTAGAAATTAAGTTTATAATTTGCTAGTATATTAATGGTCCTAAGTGGCCAGATCATTGATGATGATCAGCATGTTTTAATATCCCAGTATTGTTTTTATTGTTATATATTCTGATGGATTAGCACTTAAGGTTATGCATTCAAATTAATGTTTAAATAATCTGCCCAAGCTGGCAAGAGATAAATAATTAGCCTGGTCTATAGTGGACCCATTTTGAATCCACTCACCAGATTGACTGTTGATTTATTTTTATTGTTAATAATTCAAGATGTTGAATGATTATTACTTTTTGGTAATGCATGTAAAATTACGCTTATACTTAATGTATTTTTTATTGTTAATAATTCATGATGTTGAATCATTATTACTTTTGGGTAATGCTGGTTTAATTATGCTTATACTTAATATAATTAACTGGACTAATTTCACAGAGTGATCTCCCATGATAACATGATCTCATGCTCATTCTTTTTATATTGATTCACATTCATTTATTTATATTAAATTTCATATTTAATTTTATATTTAAAATCCAGTTGACTTGGGGTGGATGGTGATGAGTGCCATCATCCCAGGTAACTCCAAGAATCTCTACCATTACAGTGTATATATATATATATATATATATATATACGCTATATATATATACCAATTTCACATTTCCTCGTATATGTAATTCTTTTGCATACATATGTATATATGTTTTATGAAGTGGGTTTTTTTATTTTAGTTGAATGAACCTTTGGTGACAAACACAAAATTCATAGTTCTCATGTTTCATATGCTCATGATATGAAATGCAAGAGCTATAATTATAATGCTTGCCACTGAAAATGGACTCAGCTAAATTAAGAAAAGAAATAAAAACCACTTTGTAAAGCATACACATATACATACACAAAAGAATTACATATATGCTTACAACTTATTCTTTTACTTCAAACAGATATGGCTACAGATCATACATATTATCAAATGCTTTTTGTTTATTGTTCCAAAATTTAGTTCAGTCAAAATGCATCTTAGGGTTATTCATATTTTTTCCATTTTCTAAGTGAAAATTAACTATATGCCTAGATTTATATACAAAATGTAGTTCTCTAAGAAATCAATAGAAATCTTATTTACAGATTACAAAGTCTAGAACTTAGAATAACCAAATACAAATTATCTATTAATTGCAGAATCTCCAAGTTATATGAGATAGATATAAACTGTTACAAAATTAAAGAAGTCATCACTTTGAAAGTCTCCATTTATAACACACACACACACACACACACACACATATATATATATATATATATAAGCGAAATAGTGCCTAAAGCTAATCTGGGATAATGATGTAATTAGTTTCCAACCAGTAACCACCTAAACATTCACAGTAAATATAGCAACCAATATTTCTAACTGCTGCCAAGGCAACCTTCACACCTTTTAATAGCAAGAATGGAAATCCATTCTTGCTAATGGTCCATTGAATATATACGGACACTTAAAGATTGCAACTTGACTACAGAGTTTGAAATATTGTTACAATGAAGTTTAAAAAAACCTCTTTAAACATGAAACTAATTACATCATTATCCCAGATTAGCTTTAGGCACTATTTCGCTTATTATTTCTAAATAATACATGGGCAATTTAAAAGTATTGCATTAAGTAATGAATCTTTAAGTGTCCATATATATTCAATGGACCATTAGTAAGAATGGATTTCCATTCTTGCTATTAAAAGGTGTGAAGGTTGCCTTGACAGCATTTAGAAATATTGGTTGCTATATTTACTGTGAATGTTTAGGTGGTTACTGGTTGGAAACTAATTATATATATATAAAATTAAGAGCGTGCTAATAGCTCTAAACAAGCTTTTTTTTTTTATTTATTTATGATATATATATATATATATATATACTGTAATTTACAAATGGCAAAATGTTTGTTAATTAGTGAAAAGCTTTTTGTGATATAAATATTTTAAAAGTATTAAATCCTTTATAAAATGTAGCACTCCATTGATTATTATAATCAAAATAAAATAAATAAATTTAAAAACAAGGAGCCTGTTTTTCCTAAGAATTTAATCCTGTGTGATTTAGACCTAATGGCAGTGTAATGGATTTGAAAACTAAAAGTTATTGAATCGAAACTGTCATTTTTAACATCACATGATCTCCAAAAATGTGCCTTATATGGTTTAATATAGTTTAAAGTTTACACTGGCTGGAGAGCTAAAGATTCCTCAATCAAAGTCGTTCCTTTATAACTATTTCTGACCAAACAGACTTGGAGCCAGACCTGATTTTAGCTTGACCCTTCTGGCCACACAAATATAGTTATTCCCTTTTGTTGATCCTAGTGCCTTGTCACCCCACTCTAAAATGTAACCCTTATATATCTCAATTAATCATTATATTACTTATATAACCCTTATAATTTATTTAATTTAATCATTGTATATTCCTGTTACACTTTTCCTATGTTTTGCCTAATATGAATGTGAATAAAATTTGCTTTTGAAAGTATAATTATATTACTCAGCATTTACAGATGTAGGATCATATATACAAATAATTCTGGGAATATAATCTTAATAATCTATATGGCTGACTTCATTATAAAGTATTTCTCACTGATTTTGTATTAGAAGCATTTTAATATTCAAAAGACAGTAAATATGAATTTTTCCTACAGTACGGGCTTTTTCATACATGCACTAGGGGTTTGAACTCAGACTTTCACATGACCCTCAACCATCCATACTATCTTATACCACTGATACACTTGATGATCAATATTTGTATTTCATGCTAAAGCAGTACATTGTTTATTGCATGCATAAAATGATAATACTTGTTGACCAGTAAACATCAGCACAAGAATTTATGGAATACATAATCATTATTAAAAACAGAGGCAAAACTCTCCATATAGTAGCGCCACCCAATGTAAGTCAGAAGAATCAATAAAGCTGTATGGAGAATTTTGCCTCTGTTTTTAACAGCTTGAGCAAGCATAGAAAATGGTAATCATGTGATATTTAGTGGTATAATCATTATTATGTGCTAGCCTATGTGGCTTTATATTATGAAAAAAGAATCAAGGTTAATATTTGTCATCCAAACACTTATCTCATAAATAAGTTATTTTAATTTTCTTTTAGTTGTAGTATAATAAAGATTTTTTATTAAAACAGTAAAAAAAACTTTTATTTTATTTCCAGATAAATAAATTTCTTTCTTAATTTATTTTATATAAAACTTTATATAAATTTATAAAATAAATAGTTTGGGGGTATTTACAAAAGAGTTTTTTTTTTATTAAAAAAACTTTTAAATTTTCTTTTGTACATTATAGTTTTTGAGTGCTTACATTTTCTTTATCTCATCATAATATGAATCTCAAATTAGTAGTATAGTTTATGGTTATGCTTTGTGCAATTTTTTTTTTTTAGCTATTTAATGCTTGTTTGAGAATAATTTAAGTCAATATTATTATGGCGCTTGGGTCCACATTATTTTAAAGGTATGGCCCAGTGCCAGACATCCTGTAAATTAGACAACTTTATTGACCAATAGTGTTTACGATTTATAATTAGTTCGTCAAAACGTGTCCAATGAAACTCCTTGAAAAATATACACCATAATCCAGGTTTATAATCCACAAGCAATTATGAAAATTCAAGTCATAGTGTAAAATCCAGGAGGTTTTAATTACGAAAGGTCTTATAAATAAGTTAAAGATTAATTTAAGGGTTTTTAATTTTTGTTAAAAAAGCTTTGTTTTTTATAGAAAAGTAAGAAGATGATAGTGAGATTTCTTTTGGTATTCAGTTAATATTTTTAGAGTAAATATTTACACGGAGCTTATGTTGAGATTTGCTTGAATATCTTTATAGACAATTCCTGCAGTCATGGAGGATTCAAAGTCAGTGTATTGCAGCCAGCCCAGTAACTTACAGTGCTTGAACTTGTTCTGGACCTCAAGCAATAATCTGTTTGATTACTTATGGGAAATTGCTCATTTATGTATTAAAATCCCCACTTACATTTAAGGACTCACGTTATTGGCTTACAAAGTGGCATATTTAGTTTGAAGTAAAAATTGTATAAAATCACAATGTAGGTTTTGTTTTAAATATGTACAGTGTTTAGTTTTAGACAAATTCATTTAAGATTTTTACCACAAAGAAGTATTGAGATATAAATCATAAATATTTCACCATAACTTTTTTATAATGTAGTCATTTATCTGATAAGATAATAAACAACTACTCATAAGCAAGTATGGCCATTCTTACTCCAAGAAGAAAAAAAAAGGCGAGAGGGAGAAAAACTGCTGTAGAAATGAGTTTGTGATAACTATACAAATCAAGTTATAAGGAACAAATATGTCCACATGTAGAACATTTTGGTCCAATTTTTTTTTCGGCAGAAAACTTTTCTTTTTGAAATAAAACATCATTTTTGCATGTCTGAAAGTTTATAGTAATGATACTGTAGTTATAATTATACCTTGGACTATTTCCACCATCTAATATTAATTCTTAAATGTTTTTAGAAAAATTTAAACTTTTGAAATACATTCAACTATTTGTAATAATACATAAATGAGGGTATAATATATTGTTTTGAATCAGTGATTAGGCCAGCAATATGTGGAGAAGAGAGGAGTCTAATCCCACTCAAAATGTTGTGTTGTATGCTAACTCTGAGAGTAGCAGTTGAAAGCAATTAAAAAGTTTAAATAAAGCTTGAATAACAATTAATATTACTAGATAATGGAAATAGTCCTACATATAATCACAACCATATCTAATTGTTTTCCATTGCATTCTATTGTCAACATGTCTTTCAAATGGGAACAATTAGTATTGAATTTCTTCAGAATGTCTTTGAGATATTTTTTATAATATAGATGAGACCTATCTCTCCCCCAAGTTCACCATAAAACCTCATATTAGAAAGTCTTGCATTATTCATTTGTTTTACATATCCAATCCAATGAAGGTATGATTTTACAATTGTGGAGTCCATAATATCACATCCAACAAATTGACATATCCAATCCAATGAAGGTATGATTTTACAATTGTGGAGTCCATAATATCACATCCAACAAATTGACATATCCAATCCAATGAAGGTATGATTTTACAATTGTGGAGTCCATAATATCACATCCATCAAATTGAAAAATATGTTGATTGGTTTTATAATCTTGCCATTGTATTTTTAAAATTTTACTGAACAATCTTAAACAAAAATTATTTAATGCCTTTATATTGCATTAAAAGGGTGTCCAAGTTTCACATCCATGTGATAAATTAAGTGAAGTAACAGCTTTCTGGTGCAATGGTTATTTCTCTGTGATAAAATATTCTGTTAACTTGTAAAAAGCAAGAGCTTATTGAGTTGTATTTCAATCTTTAAGTCTATAGGTTTATATTCTCAAGTTGATAACCATT
Source organism: Epiperipatus broadwayi (assembly GCA_028023455.1). Taxonomy (NCBI): domain Eukaryota; kingdom Metazoa; phylum Onychophora; class Udeonychophora; order Euonychophora; family Peripatidae; genus Epiperipatus; species Epiperipatus broadwayi. The sequence continues at coordinate 208,594 of JAQFVV010012721.1, read as the reverse complement.
CAAGCTAAAAGTTATTGAGAGTTTTTTATCTGCTGCTGGTCGATAAAGAATTTGAGTTTTTTTTATTGTTAATTGATAAACCAAAGTCTCTATATATTACATTAAAAGCATTAAATACATTCTGTAATTTATCTTCTGAATTGGTGAATATATCACAGTTCTCAAGATTTCTATAAATTCCGATGAAGATCTTGTTTTTATTTTTAATCGATTCAAATTACAAATTCCATTTTCAAACTGCAGTGTAAATCTCTCACTGTTTCTTTAAGCTGCCTATAAACAATTCCAAACCAATTGCCATAAAAATTGAAAACAATATTGGTGTAAGTCCACATTCTTGTTTAACACTAGTTTCATTTCTAATGTTTCAGTTTTTCCATCTGTATATGAATAAATTTTGGTGGACAATCAACTAATTTCAATCAATACCATAGACCTGTCCTATTAACCTGATATATAAATTAAAATCATACATGATATATTTACTTTCAATTTAAATATGTATTCTTATAATGCTATATCTGGTAATACATAAAGAAAATTAACTATTTAAAAGCTTCCTGTTGTATTTTTTATAATATTACATGAGAAAGTTCTGTATATATATATATATATATATATATATATAAAATGATATATATATATATATATATATCATTTTGGTTCTATAAATAAATATAATGTGACAAATTGTATGTGTGTGTTTTTTAAGATAAATTTAAAAAAGTACATACACAATCCCAAAGTGATTCTAATGTTGTTTTTTTTCTGCAAAATTAAGATGCGAGTCCTAACTTGCAGTTTGGCTAACTTATGCATAAATTTGATCTTGTTTGTTCGTATATTATGCTTTCCCATTGTTCTCAAAGTCTAATATTTCTAAAGCTTTCAGTTTTTTTTAATCCTAATTTCCCAAATCTCTGCTCAATAAAGCATTCAACAATTTTTTATTTTTATTTTAATGGTACGTAAGTAAACAAAGGCAAAACTCTCCATGCAATAGAGATGGTGATCATGTGATGTTTAGTGGTACGTTTGTATTAATCCAGTGGTGAGATTTCATATACGTATTAGTTCCGCAAAAATAACAAGCTAAAACATTATATACTGGAAATAATACAAATATTTACTAACACACATATATATTTTTTATGAGAAATTATCTTCCACCATATAAATTTATAAAGATTTTTTATTTTGAAAATTGGCCACCTATAACTTTATTTAGTGGAAATGAAACAAACACGCCTTGACGTATTTTTGCGAGAAATGAGCTTCCAATAAGTAAACTTTTAACAATCTAAATTTATTACAAGTGGTAACCAAACCAAAATGTATATATACAGTACATAGATTTAACTGTTCAATTCTGTCCGTTTACAAAATGTTGTTTCTTGGCATCACTGCTGCGGACCGAATTTCTTACCTCAAATCATGGTCCATTACAAATGACTATTCTCTTTCGACGATCTTGAACGAAACACTATCATTGTTTGGCTGTAAAATTCACAGCAAACCAACATTTTGACTAATAACTTTCTCCTCATCAATATATTATCTAATATTCACTTACAAAATTAATTAATTTCCTTTTTAGAAGATTAATACATTGTACAGGGTTACACCTGCATTTATATATGTAATATATGCGGCATTCGAACTGAGAGTTGTGGGTCGTGTGAAAGTCTGAGTTCGAATCCCGCATATTTTAGAAGATTATAAATGTGTTTAATTCGGTCTTTATATACGTATTTGTTGTGCTGGTGACTTTCATTATCGCGAACTAATAAGTAAGTACTGTTTTAACTTTTAGAAACTCTTGTAAAACTACCTTATATCAAGCGTTGGTGGTAGAGTAGTCAGCACAGCTGCCTTGCAAGCAGTTGTCCCGAGTTTGTGGGTTCGCTTCCCGGCCGATGCTTTGACACATGGAAAAAAAAATACATATTCTGAAGTAAGCACTAATGTTGACAAACATGCTTTAAATTAATAAAATTCTTTCCATCAGCACGTCTTATCCATCTACTCATTATAGTGAATTCTAATAAAATATTTTTATATACTGCTTGCTTGTAAAAATGAATTCTTTTAATTTTGGATATTTTTAAGGTTAATAAAAAATTATATATTTTTTTAAAAATAATTATACAAACTTATTAAAAAAATAATAAAAAAGAGTTTTTTTTATTTTTAAAAGGAGTAATTTATTTTCCATTTCATTACTTTTTTATGAGAATATATTTACTAAAAAGTAAAAGTCAAATCTAGAATGTCCTTTTAATGGCTTGTAAGCCCTCAATGACATTATGTCTCAAAATGTCATGCTAGTTTTTTTTCTTCTGTTAAATTAAAAAAAAAATCTATTTTGAGTTTCAATTTCTACTTTCTCGTTCTTCTTATAAATGACATGAGAATCAAAAGAGTTTAAAAATATTCTTTATATAAAATTACTGATTGTAAATAACTAAAAAAAGTTTAAACATAAAGTTTGCCTTGGTAAACTTTATAATCCTACAAAAGATTGATTTATGTGTTATATATATTATACAGTACTTCCTCTGAATCCATGACATTTGGCTATGGGTAGAGAAATTCAGATGGTCAAGAGTTAAAAATTGTATATAAGTGTATGTAAGTATTGTACACATATGTAGAAAATGTGTAATAAATGTATGCATATATAAGTGCGTGTACAGATAACATATGGGTGTCATCTAAAAAAATTAAGAAGTAAAAAATCGAAATTTATTTTTTATTAATTTGTATTTATTTAATATTTTTTTGAATTGTAGAAAACAGATACTGCGAATATAGAAATTTTGAATGTAGGGAGGGGAGGCGGCATTCATTTTATCATATATATGGTTTTAATCAAAAAATATAAGACATATATATGAAATGAAAAAACATCCAGAAAAAAGCGATATTAACGATTTAATAATAAATGGTACTGCTTTAGAATTCACATTCCACCATTTTGGTTTTTAAAGGGAGCTCCAAAAACTACTGCTAGCACAATCAAGCACAAAATAAAGTCTGTTATTGATACCATGTATTCCAATTATTTTGACTGTTAGCTAAAAAAATACAATTTTCATTAAAAATTAAAAGATAAACAAATTTTGTACAACTATGCTTAATCAAAAAAAATAAAATAGCTCCAGAAATCAAAATATCAAACATATTAATAATTAGAAAATAACTGAGGTGGGAAAAAAGCAAAAATCATATGGCCAAAAGATCACATTACTGCATGCTTGATTGTGTCAGTGGTGGTTTTGGGGTTCCTCTTTGAAATTAAAATGCATTCTAAAGTAGTACCAAATAAATTTTATAACAAAAGATGAAATACATAATATGCTCCTGTGACAAGATGATGGATAATCTCTGTAGTGCCATCTCTGAATTAACACATGTTCCATAGTAACATTGTTTAACTATTCACCTCAAATACTAGTGTATCTGGATCATGCATTACATGAAATCTGATGGTGTTTCATGCTTTGTTAATCCTCTTCAATGCTCTTCTTATGATCACAAACTTTTGAAAACCACTTGAAAAAATATTCTTGTAACTCATGGCTTAATTATTTCAAATATGTCAGTAGCAGTGTTGCCTAATTAAAAATGTAATTTAACATTAGTGTATTGTTTCATGTATGGGTGTATATATATATATATATATATATATACCCATATATACACACATATATATATATATATATATATATATATATTGCTTCTGGATCTCTTTGAAAACAATGATGATGGAGTTATGAAAGTATTGTTATCAGAGAATGATTTTTAAAAATATTATCATTATAATTTATAAACAATATCATCTTAAAATCTATTTCTTTTGAATTATTGCACTTACAAACACTAAGAATTAAAGTCTGCATCACATTTTTTAAAAACACTATTCAAACTTTAATATATATATAATCATTAAAAACAGTCACCACTTAAACAATTCCATATCAATAACAATCAACAACCTCAACCTGTTGTCAAGACAACCTCCTTACAACAATAAAGGTATTATATATATATATATATAATGACATATAAAAAAGATGATCAAAGAGATAATACTAAGAACACTGAATGAATAAAATCATGAATATAGCCTTGAATTAAGTTATATTCTATTTGTTCATTAGAGAATAACAAGATTTAATTTAGTAGAAAACTCTCCAGACAATAGTGCCACCTAGTGCAAGCCATAGTAATCAATTGTTGCTAAAAGGTTTGTGCATGAAATTCCTATCTAGTGCCTAAGATCTAGATGCAGAGCTCTCAGATACAAGTCACCTCAGCCCACAAACTAGAAACTAGTCTGGGGATATTGAATGAGTAGACAATAAGAATTTTATGCACAAACCTTCTAGCATCCATGGATTACTATTGCTTGAACTTGGTTGACTATTGTCTGAAGAGTTTGCTATTGTTGTAACAGCTTGTGTAAGTATAGAAAATGGTGATCATGTGATTCTTTAGTGGTTTAATAAGATTTAAGATTTAAATTGCAAAGGAGACTAATAAAAACCATTAAGACAACAATATAAGCATGACAGTATTTTATCATCTTTTCTAGCAATATGTAAAGACCAGTTATATTTCAGTCTCTAGTGTTTTTAATGTTATCAATGATACCTATTTGTTCTCTCATTCAAGTATTTATTTTTCAATTCCTTTTCATTGTTTCTACTGTGCATCTTTCCAGTATTTCAGTGAATAGTCTAAAATCTCTGAATTGTTTTTTTTATTGAGAGTCCAAGTCTCCAATCCATAAATAAGTGCTGGTAAAACATAAATATTGAAAATCTTTCTTTTCAAATGCAATGACATATTTTTTTTTAATATTAAATTATTTCTATCTAAAGCAGTTCATCCATGTTTAATTCTATGATTAATTTCATCCATCATGCTTTTATTTGTATTACTAATCTTAGAAAAATTATAAATTTGTTCAATAATGTTTAGTCTATTTTATTACACACACAAATTTATAAATAAGATACTTCAATTTAAAAAATAAATAAATTAGAACATAAATATCAACTCCACAATTATATATTCTCAAAGACTTTCATGATAAGGGCTACTTAATAAGCTTTTATAATCTTTCTTTTGATATTTATATAATATGGGATATTCGAATATTAATTTTTGCCTTCAATTTATTTTACTGACATTTTCCTCACTGTTGAATATTATTAATCCAATTCTAATTTTATATTCACATATATTACCAGATACTCAAATATCCATTTTGGTTCATACATTTTTAATATTCACAAATATGGCAATGAATTCTGAGCCATGGTCACAAACTTTTGCTTTCATTCTCTTGATATTATTTTTTAAAAATATGTAAAAAGAACATAACTTTACATACTAACAATAAATCAATGGATTTTTTTCCAATTATGTATTTCATCATAGTGAACATTGAATTATTTACAACCATCTTACTAAAATTTAAACTCTCAGACTATGATTAAACATTGTAATTCAAACCTAACTCGAAAACTTTGTGTGCGAAAATATACTTGTAAAATAATATAGGCGCTATTGCACCTGAACACAAAGCTACTTTATACTTAAAACAAAATAAAATTATACTATTCTGCAAGTGCTTTCAAGAGATGTGCTCTCATCTTCATAGCTCTAAGTGAATTAATTATATGCAATTATGCAAAGTTTAAGGTTAATTGCTCCATTTTCTTGAGATCGTGAAGCATGTGTCCTTACTGTTGATGGCATTGCAATCCATCACTATGAAGCAGGCCTCCTTCACTTTTCTTTTTACATCATGCCTTTCTTTGCAGACCAGGCTGACATCTTGAGGTTGACACTGGTGTCCTGTTATTTTTTGATGAATTGCAAAAAATGGAATGTGATGGATCTGACCACTTTAATATATGCATATTTATGTTGTTGTAATCTAGTTTCTATTGCTGCCTTGGTCTCCTCATAATATGAGGCTCTACAATTTGCATGAGTGCATGCAATATTATAAATGGCTTGAGGTGTTTGAGACAGTGCTAGTTTATCTTTAGTGTTGTTAAGCAATCTGTCAGCCTGGTCTGCAAAGAAAGGCACAATGTAAAAAGAAAAGTGAAGGAGGCCTGCTTTATAGCGATGGATTGCAATGCCATCAACTGCAAGGACACATGTTTCATGAACTCAAGAAAGTGGAGCAATTAACCTTGAACTTTGCATAATTGCATATAATTAATTCACTTAGAGCTATGAAGATGAGAGCACATCTCTTGAAAGCACTTGCAGAATAGTATAATTTTATTTTGTTTTAAGTATAAAGTAGCTTTGCGTTCAGGTGCAATAGTGCCTATATTATTTTACAAGTATGATTAAACATATATATATATATACTTCAACAAAAGAACTCTATCAAAAAAGCTGTTATAGGTTAATGGGAAAACTTGTTTAGCTTTGGGAATTGAGAATTACTAATAACTGACGGTTTCTTAGCAACATCAAAAACTGAAAGTTATCTCTGTTTGCATGGATAAAATCTCATTTCTATTCTTTATTATAATAAAAGTCATATATCATGTGACTTAATCTGATATTAAAAAAAATCATGTCATATATCATGTGACTTAATCTGATAAGCTTGCAATACAAATCTAATGTAATGTATGTGCTAATAGCTCTGTGCTGCAAAAGAAAGCATGTAAAATATCTATCTAGAATTATCCCTATCCCCAAACTGGTTTCAAGCTAATGGTCCTCATCAGTGAGGCATTAGGATATTCAGACACTAAATCTAAAATACCAACTCAAGGCCAGCATTTACCAAATATTTAATTATTAAGTAGAAAATCTAAAATTTTCAGACACTTATGTCTTCAAATCCAGCCATCTAACTTAAATATCTATATGGTTCTGAATAGTTTTCTGCTACACAATATATTAATAGCTTTAGCAATACAGCATTACCAAGCCCCTAAAGCAAACTAAAATAATAAAAAAATCAAGTCATATATCATGTGACTTAACTATTTTAGTTTTGCTTTAGAGACTTTGGCAATGTTATATTGATAAGGCTATTAATATATGGTGTAGCTGAAAACTATTTGGACCCATATATATATATTTAAATTAGATAGCTGGATTACTGGATATTTGTAATTGTATATCGTTTATATATATATATATATATTGTAACCATATATTTTAGCATAAAATATAATAATTGATGTAACTATTATTAAAAAATTTCTCTGTCTTCTTTGGTGATTTGATTGGCTTGATTTGCACTTTGAACAGATTACTCTCTTATATTATTTTAATAAATTTAAATTTGCTTCGTTCCATATACTAATTCATATCAGAATGTTTAACTTTTTAAAAATTTTGACAACACATTAAATTTGGTAAAATAGTATTAAAATATAATATTTTGTTTTTATTTGTTTAAAATGATCTTAAAAATTATTTCTATTGAATTAACAAAAAACCATTTGTTCAATTAAAATAAATTATTAAAAATAAATACAGTAATTACGTATGCGTCTCAATGTAAAAAAAGAAAAGAGCGCGAATTTAAGAGAAGATCGTCTGTTAGTTTTGCTTTTGGAGGGAGAGAAAGAAAAGAAAATGGTAAAAAGGCAAATGGTGTAAATTTGATAAGCTTATTTTAAAATAGTTAACAAGTAAACGGATTACCACAAATTTTCTATAAACGTAAAAATAATATTGTGGTATTTAATTATAAGATGAATTGCTAAATTTAAAAGTCTGTTCAAGTCGGCTGGCCAAGTGGATCAAATCACCGGTAATAATTTCCCAATATTACATTTAAAATGTCGGAGCTTCCCAGTTTAAAAGAATTAATTGCAAGAATTTGGTATGTTTTAAAATGTTTATTGTTCTACAATTTGGAAAAATTAAATAAGTATTTTAATTACAGAAGTTTTATAAATATGAAAATTTGCTTTTTAAAAAAGAAGAAGTTTAAATTAAAGTAAAATGTTAAAGTTATCAACATAGTTTAATATTTCCGTTTCTAATTCTAATAAAAATATAGTATTGATTGATATTTAACTTTATAATGCCAGTAATATATTTGCTAGTTAATTTGTTTGCCATTTGGATAATAAACAGTCTTCAAATAATTGATCAAAGCTATTTTCTAATTTTATCGTCAGTTTGGAATGATTAAATAAATTGCTATAATTAGTATTCTTAGATTTAAGCGTGGATAAATAAATATTAGCATGGATGTAATAAACTTGGAACATTTTTAATAGAGAAATGTAGAAATTAATAACTTTTGAAAAACATTTTCATTTAAGTTCTGCGTGTCATGTTTTTGAAATTGTTTCTTGTTTATGGAGCCACGTAAAATCGTTAATCTAATAGTGATTATAATAACTAACACAAATGGATAAAATTACATGTATGGAATTCAACTATAATTATAGCTATTACTTCGTACATTTATTGTTCGACACATCGTACATGGATTTCACGGATCATATTTGTAGTTATAAAATGCTATACAATCTAATTTGTGACACACACACCTGCTAAAATTCATGTATTGAACTATAAAATGCTATACATTTAATTTATATCACACACACACCTGTTAGATTTTATGTATTTGATGAATAATTCATTACTTTAATTTTATCGTTATATGAACTTGCATGTGAAGTTCATAAGTTATATTTTATTAAGTTTAAATTAATAGGGGTTGAATAAAATATTTATTCAAGAGAATAGCGCTTGCGAAAAGGCTTGAAAAGTACTAAATGAATTTATGAGATGTATCAATTTTTCATGAGGTATTTTGTGAGTCTTTCCAGATTTATATTCCTATACTAATATTACTTATATTGTATTACACATGTTTTATTTTAAGCAAGATAAGTTAGTACATTAGTTGTCCTGATTAGTGTAACATTTTATTATGCAAGAACCCACATTTGCTAAAGTGTTAGTGTTTTCTGAATGATCAGAATAACTGAGGAGGATGATTTTGCACTTTAATGTGAAGTAAATAGTAATGTTGTTTTATAATGTTGAAAGGCATTAATCTGTGCCGGTGGTTAATCCGCAGATTATTTAATTGCCATTTTTGTATTTTACACTCATTCCAGCGCTGGTGGTTAATCCGCGGAATTGTGTAATTATACGTATTACTTTATGATGGTGTATCAATCCACAAAGCGTTTAGTATTATTTAATTCCTATGTGTAGATGAACGCATCCACAGGAATATGTTTTACTTCATAGATATAAGTTGGGCAAAGTATTTTAGTTAATCTGCTAAATCATCTTCTTCCATTTGTAAGCATAATTCATAAGTTAGATCGTCAAATTGTAGCAGGACATTCTATTCAAGTTACTTCATAATAATTAACTGTCGGTTGATTATTATTTACCGGAGTGTAAGTTTAAATTTTCACTTTATTTAATGATTGCATTATAGCTAAATCCTACAGATATAATATTATTTATTATATTATTATAAGTTTACGGTATGGATTTATTGAATCTGGAAATGACGTTAAATATTTCATGAGTTGATGTTGAATTTAGTATAATTTGCTCAAGATTCATTATATCAAATTGAAATAAGGTATGATTAGGTTTTTAAAACCGTACCTATGATATGTTATTGAAGAAAGTCGATGGAATTATAATTTATTTATTTTATTTGTTTATTTATGTCTTTAATTATAACATTAGAATTAATTACTTATTATTCATAAATTTGTAAATAAACGTTGATTTATAATTAAACTTACTGTGCCGTTGCTATGTGTCATTCTTAAAATCAGAAATCATAAACCTTGGATAGAGCATACATTGAAGTACATACTATCGTCAACATGATATAAGAGTTTAGTGATATTTTGAGAAAACATTTGGATGCTTTTAGTCTTTGGTAGTTTATGATGTGTAAGGTACAATAAAATCCCATTTACCTTTTCCATCATTTTGGCTTTGCGTAGTTGATTCTAGTATACAATACAAATTGATTAGTAAACCTGTAAACAGATTTACCAAATAATGATATGATTGAATATATTTACTTAACATTTTAAATTGTCATTTGTCAGTATAAAAAGAGTCTCAGTGATATAGTAAACTATAAAAAAAAAAAGAACCCAAGTATTTATGTTTATTTATTGCAAAGCTTTACCTGGACTAGCATTTGTATTAAAAATCATATAGATGGTTTAAAATTTCATAATCTTATGTAGTTCCACAAATTATGCCATCTTGTACATGGTCGGCCATCGGGTCTCATACAATAAAAATCGCAAATTAAGGTTTGTAACATAATAACATTGCACTTATAATTTGTTTACTGTATTTTATCATACTACTATGATAGGTCATCGCGGTACACCCTGGCTGCGATCAAATTAAATCATAAAAAGTTTATGTTAGATCATTAGTTTGGTCTGTGGTAAGTTGCTCTAGATGTTGGTTGTGGTCCTTGGTGCATAAAATAGATAGCATAATATGCTTTTGGATACAGCTCTTAATAGCTGACAATGTGTAGCGGGAATTGATCAGTGATCGAGGTTACGATTCTCAGTGCACTGATGTTTTGGTGATATTATGTAGTTGACCACACTTTAGAGGGTTACAATATATATATATATATATTTAAGTTAGATAGCTGGATTTGAAGACATATAGGTGTCCAAAAATTTCAGATTTTCTACTCAATAGTTAAATATTAGATAAATGCTGGGCTTGAGTTAGGTTTAGTGTCTGAATATCCAAGCACCTCACTGATGAGAGACATTAGCTCAAAACCAGTTTGGGGATAGGGATAATTCTAGATAGAGCTTTTAAATGCTTTCTCTTGCAGCATTTATCAAAAAGCTTGTTTAGAGCTATTAGCATGATCATTATACTATAATATATGTATATCAAAGATGTTAAAAAACACATATTTTCTATTTTCAAATTTGACTGTACAGATAGATCACTTTATCTGAACTCGTGAATTTGAGTCTTTCTATTTCCTGAACATTTTTAGGTCAGAAAATATAATGTTGCAAAAATATTCATGAAATCTACAATGTCCATAATGCACATGTTGATGAAATAGCTGACTTGTTAAAAAATCAGGTTAAAATCTGAATATTATGTGAATACTTATGATGCATGTTGAATCTTGACTGTGGATGATATATAAAACAAATACCTGTAATTCTATGTTTAAAAATGTTTCCATTAATCTAAAGAATGAACAGAAAAATATGACATCATCTTTTAATATTCGGATTAGTTTAATATCTGCAATACATTTTTAAAGAGAAGTTAAACTAATTTTAGATTGTGTGAAATCCCCAACTTTATAATACAGTAATTTTCAAAAGCATAAAAAAAAAGTTTTATGCTAAAAGTTTATTTTCACTAACAAATCACATAGATAAAATATATTAGAAGATTTTAAAGATCAGCTTATTAGATTATTAGATTAGCAAAGATTCAATGAAAGATCCATAAGCAGAGATTAATCCTTGTAACACATTTTTACAAAGAAGTTAAACTTATCCTTAAGCTGTGTAAAATTCTCAACAATATCTAAAATGGAAAAAAAAACCTTTCTACATTTAAAAATGTTTTAAAAAAATTGGATAAAATGTGATTGCAGTCTATATGTCTGTGCAAGGTTAAACTGGCCATTTTATGTAATATGGTATACATTTTTGAACCCCCAAACATCACATGATCACCAATTCTTATGCTTGCTCATAACTAAGAGGAAAACTCTCCATACAGTAATGCTATTCAGGGCAAATCATAGTAATTAATGGATGCCAGAAGGCTTGCATAAAATCCCTATCTAGTGCCTACTCATCCAATATCCCCAGACTAGTTTCTGGCTTGTGGCCTTCATCAGTGAGGAACATTGGATCTGAGAGCACTGCACCATTTTAGTGCTTACTCAGCCAATATCCTCAGACTAGTTTCTGGTTTGTGGCCTTCATTAGTGAGGAACCTTGAGTCTAGTGCTCTCAGACCCAAGGCTCCTTGCTGATAAAGGCCACAGACCAGAAACTAGTATGGGGATATTGGATCAGTAGGCACTAGATAGAGATTTTGTGCACAAGCCTTCTGGCATCCATTGCTTATTCTGGCTTGCACTGATAGCATTACTGTATCGAGAATTTTGCCTGTTTTAATAAGTGAATACTTGGTGAATCTATTTTGGAAAAAAAAAATAGAATCCATTTTATTTGAGTGTTTATATTTTCAGTGAACATAATTATTCACTCTTTCACTTTGTTACTCTCTTAATTGGTTTCTGCACAACATCTTGATGCAGAAAAAAAACAATCCACTTTTGTTTTCTAAAAACAATTTGCATATTACCATTCAGAAATTTGACACATTATTTATCCTACAATGAATTAAAATATAGTTTTTATTTTATTACCTACTAATTGTTCCTGTACCTTTATTAATGTTAATAGAAAATTACCAAATTTTTAAAAACAAGTACTTAAAGCACATGTCTATAGACTAGCAAACTTTATATATATATAAGAATATGCTTAAGAGATTGTTAATAACTTGCTCACAATAGAACTAGCTTTAATTTAAATATTCCTGAATTGTTTTAGAGCTCTAGTAAGTATCCTGGTGATTGACTACAAATCCTTTAATCTTTATTGAAATATTTGAATTTTACTATATGTATTGCTACTGATCTTTTTTATGAAATGACTTTAACATATTTTTTAAGGTTAAAATGTGCAGGTAATTAATCCCTCAGATGTGGTTTTCCTAAATTAATTACTTTTAAAAATAATAAGTGTGTATAATAAATTAACAATCAGTGCATTACAATATTTAAATAATCATTTAAATATATTTTTATGTGTTTTACATATATATAAATTTGAATGTTTGTTTTTGTTTGTTTCATAATAATTACACAACCATTGCCCCAATCTTCTTAGTGCACACGTTTTGCCCAGTAAAATAATATATTGATAAATTTTAAATTTGGAAAAAAATAACTTTAGATGATGAAAAATTTCCTAGATGTCACTGCTAGTACAAACTTTATCTATGGCTTTGCTCACATTAGTAATAAATTCTCATTTTCAATTAAATACCATAAAGCATATATAATTTTCCAAAAAAAGAAAGAAAATCATTCAAAATTCATAAGATTGATGCAGTATTTGTTAAGTTATTAATTAACAAACAAACAAACTTTCAGATATATATATATCAGTGACAAAACATGATTTTTTTAGGAATGGAAGCAGATTTCCTTTTTTATAATGTTTTTATTGCACTTGCCACAACAATTTTTACATAATAACACCTAATATATATATATTACACACATCTAGAAAAATCTGAAACTTACTTATCTGTAAATCAGAGAATATATTATCAATATATTTTTCTTCCAAATCCTTTTAACATTCTTAAAAGTTTTAATTGTAAATTAGATCTTAGCATTGTTTGAACTTCTTATAATCTATGGGAATGCATTAGTCAAGTTCATTGTTTTTGTATATAAAAACAATTCAACTGTTGGTAAAAAAAATTGAAAGTGAATTTTTTAAATTGAATTTTAATTAAAGCTTTTGAAAGTTTTAGTGAATTTTTTCATGGAAGCACTCATTCTGTTCAATACATGGATGCTTCATCACTGATATATATATATTGTAACGATATATAAATATGTCGTTACATTTATTTAAAATAAAAACTTAAAAGTTCGCAAATAAAAGGAAAAAACTAAACGCTAAAATTAAAATGTTTGTTAAACATATATATATTCGCACGGATGCTAAACTTTAAAAATATTTTTTTCATAAACAAGAAAAAAAAAGTATTTGAACGTATAAAAAAATACAAGATTGAAATATAAAAATATTTTAATAAAAAAATAACATAAGTTAAAATAAAAACAGGTATTAATTAATTCCTGTAATCTGTAAATGGAAATGATTGTTTATTAATTATCTAAAAGCTGTGTAATTAAAAAGTCAGATGAAAAGTTAGATAAGAGAAGAAAGAAATTTTAGCTTGACCAATGGAAGCACTAAGCCTTGGCTCGGACCCTAACGAAAGTGATAGACTAGTGACATTTTGTTCATTGAATCCTTGTGGATAATATAAAAAGGGAAAAACAGTTTTTTTTCAGACAGTTCCAGCGTTGTGTGTTTGAGAGATGTGGTATGACGCACATACCACACTCTCTATAAAAAAAAAAAATGAAAAGACTGTGATACCTTGAACCAGATATTGCCATCTCCAGAACATTACCTTCCAACGGAGGCGTCGCGGGAATTGAAAGCAGAGGCCTGGACTCTTCTACCATAAGCTATATGAAATGAACAATTGTTAAAATCAATTAAGAACTTTCATCAAGTTTTACAAATTGATAAACAAGCCAACTGAAATGTTAAAACGGACTCTTATCTGACTTTTGTAAGTTTTTAAATCAAATTAATAATGTTTAATTTTATATGTTTTCCGATTGATAAACATCATTTCCATTTTTTTTTTTTCTTATTGTAAAGATTATTTAAATGTATGAAATTTAAGTTGTTTATAGATGCTTGCATGGATTCGTTTGCGGTTAATTATATTTTGGTTTTCATATTTGATCAAAATATATAGACATTCGATAAATAATGATACCTTATGGTATCTAAAATGTATTTATTCGGATGTCTTTTAAGTTATTGGTGACAACGCAAGTATCTTATGGTGAATACTATTGGGTTACTTATAAGTTTCCCTCTGCGATTGTCTGTATCAATAATTTTGTATTTTGATCGTTTATGTTTATTTTGAAATGTTTTTGACCGTGGAATCTATGTAATCGATCTATACCCAACATTTTTAAACAAATCTGTGCGAACGTATTTAAATGTTAAAATTAAGTCGGGCGTGAATGGCTGTATAGTTTTGTAAAGTTGTATTAAGGGAGGGTAATCTTAGGTTATTCATTTCGTAGTTGAATTGGTTCAATGGATTGGATATATTTGTGTAATTAGTAGATGTAGTATGAGGTCCGCTACGGGCAGGATTATAGATATACGCCACACACCCTCTGTTTGCCTATGGATGGGTTTGTAAGTCGGCAGAAGACCACAGTCCATTCCTATGGAGTTTTTTGTTTATTGTTCTACTTGCCAACAGATGTCACATTCCCGTTGGTGGAGAGTCAATGTCTTCTCTATTTCTACTTATTGTTCAGATGTACATTCCTGACAATATAGTATTTTGTGTTGTCGTATCATGCTACATTGAATACATGAATGTATCAGATGGATTGGTGCCAATTTGGTTGCGAAATTTGTTGCCTAAGGTTAAATCAGGGAAGAATATTTTCTTTTCAAATGCAGATCTATGTAGTCTATTCATACTTGACTATCTAAATAATAATTAAACTCATTGAAACTTAGTTAAATGTAAAATTAAAAGTTAATATAAAAATCTAAAATGTTAAACTTATTCCTCAAAATTTAAATATTATTTTATATGTGCGTAAATAAATATTTTTATATGTTAATTTCTGACAGTGGCTTTTACTCTTTGATATTTAAGATATAAATTAAGATATAGATTTTTATCTCTGCGTCTCCACTGAGCTAGTGACTTGGGCTAACGATCGGAATATTTAAATAAAGTGGAATCTTAACAGCGCGTATCTGCCTACTTTATAAATTTTTCTAGGCTCAAATGCCTAGATGGCGCCCTTGTAGTGAAGATATTGTTTTTGCGGTTAGATTCGATCTTCACATACATTCCGATTGGTACAATATATATATATCATGACATTGCTTTATAAAAAGCTTATATTTGCAAAAATTCAATATATAGAGCATACCAATAGCTCAAATAAGCTCTTATTAATAAGTGCAGCAAGAGAAAATATTTAAAATCTCTATCTGGAATATTCTTACCCCCAGACAAATTAGTTTTGAGCTTATGGTTATATTATTTTTCCTTTAGTTTGTTCAGTTTATTTTAATTATTTGGAAGAGGAAATTATTATTAAAAAGAATTGTTTATATTTAAAGTTATTTGTTAGATATGTGGATGATTGTTTGTAGTTGAGAATGGTAAATTGAAAGAATTGATAAATGTGGTAGAAGGAGGGGGATTGGATTTTGTCAAGTTAAAATTTTTAGATCTTTTGGTAATTAGAAATTTAAAGACTAAGTAATTTTATTAAAATAAAAGAATTAAGGTCTATAATTAAACCTGATAGCTATCAGTCTGTATCTCATAAAGTAGCTGCTTTAAGGAATTATTGTCATAGGAATATTAAATTAAATAATTCTAGTGGGGTAGCTTTGTTTCAGAAATATCAGTTTTATAAAGATTACTTGAGGGTTGGTTACTCTGATAACTTTGTTAAAAGTATTTTATTTAATAGTAATATTTGTAAGAATGTAAAGGATAGAGAATAAAATTGTATGTAGAAATAGTAAATTGTTTGGAAATAAGAAAATTGCTTGGAAAAGGGATGTTACATTGAATAATTTATTAAATAATACAAAGGAAATTTTTGATAGAAAGACTATTCCTGGTGTAGTATATTTTATCCCTTGTTTATTTTGTAAGAAGGTCTACATAGGTCAGAGTAGTTTGTGTTTAAATGAAAGAATAAAGGTTCATAAAAGTAGAGTTACAAATAGATATCTTAGTTCTGCTTTGTATGTCCATGAAAAAGATATAGGCCACACTATTAATTTTGATGAAGCTAAGGTTGTCTTCTTTGAGAGAAATGAAATCAAAAGAAGAATGAAAGAATCTTTATTACTGAAAATTTATTATTCTGAAGCAAATAACTTATTTAAAATTTATTTTAATATTAAGGGTGGATGGGAAGTAAATGGAATTGTGGATTATGTTTAATATAAATATGGTGTTGTTTTGTAGTCCTTTACACTTGAGAAGTCTACTTGTAGCAGTGAAACCATTGGTTGTGTTATTGATTTTATTTTTTTGGCTAGTCTGGTTGAGTTTTGGATTTCGGGTAATTTTAATTATTTATTGACTAGTTTAGCTTTATGCTTGTAATGTTTATATATATATATTTTACAATCCGGAGAATAACACTTAACGTGATCTGCACTACAGGGCACCATCTAGGCATTTGAACCTAGAAAAATTTATAAAGTAGGCAGATACGTAAGTAAAAAAAAAAATTTTTTTTGTTTTTAAATTTTGATTCCGGTCATTAGCCCAAGTCACTAGCTCAGGGAGTAGCAGAGATTTAATAATATAATATCTTATCTAATTATATTTCAATATTAAAAAGATAAATAAAATAAGCCACTGCAAGTAATTAGCACACAACACTTATTTATGCACATATATATAAGATTTAAAATTATTTTAGTATTAGTTTTACATTTTAAAATTTAACTTACATTTTTAACTTTGATTTTTGACTTTAATTTACATTTTAATTTTTTTATAAGTTCGCACAGATGGGATTATAAAAGCTTGTTTTAATATGTTGAGTATAGATCGGTTACATAGATTACAACGGTCAAAAACATTTCAAAATAAACATAAACGATCAAAATACAAAATTATTGATACCGTCAATTGCATAGGGAATACAAGAAACCCCAGGGTGTTCATCATAAGACACTGCAGTGACACAATAACTTAAAAGACATCTGAATAAATACATTTTAGATATTCACTGTAAGGTATCATTATTTATCGAATGTCTATATATTTTGATCAAATATGAAAACCAAAAACATAATCAACCGGTAACGAACCCATGCAAGCATCTATACCCAACTTAAATTTAATGCAATTTTATTTATGGGTGTCAAGTATGAATGGACTACATAGATTTGCATTTGAAGATAAAACATTCTATCCCCATTTAACCTTAGGCTAAAAATTCGCAGTCAACCTGGCGTCAATTCATCTGATATATCGATGTATTCAATGTAATACGAATACAGCAATACCAAATAGGTTAAGATAAGACATTGACTCTGTCAGATAGGAATATTACATCTATCTAACGAGAAGAACAATAAAAAAATCTCCATAGAAACGGACTGCGGTCATTTTACCGACTTACAATCGCATTCCCTAGGCAAGAGGAAGTGTGCGGCGTATACAAGCGATTCTGCCCATAGCGAATCTCGAATTACATCTACTAACTACATCAATATATCCAATTCATTGACCCAATTCAACCATGAAACAAATAACCTAAGACTACCCTCCCCTAATATAACTTTACAAATCTATATAGCCATTCACGCCCAATTAAAGTTTAACATGTATGTAATTTAGTCTAACAAAAAACAAAAATCATAATAGAAACTTAAAAGAACAAAAAAAAAAAATGGAAATGATTTTAAATAAAAAAAAAATACATCAAATGACATTATTAATATTAATTTGCGTTGGTCAGATAGGATTCTATTTGTATTATTTAAATACGGAAAGTTTTTAATTTAATGTTCATTAATTATAAAGTTCTTACGTTTTTAACATGTCCGTAGTTTTATCCATTGCTTGCCATGAATGTGAGTTCCCATGCCGTCCTAAAGAGATTGGTTGTGTTAGCCGTTGTTTTTTTTTTATCCGGAGGTCTTTTAGTTTAGTTGGTCCTCAATGTATAAAACGATAGTTCATTTCTCTTTCTTTCTAAGCAGAACTGAAGGGATTGAAGAGTGCGTCTTTTCAATCCCTTCTCCTTCAACTCTGCACTAACACATATCTGTACTCTCGTAATAATCCTTAATAATTTTCAAACTTGTCCTTTTATATTAATTTGAAGGATTGAATTTACATTGTGTCATCGATGAGATGGTCTTTTCGCTGAGGTCCGATTCCATTGTTTTTCTCTTCTATCTGACCGATGTTTTTCCATTTAAATGCCTAAGGCTAGTTTACATTTCTAATTAAAACAATCATTTCCATTTCTGATTAATTAATGTGTTTTCAAACTTAAGGATATATTTTTATCTTTAAATCTCTACTGAAAATTTAGTTTTAAAACACTTTTTCTTTAATAAAGTTTTCGTTTAATATATTTTTTTTTTATCTGTGCGATTTATATATACGAGTTTAAGATGATATTTAATTTCAATTTTTAATTCTTAAAGAAAATTTTTAAATGCGAACTTTTTATTTTAATTTCATGTTTAATAATAAAAACACAATGTAACGTCGTCTGTGCTCGTTACAATATATATAAACTTAAGAGCATGCTATAACTCTAAACAAGCTTTTTTTTATTATGATAAATGCTACTACAAGAGAAGGCATTCAAATTATCTTTATCTTAGATTGTCCCCATCCCCAGACCGGTTTCGACCTATGGGTCTCTTCAGTGAGGAGTTGGGACACTAGATTCAAAAAACCAACTCAAGCTAAGCATTTATCTAAAAGGTATTTCTCAAGAAGAAGATATATATATATATTATAACCTACCCTCCCAACACCGCTCATATGCCTTATATGAGTAAATGCCCAGGGTGCCAGTTCTATTAATGAATAGAACTATAACAATATATCTGATATAAAAATTATTACTGAGACTCTTTACCTATGTCTACATTCAGCTCAGCTCAGTAGGAGGCTATAGGAAGTTCATAAGATATATAATTATACGTAAACGAAAGAAGAAATACCATAAAACATTAAATATAATGTAAATCCTTTTTGTTAGCTAACTGCATGATAAAGAATCACAATGTTTATTAGTACATTCTATTAAATATCCTTTCAACTTAATTTCTTCCTTCATCCAAGCATAACATATATCAGCTTGATATAATTACATCACTAAACAATTCTATGACTTGGGACATCATCATCTAAACATCTACCTTAATGCCAATCAAAGAATATACAATAAGATCTCAGCGAATTTAAAAACACAGTTGAATTACATAAAATACATTGGCCCATAATCTATAATTCTAATTTATAGTAAAATGTAATAAGATAAATTGACTAAATGTTTCACTGTGTTTAACAATTAGATAATGACAAAAATAGGGTATTTTAATCTCACGTCATCATCTAACAAATATACTAATGGGGCAACCTTTCTAATACGTTTATCAAGTAGCAAATGTTGCTTATAATGTTTGGATTAAGAAAACAAGATTGTCAGACACCAGCAAATTTGATATTATAATCATAAAATAATATATCTACTTTATAATAGATGTATGAAATGTGGAGATGTGGAAATTGAAACACGAATGTACAAGAATAACTTAAGACACAATTTTTTAATAAATAAACAAATCATTTATTATACTGAAAATTTAATTTAATATACTTATTTACAATAAGACTGCTTATCTTAATAATTTTAAATTCTCAAACAAACCTTGGACATCAGTTTGGGATTATCCCTATTATATTACATTATTTATACCTTTTTGAAATCAAAAATAACAACAAAACTTGTATATTCTAACTTTGAATACCTGCTTTGCTTAAGCGTTTCATTTAAACATAACATTAGCTAAATAATATATTATATTATTGGCACAATAAATATTTATGAGAGGATATTCTATTGATTAATAAATAAATCAAACTAACATATTTGGCCATCAACAAAGCAACTTTCTCTAACTAATAAAATAATCATTTTTAATTACATACATTTTTCACGCATAAGAATAAATCATATTCATTCTGATGGTTTGATGATTTTTAAATGAATATAATATGTGTCAAAATATATATTTCCCGTTTTTAATTTCAATAATTCTATACTTTTATATCCGCGATATTGTTTATATTACGCGTGGGTGTGCGTGTCCGAGCAACAATAATAGAAAACAATCTTTTCCACACACTATCCATCCATTAAGAAAATATTAAACAATTACTTCATTTCGACAATGTCGTAGACCAATCAGCAAAATAAGACACTAATATTATATCAATAATTTAATTTAACTATTTATCTGGCCATGTACTAAATAACACAGAGCTATATTTTCACGATTACACAAACAAAACGTTCCAAGGGAAATCCACATGAGGAGCAAATAAACTCTTTACTTAACACTTCAACATAACTCATCTAATTCTGAAATATACGATTGGTGCAGGACTGTTCCTCATTTACCAGGACCTTAAGAAAACATCACTTAACTTCAAACTATTACTTCATAATACACATATAATATAAACTAGGCTCTACTCATGGAAAAATTATTAAAACATACTATATAGGCAAAATCTCTTATCCTACAAACATAGAACGCATTCAGAGTAATTTCCATTCCCAAAGCTCTTCTACATATCTAACATTACATATACACGCTGGCAGATAAATACATACAGATAACCTACTAATCCGTTCAATTCTTTAGAATACGACAACATCCAAAATTTATACATAAGATACTCACAAACTGACAAACTGAGCTTTTATTAAACAAATGTTATAATTGTGCAAAATAGACACACACACCCCGCAAATAAGACTATATATATATATAAAATAACTCTAAGTTATATACTATGCGAGAAATAGAGAAACACGGTAACAAAATAATACATTAAAACATAACTGTTAATTACGAATTAACTTTAAGCTATTTTAAAATTTAATAGTTATAATTATTACGAATGAGATTTCTTTACCATCTCTATCAGACTATTTCTATTATATGTTCGTTGATTTAAAAACCAAAATTCTCACTTTGAGAAAAGAAAATATATAAAATAATATACACCTCTCTTTAACTATATAATAAAAGAGGAAAAAGAAATGCATTTCTTTCTTTTATCTTCCTAAAAGAAACATAAAACATATTTGAATAAAAATTAATTTGTACCAGCGTATCCGATCTCGAAGTTCATAATAGCTCAAAATTATACACAAAACATAACAATAAATATGTCTATCTATCTATTATATACAGTGATGATGACAAATAAGATATAAAAAAATAAAGAAAGAAAACAAAAGTCATTTGTTCTTTGACTTAAAATAAAAAGTTCACTTGCAAGGTCCTCCTCCAAGTTTATTGAACGATATGGTGACAGATTCCAAACTGGGTTTGAACATAAAATGAATTTCTGTAGGATAACCAAGAAAAAAATAATAATCATAATGTAGATATGATCTAGCATCTCCAATGTTCTAGCGTAGCTACTTGAGCCTACTACATCACATATAAGTAATCAATTTTTATCATGACGGAAATGTGAAAGACACTTTTAGCTACAGTTATACAAGAATTATTTAATTCACTCCTTAGTAATTTTTAAATTAAGTAAGTTCAGCATCCAGCGGCACTCTATTGCTCGCTGGATTGCAACAATCAATAACACAATATAAAATAATTAATGAGGCAGCCCGGCAAGTAGGTTTAAATAACGAAGATTTATTTAAAGGTTTATATATGAGTTAATCACTATTAATATATACAAAGTATGAATAATATATACACGCTAATATTATTATATATAAATAAGGGGCCCGAAGGCAGAATAAAATAATAAAGAGATCAGTATGACCTGTTATAGTTCCCTAGGTTTACTTTGGCACATCCGGAGGTAAACCTCTCCGCAAGGCTAGGTGAAGCAAAGGAGCTGACTGGAGCACCCGAGGAAATGGCACATCTACCTTTCAAGCGCTTCACTTAGCAAGTGTCCTCTCTCAGTTCAATATTAGATCCATTACTTGTCACACCTTTATTTTGGAGTAGCCTCCCTTCATTGGCCATCCGCTGTCCACATGGTGGTCATCTCTTTAGTTCTTATAGGATCCCTGATTAGATAATGTCACGCCTTTAACATTGTCTATTCTAAGCAATGGCTTTGTTTACATTATCTAATCCTTCTTGATAAATTACTTTATAGTTTAGCGTTAATATATCATTTAATTATTTACAATACACAATTAGCGATCCATTAGTTTTACATTTATTTTTATTATTGGTTAAACGTATTTTTTCTATATATGCACATACACACACATTTAGCATACCTCCCCCAAGTTCAGAGATAGCGTTTTAGTTTGTTGATTTTTTTTTCTCTCTGAACTTAGCACATAATCACTGAGGTGGGAGGGAATTTTACTTTCCCTCTTAGAACATTGGGGGATGTCCAATTCCATGTCTGGAGCATCATCTTTTCTTGGAAATGGCTGCGATGTTTGTTGTATACTTTCGTCTTTATGCAATTGATTTATGTGTTTGCGTAACTCTCTTCCATTCTCCATTCGTACAGCAATCACTTGCTTACTTAAATGTCACACAATTTCCGCTTTAATCCAGAA
Organism: Epiperipatus broadwayi; assembly: GCA_028023455.1. NCBI lineage: Eukaryota > Metazoa > Onychophora > Udeonychophora > Euonychophora > Peripatidae > Epiperipatus > Epiperipatus broadwayi. The sequence continues at coordinate 185,304 of JAQFVV010012721.1, read as the reverse complement.
TCTATCCTGATTATTTCTAATCCATACGCGGTCTTGTGGTGAGAATTTATAGTTTCTGCCTGAAAGTACTTCAGTGTCCTTCATTGGTATAATTTTGTCAAGCTTTGTTCGCAGTCTATGACCTAGATATTTCTCTGCGGGTGATTTACCTGACTTAGCTGTAGGCGTAGAGTGTTGATAAAGCAGCGCATTAAAGACGGCTTTGTGCAGACTTTGTTTTCCAATTTTATTGATGGCAGATTTTAAATTCTGTACAGTTTTTTCAGCCAGTCCATTTGATTGGGGGTGGTAAGGTGGAGTAAATATGTGGTTAATTCCCCATTCGTGCATCGAGTAAGCGAACTTTTCTGATGTAAAACCTGTGCCGTTTTGGATACTAGGGTTTCTGGGAGACCATGGTGTGCGAACATTTCCAACAGTTTGTCGATGGCTTCATCCGAACCTGTGTTTTTAACTATTTTATATTCGCCCCATCCTGAATAAGCATCCACTGCTACTAGAAATAATTGTCCTTGAATAGGACCGCAGTGATCTATATGAATTCTCTGCCATGGCTTGTCTGCTTCTTGCCAGAACTTGAATTTGGCTGAGGGTGCATTTGCACATGACTGGCAGTTTGTGCAGTTTTTTATGCATTGTTCTATGTCACTGTTAATTTTCGGCCACCAGACATAACTATGGGCTAACACTTTCACCCTTACAATGCCCGGATGACCTTCGTGCAATAAATTAAGTATTTGCGACCTGCTGCTTACGGGGATTAGTACTTGGTCACCTCTGAGTATACAGTCTTTGCAAATGGACAGTTGTTCTCGAGCTTTCCATAGCTCTATGTGCAAGAAAGATGGTCTTTGTTTTGGCCAACCTTTGCTGATTTTTTCCATGATCCATCTGTAGCCAGCATCTTCTCTGGTCCAAGCAGCTACCTTTGCGCTGTTAAGTGTCTGGCTGTTTAGTGCGTCGATATAGTTAATTTCTACTTCATTTACTTCTTTCTCGAGCTGATCTGGCATTCGCAATAACGCGTTGGCATGACCGATTTTCATGCCTTTTTTGTATTCGAGGTTATAATTGTAACCTGCTAGTATGCTAAGCCATCTCAACATACGAGGGCTTAAATATTCAGGCATCTGTTTCATGCCTAGAATTCCCAAGAGTGGCTTACGGTCGGTTATTAATTGGAAAGGACGTCCATATAGATATTGGTGGAATTTACGAATTCCGAACACTATGGCGAGGGCTTCCTTGTCTAGCTGGCTGTAGTTCTTTTCCACCTTGGACAAGGTGCATGATGCGTATGCTATAGGACATTCTCCAGAGTGTGATGGATGGCATATCACTGCCCCCATGCCATTTTCTGATGCATCAGTTGTCACGGTTACCTCACACTCACTGTCATAATGGACCAGTAGTTTATTTGATGTGAGAAGGGCTTTGGTGTGGAGAAATGCTTGCTCTTGTGCTGCTCCCCAATTCCATTTCTGGTTTTTTTTTAATAATTCGTACAGCGGCGTCGCTATGTGTGCTTTGCCATTCAGGAAGTTTTCAAAATAGTTCACCAGGCCCAAAAAGGCCTGTAGTTGTTTTACGTTATTCGGTCTTCTGGCGTCAGATACTGCTTTGACTTTTTCAGGGGAGGGGCTTATTTCTGAGTTTGACACTATGTGACCCAGGAATTTTATTTCAGTAGCCTTCCAAATACATTTTTTCGCATTTAATTTTGCTCCAAATTCCTCCAGTCTTTGGCAAACTTTTGAGATATGAGTGCTCAATTCATTTTCTGAATTAGCAGTGACCAATATATCGTCAAAGTAGGGGATGATGCCTTCGAGTCCGTTTAGAAGAGTCTTCACTTTTGCTTGGAATATACTTGGTGCTGAAGCTATTCCGAAAGGTAGACGTTTGCATCTAAATAAACCTATGTGTGTAGTGAGTGTTAGAATGTTCGCAGCTTTGTTGGTCACCGGGATTTGGTGGAAGGCCGAGTTGAGGTCTAATTTTGAAAAATATTTAGACTTTTGGAGCGATGCTATGATTTCTCTTGAGTTAGGTACGGGGTATGCGTGTTTGTTTAGTGCTTTATTGACTGATACACGGTAATCGCCGCACAAACGTATTTGTCCATTTGGCTTGGTTATTACAACAAGTGGGGTAGCTCACTCGGCTTCTTCTGTTGCTTCAAGCACGCTATCTTTAACCAATTGCTTTATTTCCTCCGCTATTTTTTCTTTCTGAGTGTACGGAATCTTTCACGGTCTACAAATTATAGGCACTGCTTCGGGTGATAATTCTAATGAAACTGGTTTTGTTTTTATCCTTCCCGGTTCTCCATCGAAAAGTTTAGGAAAATGCTGTCTGATGTTTTTTTCAATGTCAATATTTTTGACCCAAGCAATTTTTATTCCCAGTTGCCGAAACCAATCACGGCCAATTAGAGGATTTATAGGGGCATGTACTATATATAACAGCAATGTAACTATTTTTTTCACATCGTTTGAAGTAATTGGAGCCTCAATTACTCCTTTAATTTTTATAGCATTACCATTGACGTCTCGAGCCTTCAGATTCGTACGCATCTGTCTAGGTGGCTGTCTCATATCTGCCACAATGGTTTTCCAATCTTTAATGGAAAGTAACGACACCCTACTACCGCTGTCAATTTCCATCGATAGGGGTTTTCCTTAAATTTTGACAGTTATTTCAAATTTCTGTGATTGGTTCGAAGACACATTATTAATTGCCGAAAATTCCTCTTGTTTATGTTTTCTCGTAACGCTCTCTTGGCTGTTATTCTTTGTATAATTATCGTATTTTTTATTTCTGCACATTTTTTCCCAGTGGCCGAATTTATTGCAGTGTTTACAGCATTGGTCTTTATAAAAACAGTCACATGCCATGTGACCTAGTTTTCCGCAGCAAAAACACTTAATTTGACTTTTCTTAATGTCTGTTGTTCCACTTTGATCAGGCACCCTTCTATCTGGTTTGTCTACTTTGTGGACTTCATAAGGATCGTTGTCCGCTATTTTCATGGCCGCAAATTCCTTTGATTGCTGCAACATGAGTTCGTGAGCTATACCACATTTGATAGCTACTTTATAGTTAATATCCATATCTGCCAATAACTGCTGTCTCAGACTATCACTGCTCATTCCACATAAAAATTGTTCGAGGAGGGCTTCCTCCAGGTATGAATCGTAGACAGTTTTTTGCGAGTTCTCGCAGGGCAGTATCATAATCTTGTGTCCGCTCATTCTTGCCTTGGCGGTGATTTCTAAAGTGGAGTCTGGCAATGTGTCTAGACTCACAAGGATTAAAATAGTCGGTCAAACGATCTTTGACCTGTTCAAATGTTAATTCTTCCGGGGTTTTAGGTTCACAGAGCCTATTTGCGATCTGGATTACTCCTTTTCCAGCGAAACACAATAAGGTCGCTGTTTTGATTTTATCGTCTTTTACTCTGTTAATAATTAACAGTTTTTCAATTTGTTGGACATACAGGGGCCACTCACTTGCCTCTCTGACATCAAATTCGGATATTGCCGGCTGCATTACGGTACTTAGTCAATTTAACAAAAATATAAAAATTTTATGATAGCTTAGTCAATTTAACAAAATATAAAAATATTTTACTTAGTAGTTTTATCTCCTCATGAAATCAAATAATTAGACGCCAACGTATTCAGCTGTCAATGCGTTGATTGTTATTACTGAGAATTACCCCGTTGAGGTTCATAATCAACTGTAACTGTACCAATTCAGTGTCCAGCAGCACTCTATTGCTCGCTGGATTGCAATTATCAATAACACAATATAAAATAATTAATGAGGCAGCCCGGCAAGTAGGTTTAAATAATGAAGATTTATTTAAAGGTTTATATATGAGTTAATCACTATTAATATATACAAAGTATGAATAATATATACACGCTAATATTATTATATAAATAAGGGGCCCAAAGGCAGAGTAAAATAATAAAGAGATTGGTATGACCTGTTATAGTTCTCTAGGTTTACTTTGGCACATCTGGAGGTAAACCTCTCCGCAAGGCTAGGTGAAGCAAAGGAGCTGACTGGAGCACCCGAGGAAATGGCACATCTACCTTCAAGCACTTCACTTAGCAAGTGTCCTCTCTCAGTTCAATATTAGATCCATTACTTGTCACACCTTTATTTTGGAGTAGCCTCTCTTCATTGGCCATCCGCTGTCCACGTGGTGGTCATCTCTTTAGTTCTTATAGGATCCCTGATTAGATAATGTCACGCCTTTAACATTGTCTATTCTAGCAATGGCTTTGTTTACATTATCTAATCCTTCTTGATAAATTACTTTATAGTTTAGTGTTAATATATCATTTAATTATTTACAATACACAATTAGCGATCCGTTAGTTTTACATTTATTTTTATTATTGGTTAAACGTATTTTTTCTATACATGCACGTACACACACATTTAGCAGTAAGCAATTGTTCTTAATAACTCTTCTAAGTCACATTTGTTTTTCCAATATTTATAAGCTAGTAGACATATAGTTTATTTTTAAATATTGCAAATTAATACATCCTGATCCTTTGGCAATTCCACAATTAAATAACAGCTTATTTCATAATGCAGTCTTATCGATCGAAGAGAACGGAAATATACCGCATTCCTATCCTTCTACCCGATTTAAGCACTTATTTAACAAGTAGTATCCTTTATTTATTTGGATAATTCATATTTTATTTTATTTTCATATAAGTACATATTATTTTAGGAATACCAAACAAATAAATAAAGTCATTTTTCCATAATGAATTAAAGTATAAAATGTTATTTTATAATACACATATCCTGTAATTTTAACTTCACTTTTGTAGAAGTATGATATACGATATAATGAAAAAATAAAATAAATTCTGTAAAAATGTTCTGCACACATTTCCTAATGATATAATAAGATACAAGTAGAGTAGTTATATGATTATAAAGTTCATGCATTTTATTTTCCTTCTTAATGATAAGTAAATAAAATAATGCAAGCTTAGTGTTATCAATATACATTTTAAAATAGTAATAAGCAAAAAATGATTAAGTCAAACGTCTAAATGAGGTATAGAAATGAAAAACCAATGTACCTTCTTATATTCTTAGCACAGCATGTTAATTGAAGACCTTTCCTGAAGTTTACTTTAAAGCTTTTTTAAGTTAATTTGACGTCTGGAAGAAATATCTTCTTATTACTACAGAGACGAATAATACACTGGCTGCAATCACATCAATAATGAGCAATTTTAATCTAAACTATCTGTTAAATAGATATTTCTCTCCCCCCATCAAAAAAGATCATTTCCCTTCAAAATGTTAACTCCCACCTTTTTGCACTTAAACTCATTACATATGCAAGAAATCTTTTCTTTAAAAAAAAAAATCATTCTAATTTTTACAATTAAATCAAGACAAAAATAATAATAATAATAAAAAAATAACTTTTACAAACTTGAAAGAAATGAATATTAATTAACTGTTAAACAAAAATGATTAATAATTTATTTAATTTGTAAAATAATCAACTGATCTAAATATCTATTAATCATTGGAAAAAAAATATATTTGTTAAATTATTAAAGATAATTACTGTAATTTAAATGTCTTCATGTTAAATGTACTATTGCTTAGTGTTGTTAAAATATGAAAATGAACTGACACATAATACAGACATACATGCATGCACATGTACTGCAACCTAAATATTAAACTATCTTGGCTAAATATAATTGAAATGGCTATTAATGTGTACAAAAGGATAGGTATCAATGAATAAAGGATTAGGAAACCATTCAAATCAATACTACACTAAAATAAAATAACTTTGCATCCCCCTAACAAAAATATACCAATTCCTATAATAAATAACCCCTCTTTCTTGCATTAAATACTTCATTAACTATAATAATAATAATAATAAATGCTTATAAAGTGGTTAATCAAATGCATAAGCAATCAACATCGAAAGCTTTAAACAATTTCCAACAGAATTTTAAAATTCTGAGGCTATTTAATTTTTTTAAAATACAATACAACTATTCACTACAGATACAAAGTATCTCAACTCCTTGTGCCCACTCAGAGGGTCACAATATATATATATATATATATATATATATATATATTGAGGAGGTGAATAACATATACAGAATTCAGATGTGGTAGATATAATATCTACAGGATCATAATATCTGCTAAAATGAAAATACACACGGAAGAGATAGTCTTTTAATAATATTTAGTTTTATTACTATCTAGCATACTTTCAATATATTCTTACCATATTATATAATGGTATATAGTGTTGACTGCACCAATTGCTATGTCTAGTGGCACTCTATTGCCTACTGGATTGCAAATATAAATAACACAAATGATTACTAATTAATGAGGTGGCTTAGCAAGTAATTTTAAAAAACAAGAGTTTATTTTACAGAGTTATATGAAGATAATCAATCTTGTTTAATATATACATATATGACAATTGTATACACATGCTATATTAATAACAATAAGGGCCTGAAGGTGTACCAAATTAAGATCTATATGATATGTTATACTGTTCCTAAGTTTTCTTTTACACATCTGAAGGTAAACTTCTCTGCAAGGCTAAGTGAAGGAGGGAGCTGACCCAAGCACTCCAGGAAATGGCACATCTTTCTTTCAGCAGCTTCACTTTACAAGTGTCCTGTCTCAGTTCTATTCTAGATCTGTTTCACACTCTCTTTGTTTTTAGGGTTGACTCCCTTGATTGGCCATCCACTATCCACATGGTGGTCATCTCTTGAGTTACCATATTCGATCCCTGATCAGATAATGCAATTACCTTAGAATTGTCTATTTTAAGCAATGTTTCTATCATCATTACATCTGATCAGAAACAAACATTAAGGGTTGCAATGACTTTGTTTACTTTATCTTAATCCTTTGCTCGAATTCATCTAACTTTTTTGATAAGTTAAATCATAGTTTTTCCATTAATTCAAATATTTAATTAGACTAATTGCTTTTATAAAATATTGTGAATGCCATTGGCATCCACGCACATACATTTAGCTTACTGTTATAATATCATTTATAATACTTATTTTAAACAAGACAAATATAGCGCAATGTTTTTGTTTATAATCTATAATATTAATAAGCCAATAAGCTGATACACATGCGCTTTGCAGATGTCACTATATAAATGAATACTCCTACTTTTTCAAACCCAAGATAAAGTCTATATTTTCTTAAAGACTTTATCTTGGGTTTGAAAAAGTAGGAGTATTCATTTATATAGTGACATCTGCAAAGCGCATGTGTATCAGCTTATTGGCTTATTAATATTAATACTTATTTTATGTATATTTAAATAAACACATACATTTAGCAATCTGTTTAGTTTTACAATTATAATATTATTTATAGCCTTAATAAATATTACTTTAACTAATAATACTTATTTTGTGTATACATAAATACACACACATTAGGCAGTTCTTTATATCAATGCTTAATTAATTGTTCATATATTCGATTTCAATTTAAATTTGAATATTTAGATAGCCCATTTATTGGAAATGGATACACTTGTTTCTTTTTTGCTAATAGAAAAACAGTCAATAACTATTTCACGTGCTTTTTTAATCTTCCATTTTCTATCTACTCTCTCTGTAATATAAGGAATTCGAACTCAGACTTTCACATAATCCTCAATTCTCCATGCCATCTCATATTGCTGACCCACATGTATGATCAGGTGGATCAGAAATGAGATGGCATGGAAAGTTGAGGGTTGTGTGAAAGTCTGAGTTCGAATCCCTTATATTACATTATATATGTGCAGGTGTGTGTAAGCCTGTACAGTGTATTAATCTACTCTCTCTGTGTACATTAACTCTGCTTTTGTTAGCTCAAATCTACACCAGAGAGGATAGAATGTGAAAGATTAAAAAAGCATATGCAATAGCTGGTGACCATTTTTCTAGTAACAAAAAAGAAATAAGTGCACCCATTCCAAAAAAAAATGTCTATTTAAATATTCAAATTTAAATTGTTCATTAAAATTGAATATGCGAACAATTAATTAAACATTGTGATAAAGAACCATCTAATCACACCACTATATGCCATGAATTTGATATTATAAAAATATATTAAAACATACTAGATAGTAATAAAGCTAAATATTATTAAAAAAACTACTTTTTCTGTATGTATTTTTATTTTACCAGATATTACATTCACCTGGAAAATAAGAAAATTAGTAACAATTTATTTACAGGATCACTGTATAAAATGCACACATATGTTTAACCATATTTAATTTCAGATATGTATGTTAAACAAACAAAATAAAGAGGGCAAGATGCTTACAAGTTTAAAGTACAATAAAATTAAACTTACTAAACTATTAATATGACATTCCAGGCACATATTTCAATAATTTTTAACTACCTTGTTGAAATGACTTTTGATAGCTTCAGAGAGATAAAAACTATTTAAAACTAAATCTTTTTTATATATTTTTTAAAACAAATTAACTCTTTATTAGAAAGATTGATTTAACATCTACTGAAATTAAATGTTGATTATTAAACTACCTTTATTATTTAATATTCTAGAGAAGTATTCATAAAATTGCCTTCAAATTAATTATTTCTATTTTAACAACCAAATTCCCAATAACTTTCTTTTGTTTCAATATTCAGAGGCATACTTTATATATACATCAAATACAATAAAATTAAAGTATTATAAAACATAAATACTGCAAAGATATAACATTGTCCAAAGAATATGATGAAATAAATATACAAAATGCATACATAAAATTAAAATTAATGTTCATATATAAGTATTATTGTTTTGTGGTAACTGGAATTTTTTTTAAAATTTATTAAATTGTTTATTCATTAAATGAATAAACTGATTATTTTAAGTTCAAGCTAAGGACAATAAGAGAGTGCTTCTGCATAAAGGTAGAATTATATTTACATACATCTATTTTCCTATAGACCCAATGAAAAGAGAGCTTTTTGATAGTTCACTAGTTTATAGTTTTTTTTAAATATTATTCATGATCAAGTTTTCTCACTTACAGATAGAATTTACTTTAAAATTTGTTCACTTCCACAGATGAGAAGCAGGTCTGAATCAGAGATATTGGAGTATATGTATAGATAGTTGGCATGATGTTGGATTCAATTTAAAAATTGGAGTTAGACATCCTGATAGTTATGGGTTCGTGGGAAGAGGTTCTTTAGTGGCAATCAGCAACTCATCTTGACTTCTTCAACTGCTTGTAGAGATTTTTTGCAATTCATGTTGGCAACACAAGATAAAAGACCAGAGACAAAATTATTTTTTTGAGTCTGCCTCTTTATACAATTACCAATTTGTAAAACATATTTTTCTGATGTATCTAACTGATGCAGTAATTATTTCTATTCATCCAAGTTTACAAAATTCCTTAGAGAAGTAATAACATGTATACTAATAACAACTAGTTATCTCAATCTCTAAAAATATGTTTAATCAACATTTTAAAATATTTCCACAACATGAACGTTTTTAAAGAGTTTCCCTTAATAATGAGATAAACTATTTTAGTAAAATTTTCTTGATTAAACCTTATTTTTATAACATAAATTTTTAAAACAAAATTTGGTTAAAATAAATTATATTTTGTATCTTTTTAAAACCAAATTTAAAATTGGGTCAATTTTATTGTAAACACATATACCTTTATTAATGCATGTGTGTAATAGAAACTTACATTAAATTAAAAAAATCATGTTAAATTTGTGAGATCTGAATTTTACTTCTGATTGACAACTACTTTTATTTTTTAAATATAAATTATAAATTGAGATAGACAATCTATCTCAGTAATTAGGTATTTTATCGAGATGACTCTAAGCTGCTTCAAATCGCTTCAATTTCATTACTTTTAACACTACGATAAAGATTTTACACTGTTTTTTAAGGTAAAAAAAGTTCTGTAAGATGGTGCCCTCTCTTGAATTATTTTACAAGTAAAAAAATCAATAAAACTGACATCAAAGGTATAACAAAACAAGTAGGCTGGACGATCTTCATTTTGATTGGCTGTAACCATCAAGTTCAAAGAAAGCCACTTGTCAAAACAAAACTGCTAAGATTTCTTGCTTTTATTTTGAAAGTGATAAACGAATGTTTTAGACCATTTTAAAAGTATTTTTTGATGTATTTTTTGACATATTATAAATTATTTTGATAAAATATGCTAAAAACAATTATTTTAGAAAAATAGTTAAGACTTTAGCAAAATTATAGCAAAATTATTTACTTATCTATGTAACGTAAAATTAGGAAATAAATCACGACGTCATCAAAACTTTTTGATTGGTCAGTAATGTTTGTTTCAGATTTGCCATTCTAAAATATTTTTATAATTATAAATAGAAATTTATTTTTGAAAAAACTTTCGTTCACTTTCATAATCTGACAAATTATTAACCTTTTAACCGCTAATTATATTATTGGCTGTATGAGGTAAAAATCAAATCTTTTAATTGGCCAACTCACAAACTGAAGACAAAGCCTATTATTAAAACATATTCGCCTATAATATTAAATTCAACTCAGATACGTTTATAAAAAGTATATTACTAATTTTTCAGGTTATGAAGAGAACGAAAGTTCTTTCAAAAATAAATTGCTATTTATTTATTCTAAAATATTCAATTTCGGCAACATAAAAGCTATAATATAAACAAAAAGGTCGACTTTTACGTTATAGAAAAGTAAATATTTCTTTTTACTAAATCTTAAATATTTTTACTAAAATCTTCAATATTTTTCGAAAATAATTTTGTTTTTTTAGTATTCTCTCTGAAAATAATTTGTAATTTCTCAAAATATACTTTTATAATACTTTAAATCATATTCGAAATGAAAATCTCAGCGTTTTTCTTTATTTTCTTTGATCAGGCGGTTTCTTTGTTCTTTCCAGCCAATCAGAATGTCTTTTTCGGCTGAGAGCATGCTAACAACCAATCACAACTAATGTTCTTTCTTTGTTTAGGTTTAAATGCGTTTTTTTTATTTTTTACTTGTAAAATAATTTGGAAGAGGGCACCATCTTACAGAACTTTAAAAAACCTATTCAATACCTGTCAAACGAATATTTTAGCATAAGAACTGGCAGGGTTAGAGTGATGTCAGATGTCGATGAGGAGCCTCGTAAGAGGCGGGAAAAGGGTTAATATACTTTTTACAAATGAAACTAAAGTGAATATAATATTAAAGGATAAATATATTTTGAAGTTGAATTTGTGACTTGACCAATTAAAAGTTTTGACTTTTACCTCACTTGGCCAATAAAATAATTTGCGCTCAAAAGGTTAAAGGTTTGTTTTGAAACTTGATTGACTCCATTTTTACGTAAATGAGCCCTTTTTATTACTGAGTTAAATTTTATGAATGTTAGAACTTATTATGTACATGCAATTGTTATATGACTCTTAAATGCTCATTGTATCTTAAGACTATATGGAGGATTTATTCATAGTTTTCTCTAGTAAATTGGGTTCAGATTCAAAGAACTACTTCACATAATTGGTTTGTGTTGTTAAATTGGCATTTGGATCTAAAGTGAACACTTTCTAGAATTATCATTATAATAAAGGTGTATTAGTTATAATTATGTCATATTATACATGTGTGTATGACTATGCTATGAAGTTTCTGATATAAATAAATGTATCCAGAATATATTAGAGTCCAGAGATTTATTCTATGGCAAATGTTTACAATTAATCAAAATAAATCCTTGGACTCGTTATAAATCACTATTGTTTTCCACCATAAATTATGAATGAAAAAATAAAAATAAAAGATTGAGGAAATGGCTTATTTAAAAAAAAGATTATTATATTTTGTCTGACCATTATAATATTTTGTAACAAACTATTGTTGCTATTTGTTTAAATAGTGTGTTAACTTATTCATATATATTTGCATATTTATCCCCATCTCAATTTTATCAGGAGTAACTTATGTTGTACATGAACTGAATGGGTATTACAAAAAGTGGTTATGTAGTAGTCAACGTAATCATATTAAAGAAAATATTTTCAAACCCTATATATATATGCCAGTCTGTTTTCTGATGTTTAATGTCAGGTGAAGTACTAATCAATTCAAGTAAATGTAGCATTGGTGGTCGAGTGGTTAGCACAGCACAAGCAATTGTCCTGGGGTTCACTTCCTGGCTGACACATTGGCATATAAAAAAAAAGTAAATGTAAATAATTTAAACATATGTAGTCTGAATATTATACTATGTAAATAAAAAATAAGTATTGTCTTAAAAAGTCATATGTTATTTATGGTTAAATAAATAATTAATTTTTTACTCATTTATAAATGAATAAATAAATAATTTTGTTGCAAATCTCACAATATAAAGTTGTTAAGATTAATAAATTATTTTCTACTTTTACTTCTACAAAGAATATTTCTTCTCAAATATCAACAAAATATAATTTGTCATTTTTATTTTGCACATTAGAATAAAAAATATTTATTCATGCATTTATAAATATATTTATTTACAAAAATGAGTATTTCTTATAATTATTATTTATTTATAAATAATGAATATTTAGAAATTTATTTATAAGTAAATAAATTTATTAAATAATTAAAAAAGTCTCACAGTTTTGTTTCCATTAATATTTTTTAAGACATGAATAATAGTTTTTGTTTTTTATTAAAAATTATTTTATTAAAGGTTTGGATTTTAAACATTTATTATAAAATATTTTTAAAAGTAAAGAAATAAAATAATTAATTCATCTAGGTGTCTGAGTAAAATTAATACAAATCCTTCTTGGCAGTCAATATGCTAAAATCATACACTTGTTTTAATAATAATGATGATGATGATGATGATGAAATCAACTGTTGTGTAGTTGTATGAATAAAAATAATTTTTTAAAAAGTTACTTCTAATTTTTTGTTCATGAACATTTGAACACCCCCCTCATTTATTTAATTTTTAATACACAAAGGAAGACATCATTTACCTTTTTCCAGATAACAGGATTTCATCAAATTTTTCTGAGACCATTTTACAATATCTTCTCTTCCAATTCTATGTTTAGCACCAATTTTTGATTGTTTCCATTTACACGCAATGTGCTGAACTCTGCATGACTCAATACAATGTAGAAATCTAAACTGTAAAATCTATGTTAGGATCATATTCAATGCCAATGTTGATATGTTCCTGTATCCCAAAATTATGATATTGTTTAATAGCATTTACAATAATTAAGATGTAGATTTATTTTATTATGCTAAAATTAATCCCATATATCTATTATTAGAATGAATTATTTATTTAAATAATAAAAATACATGATATTTATTTTTCTTGTAGAAATAATTATTATATTAGTTATTTATATTTTTTAATTAAACATAAGCATATGATATTACTTATCCATCTTCATTCTTTTTTCATACATATCATTTTTTGTTATATTTAAATTTTTTTTCTTTCACATACTCTTGTAACTCTCAATTATAAAAACATCGATAAAAAATAAATGCATCCTCTCTCCCAATTAATTCATATTGAACCAGCATTCTTCAGTAATCCTAAGTCAAGAATTGTGATGGAATAAATATTCAAGTATATCCAAATATATATATATACATTATTTTAAAATTGAACTTAATGTAACAAAAATATAAGTAAAACAAATGGCATCCATTGATTACTCCAGTTGGCACAGGGTGGCACTACTGTATGGAGAGTTTTGCCTTGTGAAACAAATGATGTAAGGAAGAAAAAGTATTAGTTACAATATTATATTATATCCATATAACTTATGGATTAAAAAGCCAATTAGAGAATATCATTAATATAAATGAGGACAACATGATTTACCTCATAAAAGTTATTACAGTAAATGTAGCAATAAAATAACATACAGTAACTAAACCGATGTAGTGCTTTCCTGAAGATTTGTGATGATGGTGTTTTAGTTGTATTTTTATATTGGACTATTTGCATCATCTAATATAAGTATTGAATGTCTTTAGAAAAAATTAACTTTATTTACATATTCCAAATACATTTACTTATTAGTAATAGCAAACAGGTTAGTATTTATACAACATTTTGAGAGACATTCTCTCCTCTTCTTCAGGTGTTTCTAGCCTGACCAGTGACAGTACTAGCATGGAAATTGAACCTGGATCCTTAGATTCATGAATATTGAATTTTAAGACAGTGATCTAATTAACAGCCTGCCTGACAAAGGCAACATCCAGGAACACTTGAAGAAGAGAGGAGAATAATACCCCTTGAAACATTGTGCATATACTAATTTGTGTGCTATTACTAACAGCTGAATGTATTTGGAATATTTAAATTACTAACAGCTGAATGTATTTGGAATATTTAAATAAAATTACATCTTTCTAAAGACATTCAATACTCACATTAGATAAAAGAAATAGTCCAATATATAAATACAACTAAACCAATGTAATGTATGTGATAATATGTTGGACTATTTCCATCATCTATTATTAAATGTTGAATGTGTAGAAAATTTTAAACTTTATTTAAACTTTTAAAATGTTGTTGTTAGTAATAACACAAAAATAGACAACACAGGTTAGTAATTACACAATGTTTCAAATATTATTCTCCACTCTTCTTCAGGTGTTGCTGGTCTGACCAGTGACAGTGTTCACATAGGAGTTGAACTCATGCTTTTAGATTCACAAACAACGAATTTAAGGCAAACACTCTAAGCAACTGACAGGATAGCTCAGTTGGTTAGGGTGTTCACCTTAAATTTGATATTGGAGAAATTTAAAGGTGTGAGTTTGACTCCTATGTGAATACTGTCACTGGTCAGGCCATCAACACCTGAAGAAGAATGGAGAATAAAACTATCCAAAATGTTGTGTAATTACTAACCTGTACTGTCTATTTTTGTATTATTACTAAGAAGTTGTTTGTATTTCAAACGTTTAAATAAAGTTTAAATTTTTTTAGACATTCAACATTTAATAATAGATGATGGAAATATAACCACATATTATCACATCTAATATAACATCATCACACAGCTTCAGGAAAATATGACATAGTTTATGTATAAATAAAACTTGAAGAATGTTCAAAGTTAATAGAGTGACTACAAATATTCATAACAAACTCAAATTTAACCTGCCTATAAAATTTATTTAATCTTACAATAAAAATGTTAAAACAGGCAAAACTCTCCATACAGTAGCACTATTCAGTGCAAACCAGAGTAATAAATGGATGCAGGAAGGTATCCCCAGACTAATTTTTAGCTTGTAGCTTTCATCAGTGAGGAGCCTTGAATCTGAGAGCACTGCATGTAGATCTTAGGATCTAATGCAACTCTCCAGCAGCCACCTTTTATTTCTACTTAACTACAAAACTATGAGAATAAAATGAAAAACACAATAATATTTTCAATCCCAGCTCAGTAGCTTATATAGTCATATAGGTTTGAACTAAGTTCAGCATCCATACGTTTTGGTGTCTTTGGTTCTTTAATAACCATAGCCACCACTATCCCATTAGGCAGGATTGGCATAAAACCACTAACCATCACATAATCACCATTTCTTATGCTTGCCCTGAGTGGAACTACTGTATGGAGAGTTTTGTCTGTTTTAATAGCAGTTATAAGCAAGCATGAGAAATGGTGATCATGTGATGTTTAGTGGTTTAATAAAAAAAGTTAACGAAGTCATTATAAAGTGCTTTAGATTTTAAATGACTTATAGTAATAATTGTTAACATCTAATTTACAATAATCTGAAATTTAAACAAAACAAGAATTAGACATTTCACAATAGCTGAAGAATTTTCTGGTAAAGTGAAGGTTTCTTTTTCCATATGACCATCACCAATCCAGTCACCTGACTGTTTTAAGCTAGAGAATAAAATTAAAAACAGAGTGTAAAAACCTTTATTTTCTGATGCTTGCCTATTCCTTTAAGTTGCATCAAAATTTTGATAGAAAGGTACCGAAAAGATTTCATACTACAATCAATTGTTAAACTTAACATAGAAATACTGAAAAACTGTCACAAGCTATATGTAAACTAACCATGAGCGGATGTAAATGTAGAATGAGCCTATTAGCTTTGAAT
Organism: Epiperipatus broadwayi; assembly: GCA_028023455.1. Taxonomy (NCBI): domain Eukaryota; kingdom Metazoa; phylum Onychophora; class Udeonychophora; order Euonychophora; family Peripatidae; genus Epiperipatus; species Epiperipatus broadwayi. The sequence continues at coordinate 169,089 of JAQFVV010012721.1, read as the reverse complement.
AAGCATACCATTTACTGATGTTAGTTACACACCGAGCATGATTTATACATACTAACATAATTTTAAAAGAACTATAAGCTACTCTGAAATTACTATAACTAATTAGTGGGTAAGGATCAGCCTCATATTTAACAACCTCTAAATACTAAATTAATCTTCAGTTAGTAGGTTGTTAAATATGAGGTGCTTCCTTTCCCTCTGATTAGCTATAGTGATTTTAGAATAGCTTCTAGTTGTCCTAAAATTACATTAATATATATATATATATATATATCATATTCTGTGTGTAAGTACATCAGTAAAGTATGTTTACACTTGATCAAAGCTAGAGTATAGATGGGCTCACTCTATACTTATGTTTGCTGACAGTTAGTTTGCATATAATCACTGGGTGTTTTTAGTGCTTTCGCATTAATTTCATATATATTCAAGCTACCAAAAACTTATAATAAATTGTTAAATATGTTTCTTTGTATAAAAACAAATTGTTTACTGTTTGGGAATTTCTAAAAACGTTAAGCTCTTACTTTACCAAACATACAGGGTTAAATTCTATGACCACGTTCAAATTGCGGTTTTTAAGAAAAGCAGTTGTCAAATGTAGTTTGCTACTGTCTTTCTTTAGCCACAATTTACTTTAATAACTCATATTTAGGGTAACATTATACTTGACTATACGTATCACAATTAACGTTTCTTTGTGGGCCCAAATCTTTAATTTTACATCGTCTTTCTATCTTTTAACATATTTCAAATCAAACGATTTTATTTGATAAATTTGTGGTAAACATTAATATGCAATCTTGATGTCAATTCATTATTTTAATCTTATAAAAACTTTATGTAAAAGAAAAATAACGAGATGCTTTGTAATGAATTGGTAATATTGATTAATTAAGCAAAATATTAAAAGAAATACCCTAAAGAAAACTCGATCAGTTTTTATTTAGTAAGTTGATAATCAATCTCAATTTTGTCAATAAAATAGGAGAAACAATTTTTAAATATTTTTCTTTCATTTTTTATCTCCAAGTAGCTCCTAGGAGCACAAGCAGAGTAATAATGCTAAGATTTTCATCTTATTATTCTATGATCTCATCAGCTGAAAATGTCATTTTGTTTAGAATATAGGAAGAAAGAAAATGTATTGCCTATCTTCCCTTGATAGATTTACTTTTTAAAAAAGAAAATCAAAGCTCTTCCACTTTCTTGATTTTCTGTTTAAAGAAAAAAAGAAGCAAATGAATGTAATTTACACGTAAAAATAAATATATATATTTAAAAAAAGTATTGATTAAAATTTAAATCATCCATCAAAATAGTAATTATAAAATTTATGCGTTAACAAGTTAAAGTTTCTAAAGTATCTTAATAAACTTGTAATAAACCCCTCTCAAATCAATCCATTAGTTAGGTAAAAATAAAATCATATTTATTTGGTTTCAGATTTTTAGATGGAGACCAGATCAATCGATATTGTAGAAGAATAACAGAAATTCTAGCAAAGCCTTTTTTAATCAGCCAACACTTACAAATATCAATGCAGATGGAAATTTAACTAATTTTAACAATTATACAAATATATAATGATGATTACATTTGTAGCACTAAGAATGTTTAATAATATTTGTGAAATATTAATTAATAATTTACGTGTCTGAAAAAAAGGTTTTTAATAAATGTGTTTGATCAGTTCTTAATTATGGATCTGAGACTTGGATATATCAGAAGAGCAATAGAGACTTCAGAGCACTCAATGAAGTATGGAGAGAGGCATGTTAGAGTAACAAGAAGAGATTGAAAATATGCATTAGCCAGCATGGTGAGTTTATTGGCTTTTTATCTGAGAGTTTAAAATAAAAAAAAACCATGGTATTTCTTCTCAATTGCCTGATAAGGCAGAATGAATGTATGAGTAAATGATAAATATTTTTCAAATAGATACATACAATCATGACAGACAAAAATAAATCATGACCCTTATTCCCAGGAGGCTGTAAAGTCACCAACTAAGGCAGCAGTTGGTGGATGAAGGTGGAGGGTCTAAGAATCCCCAGATTGTGAACACAGGTTGCCATTTGATGAGGACTTTTTATTTAGGTACTTACAACTGTAGATCACTTTCAAGTGGAGGAAGATTGCAAGAATTAGAAGAACTGTTTTATATTAAATGGAACATTATTGGACTTTGTGAAGTTACAAGAAAAGGTAAAGAGACAATTGATTTAAAAAGTGGACATGTACTCTACTATAAAGGCACAAATATTGGTAATACAAATGGAGTAGGACTTATTATAAATAAAAAGTGGAAGAACAACATTGATAAAATTGATGGTGTATCAGACAGAGTGGCAAGATTAGTTATACAACTTAATAGCAGATACCAAATGCAGATAATTCAGGTTTATGCCCAACAAGTTCTCATAGAGATGAAGTAGTAGAAGATTTTTATATGGATATACAAAAGGCTTTTTATCAAAGTAAACAACATTTTTAAATTATTATGGTAGAATTTAATGCTAGAATTGGTAAACAAATGAAAGATGAAAGTGCTGTAGGTAATTTTGGTTATGGTAATAGAAATGAGAGAGGATATAGACTTATGAAGTATACAAAAAAAGAAAAGTTTTATATTACGAATTCTTTTTTTTTTTTTTTGAGAAAAATGTTAAAAGGAAATGGACATGGAAGCATCCAAATGAAGGGCAGCAGAATTGGATTATATTTTGACTAACAGAAAATACTTATTTCAAGATTATAATGTTCTTAATAAGTATAACATAGGAAGTGATCATCGATTAGTATGATGTAAGATACGTGTTAATGCAAAACTAGAGAGACAAAAATTACTAAGAAAAACAATTAAGAAAAACAATATTTACAGTTGATATTCCTAATTTTCAGAAACATTTTAATGAATTTAAATTAGAACTTGCAAATCAATTCAAGTATTAGTAGATTTTGAACATGATTCAGATTTGAATGAAATTAATATGAAAATGACTGATACACTTTTAAAAACTGCAACGAAGATAGCTGGTAGAAAAAAGCAGCAATTGACTAATAAAATTTCTACTGAGTCTAAAGAATTTATGAAAAAAAAAAAAAGAAATATGAAGATATACAAAAATGATGCATTAAAAAGGATTGAATATCTCAAATTTTGTAAAATGGTATGGAAAAGAGTTGAAAATGATATAAGAAAGTATAACTTTGAACCTGCAAGGGAAGTTGTAGAAGAAAATAAAAGTCTCAAGAGTGTAAAACAACATTTTGGTATTGGTAGAAAATTTATATCTGCAATAAGAAAAAAATATGGAATTATTACTAAAAAGAGAGATGACATCATAAAATAAGTAAAAGACTTCTATCAAGAATTATATAGTATTAAAGAGTAAGTACCTCCTATATCTATTATATGTTCTGAATTGCCCTGAATTTTAAATGAAGAAGTGAGACATGCAATTAAATTTATGAAGAAAGGAAAGGCTTCCAGTCATGATAGTATTATAAACTGATATATTAAAAGAAGAAGATGAAGAAATAGATTTTTTTTTCAAAGTTATATACCAAATGTCTAAATGATAAAGATGTACTAGATGATTGAAAGAATGCAGTATTAATATTAATATTTAAAAAAGGTGATAAAGAAGATATTAGAAATTACAGGCCTATCAGCCTTTTATCAATCTTATACAAAATTTTTATCAAGATAATTACAACCTGTCTACAGAAAACATTGGATTTCCACCAACCAAGAGAACAAGCTGGATTTAAAAGTGGTTTTAGTACAGTAGATCATATCCAGGTATTGAGAAAAATTAAAAAAAGAACACATAAATATGAGTTGCCATTATGCTTTGGATTTGTAGATTATGAAAAGGCATTTGATTCTATAAACATTTTTTCAGTGATTAAAGCATTAGATCATCAAGGCATATATCCAGGATATTGTCATATTTTAAAGAATATTTATAAAAATGCAACAGCAACAATTAGATTACATAATGATACTAGAAAAGTCAACATTGAGAAGGGTGTAAGACAGGGTGATTTCATATCTCCAAAACTTTTTACAACAGTGCTGCAAGAAGTATTTTGTGAATTAAAATGGGAAGCTAAAGTAGTGAAAGTAAATGGAAATTATTTAAGTCATTTAAATTTTGCAGATGATGTAATTGTTTTTGCAAATAATGCTTCAGAGCTGCAGGAAATGTTGCAGGAGTTATCAGATGAAAGTAGGACTAAAGATAAATGTTAAAAGACTAAAGTAATGTTTAATGGATTTTTTCAAAATATGAAAATAAAGATTGATTATGATGAGTTAGAAGAAGTTGACACCTACAAATACCTTGGTCATATTATTAATACAGATGGAAACATAATAGAGGAAATTAATCATAGAATTAAACTTGGTTGGAGTGCTTTTGGTAGAAATAACTTGATACTAAAAGGAAATATGCCTATGTGTTTGAAAAGAAAGGTTTTTAACAAATGTGTTTTACCAGTTCTTACTTATGGATTTGAGACTTGAACACTTAATAGAAGAGCAATTCAGAGACTTCAGACCACTCAAAGAAGTATGGATAGATGTATGTTGGGAGTAACAAGAAGAGATCATAAACGCAATGTATGGGTAAGAGAACAAACAGGTGTTACTGACCTCATTGAAAAAATTAAAAGATTGAAATGTTGGGCTGGATATATTGCTAGAAGAGATGATAATAGATGGACAGTTGAAATCTTAAAGTGGTTTCCAAGAGATTGTAAAAGACCCAGAAAGAGGCCACATGTGAGATGGATGGATGAAATAAAAAAGTGTGCAAGAATGATGAGGAGAAGAGAAGCTAAAAATCAGAAAAGATGGGTTGAACTTAGAGAGACCTTCATCCTACAGTGGATTGATAATGGTTGATGATGATGATCATAGCTATTTATCTATATAAATCCGCATGAAAATTACTTTGATTTTACCCAACTTCTTCATAGTATCACACTTGAGCATAATTTTATAAATTATTTTTTACACTACATTCTTTACAAACACATACTTATATAAATTTTTTGCATAATTAGATTTGATCTTTAATAAGGTTAATACTTTATATCTGGGATAAAAATTTTTTTTAACTTAATAAATAATAATTTATCATTATTTGTGTATTTACTAAAATGTTGTTGTTTGAACTATGTAGTGAATAAAATAAATTAAATCTATATAATTTATATCACTGAATGTAGTCTAGTATATGATTGTTAAGAAAATTTAGGATGATCAAGATGAGTCTATTATTATTTAAATGCACATTAGGAGACTTTTACATATTTTTCAATATCTACAACCATGTTTTTAAAATAAATGTGACCGTATGAATAATATGTTTATGCTCTATGCTGGACAAATAGAGAAGCTGGCCAATAGGAAGCTATAACTAAACAATAGCTGACAGTTTACATAATGGGTGCACTCACACACATACACTATATATATTGTACCGGGAACTTGCTTGCAAACTGAAGTTTTTTTTAAATAGCTCTTGAATTGCTTACTCATCTAAATACAATTTTGATTTTATCTATTAGGAAATAAACATTTATTATAGCACTGTTTCTAATTGTAATACATTTAATCAGCCATTCAAGCTATTGTGCGCTTTTTACCAAGTGTTAAATAATAAATGAGTTTCATTTGTGAGTGACATATAGTAAATTCTAGATAATTTCGTGGACGTCATTCATTCAGATATCGTAAACAGTGCTTTAAAGTGAGTGATCTATCCTCACACTTTCACTTAAAGTACTTAAGATTTGCCCATATATAAGCATTTGGGTTGGATAGAATAAGTGGATTCATTTTATTCTTTTCTAAATACTATATCTTGTGTTGGGACTGAATGTACTCATTTATTATTTAACACTCTAAAAAGTGCACAATAGCTTGAATGGCTGATTAAATGTATTACAATTAGGAAATAACATATAATTGTCTAGATCATTTATCGACATGAACTACATTTTCCTTAGCCATTTTTCTAAGGAAAGACTGATAAATTAGCAACAATTCAAACACAACCCGATTACTTACGTACAAAAGACTCAGCTGGAGAACCTACTGCTCTTGAGATATGACACACTGTCCAACGAGATCAAAATGACAAAGAACAGATCAATTTTTATATTTATTTATTAATCAAACCTAAAAGAAAACAACCAAAAACTTTAAAAAAATTAATAAGTTAATAAAACATACAAATATTTTGCACAGCTGCAATAAATCCCTAGCAAATATTCTACACTATTAATCAAGATATACATAAATATTACTAAATGTAATTTAACATTTATCACATACAAAATAAATGACAAAAAAAAGTTCTCATACGTATTAGACCTTTATCAATAAAGTATCTTAATATCTTACCACTGTAGCTTTCTTTCTGATGAAAAGTATGATCTTACTATTTAAACAAGACAGTTTCATTTAAATAAGTGTTATTTAGTTTTAGAATAGTCCATTTGTTTTAAAGAATTCTTCTTATTTTGGTAATTCTCTGTACTAATTAGACACCGATTTGTAACAGAAAAGAAAATGCAATTTTTCAAAAAAAACAAAATTATATTCCTATTAGATTCAGATTTGAATACTTATATGGTAAACAAAGATCATCTTCTTAATAATGATTTCAATAGAAACAAATTGAATAAAACATTTCTTAATAAGATTACTAAATAGATTACAATTTCTCTTGATTGATATTTTATTCAAAGATGGCAGAGATTTAGTTCAGGTAGGTAACAACTTTAAATGGTAGCTTCTAGTACATTATTTTCTTTTTTAACTCTTTGGCAGGGTACTATTTCAAATGATTCAACCTCTGACGGCTTCACATGGTTCCAGGATTACAGTGAGGATATATTAATATTTAGCCAACCATATATTTATTTCCCGTAACTTAAATTATGCAGAAAATTAGCAGTATAATTTAACAAACGATCTTGTCAAAATTACTATTGTGTAGTCTCTCTTTTTTTGTTTTTACTTGTCGGCTTAGATATAAACTTTATTACTTCTAATCAAGTACTGTAATTCAAGGATTCAAATTGTCAATCTGATATTTAAAATTTCTCCAAGTTTTTTTTTTTCCACGACAACTGCTAATAACAAAAAACTTAACTGTTAAGCTAAACTTTTTAAAAGCTATTACCACATGGTTCAAATTCCTTTACCCCCTCTATAATTATAACTATACAATCAAAAATTTTACTATAAAAATTAATTATCTTCACATATTCTTTTTATCAATAAATGTTCATTCTCTTTAACATGTAGATATTTTCTTTTTTAAATACTATACAAAATTATTTACTTAAAAACAATTAATTAACATATTTTTATCAATAGAAATTGCTTTTTACTTTAGTCCACCTCAATCAAAAGATTCACTGAGATTTCATATTATTCTATTAACATAAATTCCTTTCTTTTATCTATTACAGAATTTAAGCAATAATAATTTATAAACACATTTTTGTTCAAAATTTCATAAATGTACTTAATTTTTTTTCCTTCTTTTTCTATCTTTTCAAATGTATTATCAAATTTATAAAGTCAAAAAACTTCACATAAATATATCGGAGAGACTTTCTTTTCAAAAAATTTATTGATATATATTATATAAACTACATAAATAAAATATAAATATCCAACGTTTCGTCCATTTTTCAATAATAATATGGACTTTATCAAGGTTCTATAAAACAGAGAAAAAACAACATTAATTAATGTTGTTTTTTCTCTGTTTTATAGAACCTTGATAAAGTCCATATTATTATTGAAAAATAGACGAAACGTTGGATATTTATATTTTATTTATGTAGTTTATATAATGTATATCAATAAATTTTTTGAAAAGAAAGTCTCTCCGATATATTTATGTGAAGTTTTTTGACTTTTTAATTTTTTTTTCTTCTTTTTGTGCTAAAAAGTATTCATACTTGAATGAATATCGAGTTTAATATACAATATTAATATAATTGAAATATTAAATATGTAAGTCAAAATATTCCTTAATGTTAATGTACTTAGTTTTTTCAAGGTATTTTGGTATTAGTCCTGCTATGATGATGTATTATTCTAAGTTTGCGATGTTAAGGTAAAGACTCCAAGTAATGTACTGACAAAATTAATCAATAAAATTTGTCCACAGATACAATGAAGGCATTATTTTAAACATATCGCAAACTTAGAATAATATGTCAATGAATGTAATACACCATAGCATGTGCAATATTAAAAAAAAAATGGAGACATATATTAATTATGGGAAAAAGCAAAAAGACATTAAAAAATTAAATAAACAGATACTTATATATTGTGCATTTATTGGATGGCACTGTGTATTGCTGAAAACATCACCTCCTCATCCCTGTATGCTGTGTGCTTTGTGCCATTATAAACTGTGTATTAAATCTAAAAAAAAACTAAAATGGTGAAATGTAACATTAAGTTAGTGAAGTGGAACTTTAAGATAGTATTTTGAAAATTATATTAAAGAGAAAAATAAATATTTCTGTAAAAAAGAAATATTTAAGATGTGAAAACGTTTAGCAAAACTAAATGAAAGATAAATATAATAACATATAACTAGAAATGTATTTTTAAATTTAAAAAAAAATACTTAAACAAATGATAACAGTCACTGTGGCATATTGAACAGCGCAATGTATCCTAGACTGGAAAAGAAAGGGACTTCTTTATATATTTGCATCCCTTGAATTCAGTCAAATATGAATCCAGATGTTGATGTGCTGTTCCTCTGTGTTTTTTATTTCATGATTTAATCAAACTACATAGTCTTTCAATATTTCATGTGTGCACATCAGTTGAAGGCTTGATGAAGTTACTGAAAAATATTTATAACCGGCATCTCACAGTTTCTCTGTTTTGTAGGCTTTCCAGATATCTGAGTAAATTGTAGACCCCTCCTTTACATTTTCTTTGATGGCTTGCATGAAGTGATCACAGTTCTGTCTTTAATTTTAATTATAAAACATACTTCCATCTTCCTGCAAATTCCACCAGATGTCCACTGATCTGGAAGTACACTACCAATCTAATTTTTACATTTTGTAAAGAGGCTTTTGTCAATCTTGAAATAATAGGTTTTGATCCCTTTCTGCTTCACCTAAATCTTTGGTTACTAGCCTCATCTGTTCTGGGTTTAAACCCACTTAAAATAACTAAATAAGAGCACTATCATGGCTATATGGATCACTGTATATCATCATCATCAACCATTATCAATCCACTGCAGGATGAAGGTCTCTCCAAGTTTAATCCATCTTCTCCGATCTTTAGCTTCTCTTCTCCACAACACCCCTGCACATTTTCTTATTTCATCCATCCATCTCACATGTGGTCTCTTTCTGGGTCTTTTACAATCTCTTGGAATCCAGTTTAAAATTTCAATTGTCCATCTATTATCATCTCTTCTAGCAATATGTCCAGCCCAACTCCATTTCAATCTTTTAATTTTTTCAATAAGATCAGTAACACCTGTTTGTTGTCTTACCCATACATTGCGTTTTCGATCTCTTCTTGTTACTCCCAACATACATCTCTCCATACTCCTTTGAGTGGTCTGAAGTCTCTGTATTGCTCTTCTATTAAGTGTCCAAGTCTCAGATCCATAAGTAAGAACTGGTAAAACACATTTGTTAAAAACCATCCTTTTCAAACACATAGGCATATTTCCTTTTAGTATCAAGTTATTTCTACCAAAAGCACTCCAACCAAGTTTAATTCTATGATTAATTTCCTCCATTATGTTTCCATATGTATTAATAATCTGACCAAGGTATTTGTAACTGTTAACTTCTTCTAATTCTTCATAATCAATCTTTATTTTCATATTTTGAGCAAATCGATTAAACATTACTTTAGTCTTTTTAACATTTATCTTTAGTCCTACTTTTCTACTTTCATCTGCTAACTCCTGCAACATTTCCTGCAGCTCTGAAGCATTATTTGCAAAAACAACTACATCATCTGCAAAATCTAAATGACTTAAATACTCTCCATTTACTTTCACTCCTTTAGTTTCCCATTTTAATCCACAAAATACTTCTTGCAGCACTGCTGTAAAGAGTTTTGGAGATATGGAGTCACCTTGTCTTACACCTTTCTCAATGTTGATTTTTCCAGTATCATTATGTAATCTAATTGTTGCTGTTGCATTTTTATAAATATTCTTTAAAATATGACAATATCCTGGATCTATACCTTGATGATCCAATGCTTTAATCACTGAAGAAATGTGTATAGAATCGAATGCCTTTTCATAATCTACAAATCCAAAACATAATGACAACTCATATTCGTTTGTCCTTTCTATGACTTCTCTCAATACCTGGATATGATCTATTGTACTAAAACCACTTTTAAATCCAGCTTGTTCTCTTGGTTGGTGGAAATCCAATGTTCTCTGTAGACGAGTTGTAATTATCTTGGTAAAAATTTTATATAAAACTGATAAAAGGCTGATAGGTCTGTAATTTCTAATATCTTCTTTATCACCTTTTTTAAATATTAATATTATTACTGCATTCTTCCAATCTTCCGGTACATCTTTATCATTTAGACATTTGGTATATAACTTTGCTAAAATTGTTTCTATTTCTTCACCTGCTTCTTTTAATATATCAATTATAATTCCATCATTTCCTGGAGCCTTTCCTTTCTTCATACACTTAATTGCATGTCTCACTTCTTCATTTAAAATTCTGGGCAATTCGGAAGATGTAATAGATATAGGAGGTACTTGTTCTTTATTACTATATAATTCTTGATAAAAATCTTCTACCAATTTCATGATGTCATCTCTCTTTTTAGTAATAATTCCATCTTTTTTTCTTATTGCAGATATAAATTTCCTACCAATACCAAAATGTTGTTTTAACATTTTTGAGACTTTTATTTTCTTCTACAGCTTTCCTTGCTATTTCACAGTTATACTTTCTTATATCATTTTCAACTCTTTTCCGTACCATTTTACAAAATTTGAGATATTCAATTCTTTTTAATACATCATTTTTGTATATCTTCATATTCCTTCTTTTCTTCATAAATTCTCTAGTCTCAGTAGAAATTTTATTAGTCAATTGCTGCTTTTTTCTACCAGCTATGTTTGTTGCAGTTTTTAAAAGTGTATCAGTTATTTTCATATTAATTTCATTCAAATCTGTATCATGTTCAAAATCTCCTAACACTTGAAACCTATTTGTAAGTTCTAATTTAAATTCATTAGAATGTTTCTGAAGATTAGGAACATCAACTGTAAATATTGTTTTTCTTAATAATTTTTGTCTCTCTAGTTTTACATTAACACGTAACTTACACCTTACTAATCGATGATCACTTCCTGTGTTAAATTTATTAAGAACATTACAATCTTGAAATATGTATTTTCTGTTAGTCAAAATATAATCCAATTCTGCTGTACCTTCATTTGGATGCTTCCATGTCCATTTCCTTTTAACATTTTTTTCAAAAAATGAATTCATAATATAAAGTTTTTCTTTTTCTGCAAACTCCACAAGTCTATGTCCTCTCTCATTTCTATTACCATAACCAAAATTACCTACAGCAATTTCATCTTTCATTTGTCTACCAATTCTAGCATTAAAGTCTCCCATAACAATTTTAAAATGTTGTTTATTCTGATCAAAAGCCTTTTGTACATCCATATAAAAATCTTCTACTACTTCATCACTATGAGAACTTGTTGGGGCATAAACCTGAATTATCTGCATTTGGTATCTGCTATTAAGTTGTATAACTAATCTTGCCACTCTGTCCGATACACCATCAATCTCCACAATATTGTTCTTCCACTTTTTATTTATAATGAATCCTACTCCACTTGTATTTCCAATATGTGTGCCTTTATAATAGAGTATATGTCCACTTTTTAAATCAATTGTTTCTTCTCCTTTTCTTCTAACTTCACAAAGTCCAATAATGTCCCATTTAATATAAGACAGTTCTTCTTCTAATTCTTGCAATCTTCCTTCACTTGAAAGTGATCTGCAGTTGTAAGTACCTAAATAAAAAGTCGTCATCAAATGGCAGCCTGGGTCCGCAATCAGGGGATTCTTAGCACCCTCCGCCTTTGGCCACCAACCGCTGCCTTGGTTGGTGACTTTACAACCTCCTGGGAATAAGGGCCATGCTTTATTTTTGTCTGTCATAATTGTATATATGTATTGGAAAAATATTTATCATTTACACAAACATTCATTCTGCCTTATCAGGCACTGAGAAGAAAGACCATGGTGTTTCTTGATCTTAAACTCAGAGGTAAAAAGCCAATAAACTCACCATGCTGGCTAATGCATGTTGGTGAGCAGCCCATCCATGTTCATATACTATATGAATAATCACATAGTAATAACAGCTGCAACAACAAGAACGTATGGAGTGGACATTAGGAATTTGCCCTGCTCGGTTCCTTTAAGGCCTCCAAGAGGAATCAAAGGGTCTGAACAGTCACTGTTAATATCAATTATATTAAAATATTATGGCAGATACATTTCAATTTGCAGTTAAAAATATTTATATTATAAATTTAATTATATGAATGTCAATTTATTGATTTGCTTTGCTATAAAATCGTATATATATATAAAATCCAACCTATATAGTGATACATATATAGGATAGCATGCTTTAGTTTTCTTAAAAGTTTTAGCTCTAGTAAATTAAAAGTAAAATAGTTGTAACCAAATTAGTATTAAGTCACCACACTCGCAGGGGAATCAGTTTAAATTTAGTAAATTTTGTAAATTAATGTATTTACAACAAACTATTGTATAAGTAAAGTCACTGGACCGGCACTATTCAAATTCCTGGTGGGATTTTGGATAATTTGCAGAAAATTAAACAAAGTTTAAAAACAATTTTAAATCTAAAATTTTAACTTAACATCTAACACTAATGAGTTCTCAGGCAACAATAAATTGTCAACAAACAGGTGGCTGAGATGAATATTGTATAAATAGGCCATATTTTGACATAGACAGACACACACCAATTTTTGTAAGAGATTGCCACCAGAATCCACATCACTTGAAATTTTGATATGTCTGGCTGAGGAGGGAAACATTCTGCTGCTTCTCCATGGAAAAATGATGAATTACTGCCATCCTATGTGCCTACAAATCTGACCATCATGAGGATGAAATTCCCCAACAACAGGCTGCCAACAGAAGAAAACACCATGAACCTGACCAGAAAAGAATGCTGCCATGTCTGAAGTCCAAGTGCCTACACCACCAGATGCAATGAAGAGTTTGTAACATCATTCCAAAAACACAGAGCTCTGAATCAATTAGTATTTAATATTCAAATTCTTAACTCTTAAAGGCTAGTTAAATGTAAAATGAAGAAATAATTAAACATTCAAATTAATCTTAACTTTAAACTGTGTTTAAATTAATTAACCTTTTAAATTATGTAAACTGTTTACCTATACTTGTAATTTCTACTTTATTTAAATCAAATCAATGTCTTATTTAACTATTTTTCTATCACTGTGGTTGTGCCTATACCTTTCTCTACATTTATTTTTAAAACATATTTTATATATTTATTATATGCCAATGCTTCAAAACAGTGAGCTTTTAAATTCAGTAAAATTTAGCAGAGATATAATTTAAAATATCTTCATTTAATTATCTTTATTAATGTCATCAATTATGCACACTTTATAATAATAACGAACCACCGATCGTTATTATTGATTATTTGTTTGTTATATAAATGTATAATGTGGTTTGCTTTTAAATTTGATTTATGATTTTGATTATTGTTATAATAAATAATAGATTAGCCTTAGGGACAGTTATAAAGTATATTTATTAATCTATTATTAAATCCCTCTAAATATAAATTTCTCTCCCTAACTAACTAATAAGATGTAGATGAAAGCATATTCAGAAGATTGACAAAATAATTTATCCTTTAATTAGCCTAAATATAACACTATTTAAGAATGACCTTCTATTAACTAAACTGATAAAAGCTATTGTTAAACACAGTTAAGTTTAATTATATATGTTATATCATTTATTGCATTGCGGATGTATTTTATTAAATCAATATACTTTACATGTCGCTGCATCTTCTAAGATGGGGCCTCGGTTAGGCCTTCCTATTCTACTATTTCAGGTTTGTGCATCAATATTATCCCTGAAGTTTAATACCTGGTCATTTGAGTAAGCCACCCCACTCCTGAACTTCAATGTTTTTATCATTAACAGCAAGACACTCAGTCGCAGAGTACTGTACATTGGTTGCAAGAACCCTTGAAGAATTATTCATATACAGGGCAGCATTATTAGTAATATTTTTCCAGTGCTATAGCACATATTGGTGATCTAAAGCAGCCAGTTCTCCCTATCATTTTAAATATTCAACATTGATCTGAAACTGCATCTTGGCTACTAGATTAAATCTACATCAGCATGAGCTTATTTATGTGCTCACACCTTAGATATAAATATATACATTTGTATAATACTATAATGAATGATCTATCCAGGGCTAGTAAAATTATTTATCAAATAGCAACCCATAATGTTAAGATAGGATTGACATTCTCATTACAGGCATAATCTGGCAATTGCATGTACACACACACACACACGTTGATTTAATATGTAAATATGAGATTGATATGATACTGTCTCAACCATTGTGGCACCTGCATGCATTCACACACACCTTTGAAATTATGTTCTTTTCTACTGTGTTTATTTTGTCTTTATTAATTAATAAATATATGTTTAAATTATATTGATTTCATATGAATTTCTCGTAGTCTAATTTTAATACAATTCCATCGTAGTTATTATATTATATATGAGTGATGTATGCATTAATGTTGATTTATAGATATTACCTCCATCATCATACTATCAGTCTATTAAAATCCTGTTAGTCAGTTTTATACTGAGTCAGCCCCTGAGTCACACGTTTCTCCGTTTTATGCCAGCTATGTCACATGTAGGGTGTTGGGTCAAGAAGTACTTGTAAATAAGTTGGAGCTTGGTTGGATCAGGACTTCACCATCCTATTCTGGTCAGCCTTCATCTATTTGCCTGAATTCTGTTGCATGAATGTACAAATCTGACCATTACAATCATGTCTATTTTCTTTTTCAGACAATCAACTAGGGTTTTGGCAGCCATTTACAGTTGATTGTCATACCATTCAACAGACATTAATTGTCACATGACCTTCTATATATGAAGCATAGTGCAGTTATAAATTAAATTCTTAAGTCCTAAAAACATGTTCCTTTATGAATAGATTCTTTCTTGAGGCAATTCATGCAGTATCACTGTCATTGTTTGTCAGAAATATGGATATACATTTTCATATCATGGCCATTCTCGCACAATATTTTTGATGGCAAAAGTCCATCTTTCTGGAAGAAAATTGATCACTTCCTCTTCTAAAACAGGTAAATTTCCACATTTTTATACTCATTTTTTAAAAATAACTGAAATTCCAAGATTTCTAAAATCCCAAATAAAAATCACAGAAAACATTTCTGAAAAAATCTCAGTGAAATGATTATAGTGTTATTATGGACATGTTTGCACAAATGACAGTGATAGCACATTTTTTAATTTTGTAGGTTACTATGTACATATCATAATCAGTGACATGGATTAGTCATGCCAGTATTTTGGTTGCCATGACATTCTAACTTATTGTAACTAGAATAGGTGTTATTGGACAAAAACACCATCAGAGTAATACATCACGCAGGACTAATACTAAAGTATTTTTTTTAATAAAATAAAAAAAAACTGTATATATTACAATGCGGAAGGTCTTTAGATTGAGAGCTCCATTACAGCATATATATATATATTATAATTCTGCACAGATTTCTTATGGGTGCATATATGCACAATTTATGCATATTATGAATGAGTTTTATATCTAGTTTTCTTATGCTACATAAGCAAATTTGAATACTTTTACACCAATAATTTATAAATAGTTATTGATTTAAATTTTTTAATAATTTTTTTATTCCGATTTTTTTCTTTTATTATTGTTAAAATCTAATCTTTTTTCATTAACGAATCATTAAATTTATTTCCAGTAAAAAAAATTCGTATAATTAATCTTGATTTTTAATTAAGAGACAATTAATTAATTAACATATTGAATGTTTTCTATATGTAAATATTATGCAAATATGCGAATTTGATAAATAAATTGATTGGACAATCCTGCTGAATATAATTAGTACAATATATTTCCACTGCTTCGCATTTAATTGTAAATTATATGGTTTATGATTATTGTTCATGGCACTTTATAATAAAATATATTTTTGTAAACAAATAATTTCATTATTAATTATAAAATCAAAACAAAAATTTAAAACATAATTTATATTAGATATTATTTTTATTGATTATCTGCCAAATGACAGCTTAATCAATCTGCAATTTATGAATATTTTTTGATTTTATGGAGTAATGGGGTTTGTATTAGACTGCCATATTCATAACCTGGAATCTTAATGTGGAAAGAAGTTAAAACTTTTTTAATAGCTTCGATGAGTTTTAAAATCCAAAAGAGAATGATTAATATTTTTTCCAAAGTCAAAGCTGCTTTACTACCATCTAAACCAGAATTCCATTTATCCCATTTGGGTTTCTGGATATGTTGCAAGACAATTCACCCACCTTACTGATTTTGATATATCATAAATTATTTTGCATGCTCTCTCTCTCTTCATCACTGCACTTCCTTTAAAAAATCCAGGATGGGCAACATCATCTAGATGAATATAGTAGGCCATTACCAAATATGTGTAACTGGCATAAAGTTCCATATTTATTTATTTGTTCATTCATTGATTTTGATACATTATACATTTTTCCACATGCTCTCTCTCTCTCTTCAACACTGCATTTTCTGTAAAAAATCCAGGAAGTGCAGCATCATCTCAATGAATGTAGTAGGCCATTAACAAATACATATAACTAGCATAAAGTTCCATATTTATTTGTTCATTCACTTCAGCATTACTTTTCTGGTGATAATGTTGCTGAGGTTGAGTCTGAGACATTTTTCTTTAGATTGTTATTACAGCCTAATTCACTGTTCCCTTAATTATAAAAAATTCTGGGAAAAAGCTGGAAAAAAGTTTGGACAATGAAATCTGGTTAAATCCTTGGAAAACCCTCACCAAAACAATTTTATAAAACTTTTATGAATGTATCCTATAAAAATTTTCACCAGTATTTGAAACTTTTTTACATTTATTCCTCGATGAAATAAAAGCAGAGCGTAGGGTATAACCTCATTTGAAAATAGCTCAGGAAGTATTAGCTTCACATTTATCTATTAGTTTATGGAGATGGAGCAAAATCAGTACTCTTATCTGGGAAAAAAAAGAAAACCCAAAACGTATCACTTATGTTCTTTATTACTTTTTACAATGCTTTTTACAACCCACTATTCATGATTTTGATTGGCCCAGAAATCTTCTTCAAAACTTATAGCATTGTAAAAAGTAATAACTTCTGAAGATTGCTGGGGCAATCGAAACAGTTAATAGTAGATTTATTAAATTTAAGCGTAAACAGATAATATTATAATAACGTGAAAGCTAAACACCTTCAAACAGATACGCTTTAAAAATGCTTACGTGACAGCCAATCAGATGGAATAATGGCATCACATGGGACTCTAAATTCTAAAACACAAGCCAGAATTATTAGAAAAAGATGGGACCCTTAATCTATGCCTCAATTATATTTAAATAAGCCAGACTCAAGCATTTTGAACTAAGAGTGTGAAGCTTAAATACCTTCACATTTAATCCACTAAATATTATATATATAAATTAACAACACGAAATCATCCGATTTACAACGAAGCAATATTTTTAAATGTAATGAAATGATATTAATAAATGTAAATATATTAAATTTAAGTGTAAACAGATAATATTATATGATGCCATTATTCCATCTGATTGGCTGTCACGTAAGCATTTTTAAAGCGTATCTGTTTGAAGGTGTTTAGCTTTCACGTTATTATATTATCTGTTTATGCTTAAATTTAATATATTTACATTTATTAATATCATCTCATTAGATTTAAAAATATTGCTTCATTGTAAATCGGATGATTTCGCGTTGTTAATTTATATATATAATATTTAGTGGATTAAATGTGAAGGTATTTAAGCTTCACACCCTTAGTTCAAAATGCTTGAGTCTGGCTTATTTAAATATAATTGAGGCATAGATTAAGATGGGTCCCATCTTGTTCTAATAGTTCTGGCTTGTGTTTTAGAATTTAGAGTCCCATGTGATGCTATTATTCCATCTGATTGGCTGTCACGTAAGCATTTTTAAAGCGTATCTGTTTGAAGGTGTTTAGCTTTCACATTATTATAATATTATCTGTTTACACTTAAATTTAATATATTTACATTTATTAATATAATTTCATTAGATTTAAAAATATTGCTTCGTTGTAAATCGGATGATTTCGCATTAATTTATATATATATATAATATTTAGTGGATTAAATGTGAAGGTATTTAAGCTTCACACTCTTAGTTCAAAATGCTTGAGTCTGGCTTATTTAAATATAATTGAGGCATAGATTAAGATGGGTCCCATATTTTTCTAATAGTTCTGGCTTGTGTTTTAGAATTTAGAGTCCCATGTGATGCCATTATTCCATCTGATTGGCTGTCACTTAAGCATTTTTAAAGCGTATCTGTTTGAAGGTGTTTAGCTTTCACGTTATTTTAATAGTAGATTGTAAAAAGCATTGTAAAAAGTAATAAAGATCATAAATGATATTAATATTATATGGATTTGCCAATATAATATGAAAAATAAAGTTATAATATTTCTGAAATGGGTCTTGTAAATACTTGGCTATGTTATTATGAATAAATATTTATTCACATTTTAGCTCATAAATAATCCAAATAAAATCTAGCATTGGTTGATAAAAGGGTGTCCAGCCATTTTAAACAAGAGGTTAAATACTCTAACTAAGAGGTATTTGTCACATAGCTGTAGGCATAGAGATTTAATAGATATATTTGATCCATAATATGTTTTAGGATCTATATTCAAGATCAAAAGAATTGTAATATTTTTTAACCTAATAAAAATAATTTAACATCATTTGTGTATTTACAGAAAAATTGTCAGGCTAATCATGAAATAAATAAATATGCTATAATAAAACCATTACCATTAATAAGGGGGAAGAATATAGACATCTATAATTATTTAAAAAAAGCTTACCAAAATATAGCTACTGAACTAATATTAAACCTATATAAACTGCATTAGCAAGTTGAATTATATTTAAAACATTAAAGTTTGTTGAATTGTAGGCTGATATTTTAATAGTAAAAAAATAAGGGGGAGGATAAATAATGACCCTAAAGGAAAGTTGCATTAGCTTTAAAAAATCGCAACACTAGATCCAGATTCAAAATGCCTTACTGCTGTAAATCATAAGTCAATCTGCAGATAGGAATAAGATAACTCTGGATAGGCTTTAATTAAGCATTCCTGTCTGGCCTCTGTAGATTAGTCAAGCTTACACAAGAATTGGAATAAACCACTAAACATCACATGATCACCATTCCCTATGCATACACAAGCTGTCATAACAGAGACAAAACTGGGTGGCACCATTGTATAGAGTTTTGCTTCTGTTAGTAGAAATAGATTTGCTACATAGAAGAAAAGTGTAGGCAGAGGTCAAAACAATAGCATAAGAATGGTGATCATGTGATATTCAATGGTAGGCAGTGGTTATATGATGTTTTGTTGGTATCATACATTATGGGTGCCACATCTTAATTTGTCTAAATTTTTTGACAACTTTATTTAAATTTTAAAGATTGTCTAACTGATCACTTTTATAATTTTTAAGATTTTAATTTTGCAAGTGATTAACATCTTAGTGACATCCTATTGGCCTGTTCTTTCCATTGGATATATGCTATTTATTTGTATATACATTGGTCCATAATGATGATTGCTCAATCTGATCAAGATAAATTGGAATTTGGACTAGTTCTTATTTGAAGGCAAGGTGAATATAACAACTATAAAACAAGAAAAGGAAGAGTAAATGCACTTTAATTCTTAAATATAACAGATATTTCTGGGTTTTGTCATTTAGACTTACTACTTGTTTGGCCACCTGCTTATCCACTTAAAATAGCAGACATAAAAAAAATATCAAATGACATTTGTTATCTGGGAATTAAAAGTATAACTATTAATATTTATTAATGGATAAAATATTATTAGAAAAATGCATTGTGTTACATAGAACTCAGATACTCTTCAATTACAACTTTTGCTAAAATGTTAGCTAACAATTTTTTTTCTAGTTTAAATTCAGTACTTATTAATTAGGCAGTTAGATTTTACACATGTATTAGTCCAGCAGTAATTATTTGAAAAAAATGACAATATATAATTTTATTTATTAGAAATGGTACAAACGTCTACTAACACACATTCATTTTTTTTATGAGAAATTATCTTACACCAGCTAAGCTTATAAAGATTTTTTATTTTGAAAAATAACCACCTATAACTTTATTTAATGGAAATGAAATCAACATGCATTTTTATTTTTTGTGAGAAATATCTTTCAACAATTAAACTTTTAATAATCTAAATTTATTACAAGTGGTAACCCCCCCCCCCCAAATAATATACATATATTTAACCATGCAATTCTTCATTTACAAAATGTTAGCATCACTGTGGTGGACTGAACATTCTTACTTTGAAACACATTCCATTGAGAATCATAAACTAAACACCGCCATTGTTTGTCAGAACTGTGGACATAAACTGTGATATCATAGACATCTAATTAACAACAAAAACAACATTTTGACTAATAACTTTATCCTCATTGGAAAATTATGTAATATTCACTTGCAAAATTAATTCATTTTCTTTTTAGAAAATTGTATATGTGTTTAATTTGGTCTTTATAAACATATTTGTTTATGCTGGCTGTTTTCATCACCTCCATCTAATATATAAGTATCTTAAATTGTAATCTATTAATAAGTATCTAAAAATAGTTTATATTATTAAAGAAATTTGACTGAAATAAGAATATTATGAGAACACTTATTAAATAAATTAGTTTAAAGATACAAGACTGATACTTAAGAGAATGTCAATCAAAGATAATCACCAACAATAGCTATGATTTTGAAAATTATCCATTAGGACATAATAAAAAAAAACTATAAATAGAATTGTTAAAATAAATATGACCGCTGATTGCATTCAGTATTTTCAATATTTTGTTTTTAAAAATTATGTATAAATGCTGAGAAATTCATTTCCAATGGAAATTATTTCTAAAGAAGCTTTTAAAAAAGTTTAATTATAAAAGTGAATAAAAATAATCCTGGAAAGCAAACTACAAACAGCTTTAAAAAAATCAAAAAATGATGATACTTAAGTATTTGTCCCGTCATGAGTGATGAAATTTGTGTCTTCATTATTTATGGCTGATAAATATTTGATAGCATGTTTTATTTAATTAATGAAGTAAATTTAACTTTCAAAGATTTAAAGAATCATTTTTAGCAAAGTTGTAAATAAAAACTCCACAGATGGCCATTTTTAAAGTGTGAGTAGGTTAGTGGTAGCTAAAAGTTAATAAAAAATATATAGTAGATATAAAAGTTCTCTAGACATCTTCAATAACTTATTTTTGAAAGTTAAATTTATCTAATTAATTACATAAAATGTACTTTCAAATATTTAGCAATCATAAATAATCTAATGATTTTAATGACTACTAAAATTTCCCCATTGGATTAATACATAAGGATATATTGCTAGAAGAGATGATAGTAGATGGACAATTGAAATCTTAAACTGGATTCCAAGAGATTGTAAAAGACCCAGAAAGAGACCACATGTGAGATGGATGGATGAAATAAGAAAGTGGGCAGGGGTGATGTGGAGAAGAGAAGCTAAAGATCAGAGAAGATAGATTGAACTTGATCTTCATCCTGCAGCAGTGGATTGATAATGGTTGATGATGATGACCTAAATGATAATAAGAGTTTAAAAGTGAAGATCGGTTAATTAATAATATATGATTATCAAAAAACAATAACAGTCTTTTGTAAAAGAAAGTTTTTAAACAAAGTTTATTTATTATACTAGAAAATAAATTACATAAATATATGGAATAGAATAGTTATTTTTTATAATAACAAGTATAAGACATATAATAACATGTAAAGGACTTAATACATATAATTTGAATGATTATATATTACAAAAAAGTCGTATCTTATTTCCATCCTATTTTTGTTTTTTTTCTGTCTTCTTACATATGTTTGCAAAATAATTTATTTAAAAATAAAAAATCTTTTCAATATCAACCAGTGGTGCATATGAAATTTTAAGCCATGGGGGTGCTTAATTATAGTACTGCTACCAAAAAGTAAACAAGGAAAACAAAATGGAGCATTTCTAATTTTGCACCCTGCAACCATTTTATTTTTCCATACCAATCAGTGTTAAAAGATCTAATGTAGTTTTTAATTTTACTAATTGATGTTTCACAAATAATAATATCTGGAGTAAGCCACTAAACATTACATGATCACCATTCTTTATGGTTGCATAAGATGTTTACACAGAGGCTAAATTCTCTATACAATAGCACCACTCAGTGCAAGCCAGATCTAGGTGCAGCATTCTCAGATCCAAGGCTTCTCACTGAGAAAAGCCACAAGTTAGAAACGAGTCCTGGGGTATTGGATGAGTAGGCACTAGATAGAGATTTTATGCACAAACCTTCTTGCATCCACTGATTACTCTGGCTTGCACTGAGTGGCACTACTGTATGGAGAGTTTAGCTTCTGTGTAATATCTGGAGTAGTTTTACCTTTATTTTTGATTTCATTTTTTTCCAGTAATAATAATTGGGCAGATATATATTTTTTATATATATTCAACACTAACACCAATTGTGATAAACATTTAAAATAATCTTTCTCTTATTATTTTGTTATATTTTTCTGTAATAAATATTTATATGTTAATTTATAAATGTTAATTACAACAATAACATAACATTTTATTGCTTGTCCTAACTGAAAATAATAAAAATCTATCTATTCTAAAGCGAAATAATAGATAACTAGTATGCTCCAATAATTATTGCCGCTGCCACAGTGAGCAGCTACAATTGCACTAGTTTCACACATTGATAATAACAAATAAATCCCAGTGGAACTTTCTGAAATTCACCAAATATGATGTTTCTGACACTGCTTTAATTAGAAGCACCTTTGAATAAATCGCAAATATTGCTTAAAACAATTTTTTAAAAAAAACCAATTTAATTAGTTCTATTTACATAATAATTATGCATAATATTGAATTATTGTTATATTATTAATATTTTAAGCACAAATTAAATAATTAATTTTTTTCTGGGGGTAACACAATGCTTATGGATCCTCCGATACTGCTGACAACTACAATGACTTTAATAATTGACCATTTTTTAATACTACACTTCTTATAAATATAAGATGGAATTAAATATAGAAAAAAACTTTTAAAGTCTGAAATAACAATCTTAGTAGCTATTTAAGATATTGATAAACTAATAACTTTTTTTCCCAAAGTCTACCTGCAATACTTATATAGAATCATAATGGCTGATTACAATGTGTACATATATAATAATTGAAATGTGATTGTAACCGTTTATTCCGGCGTAAACACGTATATATGTGATACACGTTTATTACGTATTTTAAACTTAAGTTTTGCTCTTTTATTTAACAGAAATTTATAATATGAACACATATATGTGGGATTGGTTTTGCGATGCCCTCTAATTACTCACCCAGCATATTTATGAGCATCAATAATGACCTCAAGTGCCAATCTTACCTACGAATAAATAAGAATTATGCTGGGAGAGGATGAGTATATATTTCTGGTGGTTAGAGCTTGTACCTCTGGCTAGCTCACTCAGGGGTAGTAGTCAGTGACCATGGGAAAGAGGTGGAGGGAACATATAAAAATGCGCATGAACTATTTGTTTGCTTTCCTACTTTTTGCTTTTTAATATTATTTTAAGAAATTAACACTAACACACACAATTAAATTTATAATACTAATTAATATTTATTAATATAAAACAAATAATAAAACAAAACCCATAGAATCCCAGAATTGGATATTGGTTTGTGCCCGAATAATTAAATAACCCGCATGTAAATACACTCGCACAAGTTTATAAATGCAATACACAAAACTACAGATCATAGCTTAAAAACAATTTCAATCAGGCATTGTCAATTAAGGCATATACAGGGTATTATTTCAACATTTTCTTCATTTACTTTAACCCTTTTACACATTATTTAATAGGACATGCTTTCATTCAAAATAGTTATTATCACTTACGAAAAATGTTTGGTTTATCTCACCTGGGTGTAGATTATTAGCTGTACGATTAAAAGATTTCTTTCTTTGGTCAATTTCCATAAGGCAATCAATAGTGTCCAGTGAAGGCTGTTTTTTTCATAGTTTGAAGAAGGGATTCGCTCCTACATTTACAGTGATGGTAGTCTCTCCACAGGATGGATGGCATAGTCTGGCCCATTCTGCTTTTCTACCCCAGCCTGTTCATGATTTTTCGATTATAAACTTTTTTCTTTTTACCAACTTTTTCTTACAATCCTGCTTGTGGCAGTCACAGCTATATATGTCCCTCTCAGTTCAGCTTTCTTGACTCTAATTAATCATGCTATTGTTCTTTCTTCTTTAATTAAACCATGTGGTTTGCGAAATGAAAATCTTTTCAATACTTTCTTTCTTAGTTTCTCTTATCTAAGCTTAGGAATTTCCAATTTACCTTGCGATCTACACTCGACCGTTCATTGTCTATTACATTTAACATCTTATTTTATTAATTAAAATGTCTTTGTCTCAAGATAGTGATCTGTAACTTTTCGGGTCCTTTCTTTGCAATTAATTAATTTTTTTATAATTTGTGACATTCTTCCTTTAATCGACCATCTTTGAATATTTCTTTTTTAAATTAAAATGACTATTTCTTTTCACGAAATTATTACATTTACTCACTCATGCAGCAATATAAACACGCGTATAAATAAATATCAGAGCACAAACCATATAATCCCCCGTCCCTCTTATATTTCAATCTGTTTTTATTTAATTACTTAAATATATATGTATGCACTCGCATACAAGACCACAACTAAAAAGAAAAATAATAATTTACTTAACATTACTTTTGATTTAATTAGATATATACGCTCGGTAATATTACTGTCTGACTTAGAACAGGGTTTGAACTCAGGCCTGTGTTCAAACCCTGTTCTAAGTCAGAGGGTAATACTACCGAGCATACGTAGCTAATTAAATCAAGTATAATATTAAGTAAATTTTTCTTTTTCGTTGTGGCCTTGTATGCGAGCACATATATATATATTTAAGTAATAAAATAAAAGCAGATTGAAATAAAAGAGGGACGGGGGATTATATGGTTTGTGCTCTGATATTTATTTATACGCGTGTTTATATTGCTGCATGAGTGAATAAATGTAATAATTTCGTGAAAAGAAATAAAGTTATTTTAATTTAAAAAAGAAATATTCCAAGATGGTCGATTAAAGGAAGAATGTCACAAATTATAAAAAAATTAATTAATTGCAAAGAAAGGACCCGAAAAGTTACAGATCACTATCTTGAGACAAAGACATTTTAATTAATAAAATAAAATGTTAAAAGTAATAGACAATGAATGGTCAAGTGTAGATCGCAAGATAAATTGGAAATTCCTAAGCTTAGATAAGAGAAACAAAGAAAGAAAAGTATTGAAAAAATTTTCATTTCGCAAACCATGTGGTTTAATTAAAGAAGAAGAACAATAGCATGATTAATTAGAGTCGAAAAAGCTGAACTGAAGAGGGACTTATATAGCTGTGACTGTCATGAGCAGGATCGTAAGAAAAAGTTAGTAAAAAAAAAACTTTATAATCGAAAAATCATAAACAGGCTGGGGTAGAAGAGCAGAACAGGCCTGTCTATGCCATCCATCCTGTGGAGAGACTACCATCACTGTAAATGTAGGAGTGAAGCCCTTCTTCAAACCCTGAAAAGAACAGCATTCACCAGACGCCATTGATTGCCTTATGGAAATAGACCAAAAAAAGAAATCTTTTAATCGTACAGCTAATAATGTACACCCGGGTGAGATAAACCAAACATTTTTTGTAAGTGATACTAACTATTTTGAATGAAAGCACGTCCTATTAAATACTAACTATTTTGAATGAAAGCACATCCTATTAAATAATGCGTAAAAGGGTTAAAGTAAATGAAGAAAATGTTGAAATAATACCCTGTATATGCCTTAATAGACAATGCCTAATTGAAATTGTTTTCAAGCTATGATCCGTATTTTTATATATTGCATTTATAAACTTGTGCGAGTTTATTTACATGCGGGTTATTTAATTATTTGGGCACAAACCAATATCCAATTCTGGGATTCTATGGGTTTTGTTTTATTATTTGTTTTATATTAATAAATATTAATTAGTATTATAAATTTAATTGTGTGTGTTAGTGTTAATTTCTTAAAATAATACTAAAAAGCAAAAAGTAGGAAAGCAAACGAATAGTTCATGCGCTACATGCGCATTTTTATATGTTCTCTCCACCTCTTTCCCATGGTCACCGACTACTACCCCTGAGTGAGCTAGCCAGAGGTACAAGCTCTAACCACCAGAAGTAGATACTCATCCTCTCCCAGCATAATTCTTATTATTCGTAGGTAAGATTGGCGCATGAGGTCATTATTGATGCTTATAAATATGCTGGGTGAGTAATTAGAGGGCATCGCAAAACCAACCACACATATATGTGTTCATATTATAAATTTCTGTTAAATAAAAGAGCAAAACTTAAGTTTAAAACACGTAATAAACGTGTATCACATATATATGTGTTTACGCCGGAATAAACGGTTACAATGGTGCACCAACGAAGGAGCTTTCAAAGAGTGGAAAGTAGGGGAGGGGATAGAATATAAGTTAGATAAGACAGTCTACTATGAAGCTGCTTTATATGTTTTTTTTTTATATATAAAAAAGAAAAGAAATACAGTATATATAAAATATAGCATGTGTAGATGAATTATTGCTGGTAGTTTATTTTGTCTGTATGGAAATTAATGAGGTCAAAATCACATTCGAATGAATATTTTAATATGTATGTATGTATTGAACAGTCTGTGGAAATTTTGTTGTTTGATTCGAAGAGAAATAATATTATATATGCGAGTTTTATTTTCTGTTTAAGAGTTTTTTTATTGTGTTAAACGTTTAACTGCTTTTGATATTTACAAAAGTGAATAAATAAAAAACTTTCGTAACTTTTTATTTTTATAATTAGGAGTGATCAATTTTAGAAAGCAGTATAGTGACTACATTATATATGAACTCGTATATATATACATCTAAACAATACATACAAATTTTTTTTTTGGATCCGTTCGATTGGGAGATTGATATTTGCGGAAGTTTTACCCATAAAAGGGCATATTATAAAACACTGCTAGTGCTAGAAATCTATGAATTCGTTTTGAACAGGTTAATATTTTGGTTTGATAGGCAAAAAAAAAAATACTAATCGTCTCGGTGAAAAATAGAAAGAAAGAGATTAAGGAATAGGGTTGAAAAGGGCTAGATAGAAAAATTAGACAGAGGACACAGTACTTCAGGGATGGAGAGCATGTCTGGTGCGTCTGATATGAAATAGTAATAAAATATCATTGTAATTAGTCATTATTAGAAATAGTGATAAATATCCAAAGAGAAAGTGAATGATAACCAGATCAAAGAAAAAAATGGATAAACAGAAGGAAGAAAACGAAAGAGAATGGAGTATGATCGAAATGATTATGGAAAGAGTAGACCGGAGATTTCAGGAATTAAAGGAAAGGATTGAAAAAAGGTTTCAAGAGATAGAATGGAAATTAGACGGGAAAGCAGATAAGTGTATAACGAAAGAGAGCAAGGAAGAGCCAGTAGAGGGAGAAATTATAGATAAAGATGAGGAGTCTAGTGAAAAGAGAGTAGAAGGAAATCAGAATGAGTAAGAAAAGAAAGAAAAACAGGGAGATACGGTAAAGGTAGCAGGAACACGGGAAACTAATACAAAATATGTAACTGTGCAGTCAAACGCCAGCCAATTTATAAAGATTCGGCCATTCTCTGGTCAAATGGGAGAAGCTCCTGTAGAACACCTGCAGAGCTTGAGGAGAAAAGTGTCGACTGAGGAAACGGTTGAGGTGCTAGAGGCACTAGACCTGAGGGCTTATGATTATGACAGGCCGATGGATCGAGAAGAAGAGCCTCAAGGAGCATGAGTCGTTAAATTTGGTGAAAGAGAATGGGGGTCAGATCGGAACCCACCAGATCCAAAAAGAGAAGATAGTAATACCTGACCAAAATGGCAGTACATTTGTGAAGAGCGGAGACCACTGAGCAAGCCAAATTATGGTCAAGGAAAGTATTCAAATTCACAAACACCAAAGAAGGGTAAATAAACAAATCACTAAGACGGACACTGATTTTGGAACATTTTTTATTATTATTATTACTAGGTGGTGGGTTAACATTTATAATATTATTATATGGGATTTTACATGAAATGAAGTAGAAGAGAAGAATAGCATTTTTTTTTAATTCTTTTGTTTCGTGCGGGTAAGCTTAGAGAGTTAGTAAAGCGGTCTCGTAATTATGTCAGTGGATGGTGAGTTTGGCTGCTAGATTCATCACGTATGTTGTGCGCTGTGTGTGGCTGCTGCTATTTCTGACATGGTCGACCTAACATAGGATGCAGGTGCTACAAGTCTGTTTATTCAAGCCAACAAGACTCCAAAGTGAGCATAGCAATTACATATAGTCCCACCTGTAAGACTCCAGAAGTGAACAAGGTAGAGGGCAACCCATACAGAACCTTTATTGAAAAGATTTTTGCTTTGCAAACCACGTGGTTTAATTAAAGAAGAAAGAACAATAGCAGGATTAATTAGAGTCGAGAAAGTTGAGCTGAGAGGGACTTCTATAGCTGTGACTGCCATGAGCAGGATCGTAAGAAAAAGTTGGTAAAAAGTAAAAAGTTTATAATCGAAAAATCATGAACAGGCTGGGGTAGAAGAGCAGAATGAGCCAGGCTATGCCATCCATCCTGCAGAGAGACTACCGTCACTGTAAATGTAGGAGTGAAGCTCTTCTTCAAACTATGAAAAGGACAGCCTTCACCAGACGCCATTGATTGCCTTATGGAAATTGACCAAAAAAAGACATCTTTTAATCATACAGCTAATAATCTACACCCGGGTGAGATAAACCAAACATTTTTTGTAACTGATAATAACTATTTTGAATGAAAGCACGTCCTATTAAATAATGCGTAAAAGGGTTAAAGTAAATGAAGAAAATGTTGAAATAATACCCTGTATATGCCTTAATATACAATGCCTGATTGAAATTGTTTTCAAGCTATGATCCATAGTTTGTGTATTGCATTTATAAACTTGTGCGAGTGTATTTACATGCGGGTTATTTAATTATTCGGGCACAAACCAATATCCAATTCTGGGATTCTATGGGTTTTGTTTTATTATTTGTTTTATATTAATAAATATTAATTAGTATTATACATTTAATTGTGTGTGTTAGTGTTAATTTCTTAAAATAATATTAAAAAGCAAAAAGTAGGAAAGCAAACGAATAGTTCATGCGCATTTTTATATGTTCCCTCCACCTCTTTCCCATGGTCACTGACTACTACCCCTGAGTGAGCTAGCCAGAGGTACAAGCTCTAACCACCAGAAATAGATACTCATCCTCTCCCAGCATAATTCTTATTTATTCGTAGGTAAGATTGGCGCTTGAAGTCATTATTGATGCTCATAAATATGCTGGGTGAGTAATTAGAGGGCATCGCAAAAACAACAACACATATATGTGTTCATATTATAAATTTCTGTTAAATAAAAGAGCAAACTTAAGTTTAAAATACGTAATAAACGTGTATCACATATATACATGTTTACGCCGGAATAAACGGTTACAATTTTTAATATTATTTTAAAAAATTAACACTAACGTACACAATTAAATTTATAATACTAATTAATATTTATTAATATAAAACAAATAATAAAACAAAACCCATAGAATCTCAGAATTGGATATTGGTTTGTGCCTGAATTATTAAATAACCCGCATGTAAATACACTCGCACAAGTTTATAAATGCAATACACAAAAATACAGATCATAGCTTGGAAACAATTTCAATCAGGCATTGTCTATTAAGGCATATACAGGGTATTATTTCAACATTTTCTTCATTTACTTTAACCCTTTTATGCATTATTTAATAGGACGTGCTTTTATTCAAAATAGTTAGTATCACTTACGAAAAAATGTTTGGTTTATCTCACCCGGTTGTAGATTATTAGCTGTACGATTAAAAGATTTCTTTCTTTGGTCTATTTCCATAAGGCAATCAATGGCGTCCATGCTGTTCTTTTCATGGTTTGAAAAAGGGCTTCGCTCCTACATTTACAGTGATGGTAGTCTCTCCGCAGGATGGATGGCATAGCCTGGCCCGTTCTGCTCTTCTACCCCAGCCTGTTCATAATTTTTCAATTATAAACTTTTTTTTCTTTTTACCAACTTTTTTTTTACGATCCTGCTCGTGGCAGTCACAGCTATAGAAGTCCCTCTCAGTTCAACTTTTTTGACTCTATAATCATGCTATTGTTCTTTCTTCTTTAATTAAACCACATGGTGTGCTAAATGAAAAGCTTTTCAATACTTTTCTTTCTTTGTTTCTCTTATCTAAGCTTAGGAATTTCCAATTTACCTTGCGATCTACACTCGACCATTCATTGTCTATTACTTTTAACATTTTATTTTATTAATTAAAATGTCTTTGTCTCAAGATAGTGATCTGTAACTTTTTGGGTCCTTTCTTTGTAATTAATTAATTTTTTTATAATTTGTGACATTCTTCCTTTAATCGACCATCTTGGAATATTTCTTTTTAAAATTAAAATAACTTTATTTTTTTTCACGAAATTATTACATTTATTCACTCATGCAGCAATATAAACACACGTATAAATAAATATCAGAGCACAAACCATATAATCCCCCGTCCCTCTTATATTTCAATCTGCTTTTATTTAATTACTTAAATATATATGTATGCTCGGTAATATTACCGTCTGACTTAGAACAGGTTTGAACTCAGCCCTGTTATAATACCCCCTCCTTCAAAAGCCTTTAAATACCATTTTAGTATTTAAATGGCTCACTCCTACAACCCCAAAATAATTCTACTTATTCAAAAAAAAAGTCTTCTTAAATCGACTTGCCCTGCCTCTGTCTCTCTTTCTTCTGCAACTTTCCCAAAAAGTAAAATGATTAGCAACCCCGCGATACACAGTGAATCAGACCACCACTCATGCGCACACTGCCTCCAATGCACAACATATAGCTAGCCCCATTCTGACTGTATCCACATGACCCCGAAAAAAAAACTTTTTATTTAAAAAAAAAAAGATTATTATTTTTTTTTATTAAAAGGACTTTTCTAACTATACTTGGCTGCTTCCGAATCTTAGGAGTGTAGTTAGATGGAATAGTACCTGGCTCTTATTTTGAGCTTTCAGGTTCTGTATGGGTTGCCCTCTACCTTGCTTACTTCTGGAGTCTTACAGGTGGGACTATATGTAATTGCCATGCTCACTTTGGTGTCTTATTGGCTTGAATAAACAGACTTGTAGCACCTGCATTTTACGTTAGGTCAACCATGTCAGAAATAGCAGCAGCCACACACAGCACACAACACACAATGTGATTGATCTAGCAGCCTAACTCACCATCCACCAACAGAATTACGAGACCACTCTACTAACTCTCTAAGCTTACCCGCACAAAACAAAAGAATTAAAAAAAATGCTACTCCTCTCTTCTACTTAATTTCATGTAAAATCCCATATAATAATATTATAAATGTAAACCCACCACCTAGTAATAATAATTTAAAAAATGTTCCAAAATCAGTGTCTGTTTTAGTGATTTGTTTATTTACCCTCCTTTGGCGTTTGTGAATTTGAATACTTTCCTTGACCATAATTTGGCTTGCTCGGTGGTCTTCGCTCTTCACAAACGTACTGCCATTTTGGTCGGGTACTACTATCTTCTCTTTTGGGATCCGGTGGGTTCCGATCTGACCCCCATTCTTTTTCACCAAATTTGACAACTCATGCTCCATGAGGCTCTTATTCTGAATCCATCGGCCTATCATAATCATAAGCCCTCAGGTCTAGTGCCTCTAGCACCTCGACCGTTTCCTCAATCGACGCTTTTCTTTTTAAGCTTTGCAGGTGTTCTATGGGAGCTTCTCCCATTTGACCGGAGAATGGCCAAATCTTTATAAATTGGCTGGAGTTGGCCTGCACAGTTATGTATTTTGTATTAGTTTCCTGTGTTCCTGCTACCTTTATCTTATCTCCCTGTTTTTCTTTCTCTTTTTACTCATTCTGATTTCCTTCTACTCTCTTTTCACTAGACTCCTCATCTTTATCTATAATTTCTTCCTCTACTGGCTCTTTTTTGCTATCTTTCATTATACACGTATCTGCTTTCCCATCTAATTTCCATTCTATCTCTTGAAACTTTTTTTCAATCCTTTCCTTTAATTCCTGAAATCTCCAGTCTACTCTTTCCATAATCATTTTGATCATACTCCATTCTCTTTCCTTTTCTTCCTACTGTTTATCTATTTTTTTCTTTGATCTGGTTATTTTTAACTTTCTTTTTGGATATTTATCACTATTTCTAATAATGACTAATTACAATGATTTTGTATTACTATTTCATATCAGACGCACCAGACATGCTCTCCATCCCCGAAGTACTGTGTCCTCTGTCTAATTTTTCTATCTAGCCCTTTTCAACCCTATTCCTTAATCTTTTTCTTTCTATTTTTCACTGAGACGATTAGTGTTTCCCTGTTACTTTGCCTATCAAACCAAAATATTAACCTGTTCAAAACGAATTCATAGAATTCTAGCACTAACAGTGTTTTATAATATGCCCTTTTATGGGTAAAACTTTCGCAAATATCAATCTCCCAATCGCATACACATATATATAAAATGGATCAAAAAAAAAATTTGTATGTATTGTTTAGATGTATATATTGAAACAGTAAGATTCGTATTCGAATCTTAAGTTTCACCTTTTTCTGTCGTCTCTCACTGACCGGTCTATCCCGCCCAAATTTAAACTTTTTGATATCGAATTGTGTGTGTAACAATATTAAAAATGTATAAATATATGTAGAATTCAGCATAAACACGCACACATTTTGATCTCAAATTAAACGCAATAAATAGGGATAAAATAATATAATTTAGATTTCTTTTAGTTATATAATTTTGTATAATTTTAATCATTTATTTTGGATTATAAAGTTCGTATTTATTGCTTTGTTTAAATTTCGTTTAATAATAATTCTAAAAAAAGCTGATGTAATATTTAATTAAAAGTTAAAATAATCTTATGTTCCCTTTTTGTCTTTGAATTTAAAAACATTGGTCAGTGATAGATAATAAATTAATTAAAGAAAAATTCCCCAAAATTTAATTAGTAAATGTAAAATGTAAACAATAGAATGGCAGCTTTCTTTAATTAAAAACCAACAAAATGCATTGATTATCCTCAGGGCAGATTAAGTAGAACCTAAAAATATCTTAACAAAAATGTGAGAGATCAAGATAAGAAAAGAGGCCATCTTAGACTTGCTGGAGACATTCACTTAAAACTTTAGCTTTGCTCTCGATCACTGAGAGTCTCCAAAATATAAAAATAATTTGTTCCTGCCAAGGTATGACCGAGTAAAGCACCTAGATTATTCTCCATCGGGAGATGGCCTATCGGATGCCGAACTTTCCATTGCCCATCATAAATTCACCATGAAGATCTGCTGCCTGAAATAAATGAAAAAGCTGCTGCTGCTGTGAAATTAAATGAAACATCTAAATACAAGAAAGACTTGCCACTCGTTAACTTTTTTGCTGCTAAACTAATGGAATCAGAAAACTTCTTATAAAACAGGTACCTATCTGTGTTCAAACTCTGGAGTACTCTAATAATATGCTATAGCTCTTCTTCATAATACTTATCTAAATTATAAAATGTAAAAACTATCATTTGTATAACTAAAATTGAATAATTAATTTAATGTGTAAATTGCTCTAATAATCTAGCTTACCTCACTCTATCTTTCTTGGGTGTGTATTTCTCAAATCTACATTTTATCTATAGTTATTATTTAATTATTGCCTGCTCATAATTGTCTCAATTTTCAAAGTTTAAATCTATGATCGCTTGGAACAATGAATGCGTGTCAAATTTTCATTAATATTTGCTTTCATAACTAACTTAACTTTCATATAAATCCACACACATTCAGTGCATCATTTATTGTAATGCAGGGTCTACTACTTCGCAAATGGCTGGCATATTAGTTGTAATAACTCCCAGTTTAAATATGTTTTGTATTAAATCTAATGAATAATTCTAGAAAATCACATTTCTTTGAGAGTCACCAATGTTCTTTAGTAACTGTTGATAATGTAGGGCCGAATTAGAAATCTATTTAAATCTTATCATAATCGTTTATACTTATACATGTGTTACGTTTTATAGATGCGATGATCTATTCCGCCGTAAATATTCCGGATTCTTCAGGGTTGAAATTAACCCCAGTCGTCCTACACAAGTGGGCATAATGGGTGCTCCTGTAGGATTTGACAATGTCATGCAGCCAGCCAGCAAAACTGCGACACGGACCGCTTGTCCCTGGTTATGCTTATGAGACACCTTACTTCATCAGGCCGAGGCAGAGACCAGCCCGTCACTCTTATAAACCCATTCCCAGCATTGCAGTTTCAATATACTGCCATTCCATATCGCCTTTCTAAAGCGTACCACGTGTTCCATCACTTAATTTTATTCTTCTATATATCACTCTGCCTCTGCATTATCTTCATAATTCACTCTCAAATAAATGTTTGCCCTTAGTCATAAATAAATATTTTAATTAAATAAATATATGTCTGCCATTACTCTTATAACCCATACTTTAGACTCTTGCATTGCAAAGGTATAAATCCCTCCAGGCATGCATTAGAAATACTCACTCGAGAATTTTAGGCAGCTAGATTACGCCTTCAAATAAGTGAATTTCTTTTGTAAACATTTCAGTATCGGAAATACCGCTACTGAAATCCTCAATATAAAATAATGTCTAAATAAATAAATGTATTCTTTAAAATATAATCATGTCGCAAATCCCGCTACTGAAGCTTTAAATCCACAAAATATTATTAGTAAATGATTGTCTTCTTAAAGTGTGTTAATAAATAATTTTAAACTATATGTCTGCATTTACGTTTCATTTATTCGATACCCATTCTATATAATATTTCCTCGATTATGTAAATATGAATGTTTAATTAATATTAGTTTGATTATTGGCTAACTCGAGAATAAAATCATGAGTCTCTTGCATATCCCTGACCACCGTGCCTAAGGAAATATTTACTAATGTCGCATCAGATGCGTTGTTTCGTGGGTGGTATTGTGGAACCGATAAACTATGTTCGAACTCAGTACCACGGATGGCTTCGCTACTCGATGGTGCTGCTGTTCTGTATGGTGGTCAAATTCTGCACTATGTTTACGAGTCACACGTTTTCTGACTGTTACAATATATACCAGTTCATATATAACGTAGTCACTATACTGCTTTCTAAAATTGATCACTCTTAATTATAAAAATAAAAAGTTACGAAAGTTTTTTATTTATTCACTTTTGTAAATATCAAAGCAGTTAAACGTTTAACACAATAAAAAAACTCTTAAACAGAAAATAAAACTCGCATGTATAATATTATTTCTCTTCAAATCAAACAACAAAATTCCCACAGACTGTTCAATACATACATATATATTAAAATATTCATTCGAATGCAATTTTGACCTCATTAATTTCCATACAGACAAAATAAACTACCAGCAATAATTCGTCTACACATGCTATATTTTATATATACTGTATTTCTTTTTTTTTTTTATATAAAAAAAAACATATAAAGCAACTTCATAGTAGACTGTCTTATCTAACTTATAATCTATCCCCTCCCCTACTTTCCATTCTTCGAAAGCTCCTTCGTTGGTGCGCTATTATAGCCGTTTATTTCGGCGTAAACACATATATATGTGATACACATTTATTACGTATTTTAAACTTAAGTTTTGCTCTTTTATTTAACAGAAATTTATAATATGAACACATATATGTGTGGTTGGTTTTGCGATGCCCTCTAATTACTCGCCCAGCATATTTATGAGCATCAATAATGACCTCCTGTGCCAATCTTACCTACACATAAATAAGAATTATGCTGGGAGAGAATGAGTATCTATTTCTGGTGGTTAGAGCTTGTACCTCTGGCTCGCTCACTCAGGGATAGTAGTCAGTGACCGTGGGAAAGAGGTGGAGGGAACATATAAAAATGCGCATGTAGCTATTTAAGATATTGATAAACTAATAACTTTTTTTTCCAAAGTCTACCTGCAATACTTATATAGAATGATAATGGCTGATTACAATGTGTACATATATAATAATTGAAATGTGATGTAATGTGATGCATTGCGACTTCTCCTTAAACAGAGTGAGGAATCTCTCAGCAATTATGCCCAGAGAAACCTGTTAGCCACTTTACCTTCCATTTCCCACTCTAAGTTTTTTTATATTCTGCTCCATCCCATTCCACAACATAATCTTTGTCAACTCTATGGCCTTTATATTTAAATCCCTCTTATTTTTTCCCAAATCCAGCATAAAACCAATAATTCACTTTCTGTATAATTGCTTTTTTCATATTTATTCTTCCATAACTTCATTATATATGCCCTTTCTGTTTTCAAGCATTTACATTCAATTAACAGATGCCTAATATTTTCTATCATTCCTTATACAATTTACAGACTAAATCACCCATATTTTTTCATTTACATGTATATTCTCTTGTCGCAAAAGATTTCATTTGAGCCTTAAACATTAAACTACTTTCCTTACTATTATCATACATTAACTTGCACCTAATGCTCTGTTTGCTTCTATATATTTAAACTCTTTTTACTCTCTATACTAATTCTCCATCTCTCTAACTCCCTATTTTTTATTAAATGATATTTAAAATACTGAACTGCCCTCTAGCTATAACATTAGATATTTTTTGCATTAAGAAAACTGTTTATATGCAGAGTATTATCTTTAACAAGTTCAGCCCAATAAATCAATGTTCAATCAGTGGAGATATTTAAGATGTGATAATTTTAAATATTAGCCAATTTATATTAATATGCCCTAAATATCTCAAGTGATTGAATATCCAATTTTTGGCTGAAGCTGTTAAAGATAATTATCTACATATAAACAGTTTTTCTAATGCAAAAAATTATCTAATGTTACAGCTAGAGGGTAGCTCAGTGCTTTAAAAATCATTTAAGTTGTTATATATGTAGACAGTGCATAAAAATTATTTATGACCATGACTAGAAAGTAGCTAAATTATTTAAATTAAGATTTTTTTCACCAAATAAATATATAGGTATTGTAATTATCCATCCATGCATACTTATTTGATTTTCAGAGTTTTAAAATGGGTAGAAATAGGTCTACTTTGCAAATTAGAATATCAGACAATTTAAATTAATATGTAATAAATATCATGGTTAAAAAACATTACTTTTTCAAGATGAAGTCATTCAGGATAATTATCTAATTTCCTTATTGCAAAAACATATTTAATACTACAGCTAGAAGTTGGATCAGCTATTTGAATTAGGAGTACTTGAAAATTCAACTCTTTATATAGAGTTATTTACTTCTGTATCTCTTTGAAAAATTTAATATAAATTAATTCACATGGCTTATTTGATATTTGCTCTTATTCTAATCTATTATCCACACAAGATTCTGGATATCAGATAAAAGTAGATTCTTTTTTCTTTTTTGAATTGGATGACTGTGATAGTAGAAGCACTGTGTTTATACAGTCAGTGTTTGGAGATTTATCTATTTAAATATTACATATTTATCAGCTCTGTAAAAGTTTTTTATTGATATACAATGGAGCCATGATATAAAATTATATTTTGTTCCAATCCCTCTTGACATACATTGCATATCATGTTTATAACTCATATTTTGTTGTTCAACTTAAATTTGAATAGAATACATTTTGTTTATTGAGCTGCAAATGGACAGTAACTTTTCACACACATGCACACACACACATATATATATATGTTTTAAATTTAATAATAGAAATATAAAAATTATTCAAATTGAAAGGTGTAGTGAAAAACGTAAAATTAAAGAGGCAATGATGATAGCTAGGAATAGAGGTGGTTTAATGAATAAACAATCGGCTAATATAAAGACAACAGAATTGTGGGAAATTTGAATAGATTGAATGATGGGTAATGCAAGTTTTTATTTTTTGTACGTTTGTATTAACAGTTGATAAAGATTGTCAGTGAAACAATTGAAAGTACTTCTGGTAAAGAATATATTATTTAATTTTGAATACTGTGTTAAATATATTTGTTTGAATTATTATTATATGATTTAAAAATACAGACATTTAATGGTTGTAGTTATATATATATATATATATATTATAAATTTATAGATATTTAATGGTTGTAGTTATATATATATATATATATATTCCATCAGTATTGTTAAAAGGAGGTTGCCTTGACAACAGTTTGAAATTGTTGATTGTTATTGATATTGGGATTGTTAACATGTTGACTGTCTTTATACATATATAACAGATGCATTTTTAAATGTATAATATGCATTTCTAAATTAAAACAAATTTTTAAAAAAATAATAATATAATTATTAATAATAAATTGAGATGATATATCTATATATAATTTACTGAGTGTGTGTTAACTCATTCATTCAATGAAATATGAATAAAAAATTACTATAGTATTTTCATTTTTTAAATAAAGCACATTGTGAAATTTGCATTAAGTATCATTTTTAATATCAAATGTTTTTGTCTTAAAATATCATGTATTAATTTTATAATTTTTCTTGATATATAGATAAAAAAATTCAAACAATAACATAAATTGAAATAAAGAGCATGTTAATAGCTCTAACAAGCTTTATCAAAAAATGCTACAAAAGAAAGCATTTAAACTCTCTATCTAAAAATTATCCCCAGCTCAGACCAGTTTCAAGATATTGGCTGTCCTCAGTGAGGCACCAGGATATTAGGATATTTCAGTCACTAGATCCAAATTACCAATTTAAAGCCAGAACTTATCTGATAGTTAACTTTTAAGTAGAAAATCTGAAATTTTCAGACACCTATATGTCTTCAAAACATGGCACTGAAAAATATTCAGCCATACATATATTAATAGCTTTAACAATATAACATTTCTGAAGACTTAAAAGCAACAATATAATATAAATAAAATAAAGTCATACATCACATGACTTAATTTGATAAGCTTGTAATTATAAACTAAAATAATGACCAGGCTAATAGCTCTAAAAAGCTTTATCGTTAAATACTTTTTCTTGTGGCATTTGTTGATAAAGCTTGTTATAGTTATTAGCATGCTCTTTATTTTAGTTTATATTTACAAGCTTATCAAATTAAGATGTGATGTATGACCTTATTTTATTTACTATTAACACAAATTAATTCAATTGCATAAACGAATTCACCCTCAATTCCGACTGGAACATAATGAAGTAATTCAAATTTAGAAGACTTATTACCATATAAATTTACTAATCCATCATGGTTTACCACAATAAAGAGAAGGGCAGATTCAAAAGTAAAAGGATGTGGAATAAATTTTCAGCTAAAACAATGACTTCACATTGAGCTATTAGTGTACTCAGTTCCTCTTTTTGACACACACCAATTGCCCTCCGTAATTTAGCACTGTTGATAGAGTATATGATTTTGGAGAGCTTAGAGAGTTTCAATAGTCAAATTTCTAATGACAACTCAAGCAATAAAATCATTTAACTATTATTATTATTTAAATACACAAACTTTAATTGAATGGCTTTATTGTTTTGCAATTCATAATATGTTTGAGTGCCCAAAGCATTTATTATATCAACATTTTAACTGAAGATCTATTTTCATATGTATTATATCTCAACTTCAACTAATAGAGTAGTCCAAATTCTATCTTATTTTAATTGGATTGAACATTCATTGCCATGAACCAATATATATATATATATATATATATATATATTGAAACAGGGCTGAGTTCGATCCTTGTTTCAAAAAGTAAAAATTCCTGTATGCATCGGTGTATAGCCCGATTAATTAAATTTATTTCTTTTTCATATTTATATTTCCTTAGTATATAAATTTATAATTGTAAATAGGGATTTAAAA
Source organism: Epiperipatus broadwayi (assembly GCA_028023455.1). NCBI lineage: Eukaryota > Metazoa > Onychophora > Udeonychophora > Euonychophora > Peripatidae > Epiperipatus > Epiperipatus broadwayi. Next base: position 128,351 of record JAQFVV010012721.1, on the reverse strand, counting down.
AGGTTAAAATAAACAGAAGAGGGGGGGGTATGTGTGCTCGTTTTTTTTTTTTTTGAAAACGCATGTGTATATTTTGCTAGATAGAATAATATAAGAAAAAAAAAGTATAAATGCAGTTATGGAAATATACTTTAATTTTCAAGATGGAAACTTTTCAATTTCATTTGGAAAAGTTAAATGGAAAAAAGATATCAAAAAAAACTTGATCGATATCTAAAGAATTTAATTAGTGAGATTTAAGTTTTTGATTCAAAAGAATTTCATTCAAGACAAAAGGAGAGTAAAAATAATTTTGAGGTGTTAAAAAAGAATCTGGATTTTTGAGTGGCAGAACTGGCTAAAAAGATTCATTCTATTGCTGATTTTTGTAAGGAGTGCTGTGAGAGAGATTTGTGGAAAGAAATGGAGGTTAGAATGGTGGGCAAGCTGGCTTAAGAAAGTGTAAGTGTGTCAGGGCTTTTACAATCCTGCAGCTGAAGACACTGAAGTTGCTGCCATGTATGCAAATATTGTAAATGGAAACCAGTCACTCCGATGCCAAGATCAAGCTCCAACAATAGTAGCAGTTCGAAAACCAATAAAACAGATCGAACCGCCAAAATCACCTACGTTGAATGCAATACACATTGGAAAGAAGTATTTTAATTTTAGTTTTCCATAAGGAAGAAAGAAAAGGTAATGTGCACATTTACCACCTATATTCGTATAATAGTTCAAATGATAGAGTGTTTTTAACTAGACATAATAAACTGTCCTTATAAACATTATTTATTAACTCTTCTAAACTTTAAAATTGATTTTTTTATTATTATTGTGGATCCGGATGAATCAGACATTGTTTTCCTGTTTATTTTCATTTTCTATTGCATTTTATACAGTTCTATGCAGTGTATGTGTATGCATGCATTTCTCACTATTTTGAGCACAAAAACAAAAAGGGTCATATAAATAATATAGAAATTAAAAGCTATAGGATTAAAGTAAAATGAAACTTATGTATATGTGTGTTATTTTTTTAATTTTGAGTCAGTTAGATAATTAGATTTAAAAATTAATGTAATGGCTTGGATTGAAGAGTGTCTTGTATAATAGAATCCCGTGTATATTCCCACAATTAAATAATCACCCACCCTGAGCAGAGCTAGTCAATGGCATTTCCATATTGGTATTCCAGTTTTCTCCCAGCATAATTCTTATAGAAATATGGGATTGGTGCTTGAGGTCATAAATTGATGCTCATAAATATGCTGGGTGATAAATGGAATAATTTTTCGAAATACTTTTAAGAATAAATATTCTTTTTTTAAACATACACATATACGTGTATTGTTATATACATACACGCAATCTACAAATGGTTTTATATGCGCATAAGATATATATGGAAAATGGCAAAATTCTGTTATAATGGCATTCCAACTAAAGGGCTTTCAAAGAGTGGAAAGTATGGGGAATGGAGTGTAGGGTTTAAGCATAAAAGAAAAGTAAATACATGGATATATATATTGAAAATTTTTTTTTTGAAAAAAAAAAAAATGGAAAAAAGTAGTAAACATTAAAATTTAGTTCATTGAATTTTAAAGTAAGAGAAATTGGAAAATAGACAATGGAGTGGATTGATTAGTTAGGAAATTTAAGTATGCAGCATGGTCTTCGGGGGAGGGAAAGTAGGCCTGAAAGTTGTTTTTTATTAGTTATTTTTTTAGGTTGTGGGTTCAATATTTATCTTGGTTATTATAGGGGCATTTATATATATTGTAACAAAACATTTTGTTACGCTCTTAAATTTCAAGAGATTGCAACATACAGCTGCCGTTCGAGGACACCACCAAGCATTTCTGCCTAGACCGTATTATAAATTTTTATAATAACGGTTAATTAATTTACGAACGACGATCACCAAATGCAAACCTTAAAATAATTTCTTTTTTTAATGGATTGATAGATTACCAAATGAAATATAAGAATTAATTATACTAAATAAAAAGAAAGAGATCGACACTTCACTGTTGTTGAAATATTTATTATACCTTTATTCTATTTGTTGTTTATTCCCTTTTCTTGCACTTGTCGAATCAACCCCTCCCGATCCTTTTTCTTTCTAATCAAGAATTAACATGTATCATTCTCGAAGGACCATGCGCCATCACTCTACCAATATTTTCATCAAAAATATTGGTATATAACTAGGAGTGCACTCTAGGGTGACTTACTATAAGAGTGTGTTTGTTAAAACAAAATCCACTCTATCCTCCTCTTTCTAATGTTAAATCCTACCCTCTTAAATTTTACTTGCCCTTAGATCGAGTTTACAATTTTCTTATATGTATCTATACATCATCATAACAGCAATCACAGAAACCAAAGGTAAGTTTACTTAATAAAACATAACACAAAATTATAATGTGGATTAATTAGGATTAGTAAATACATATACTTAAAGACTACATATCTCTCCTTTCTATTGCTGAGACTTTGGGATATTTGAAGTGAAGGCTTTTTTTTCTATTACACAAATGTCTCTTGAAATTATAATAAAAAAATCTATTTACCCTGATCGATAAGTGTAGATCCTGTGTGTATGGAATATTTCACTCTATATTCATCGTGGTTTGTCCGTGATCTTCTTCCAGTCGGTTCTCCCTGATTAGCTCTCTATGTCCGACATTTGCAAGGCAGTTCCAGGTGGTAATAGGAGGAGGTCCCCAAAAGGGAAAGTTCTGTTAGATCTAGCATTCAACATTTTCTCCTTGTGCTTCTTATTTTTTCTTTAATGTAATTTTACGATTTCTTTTTTTTTTTTTTGGAGAGTCCGAGCTGAATTGGCTTACAGATTCTGTATTCTTTGCTAGAAAAATCCAATTAATTCAAACAAAAAGAAAGTTCGTAATTTATAGTTTTTTTTCAAAGTCTCATTTCACACCTTTAATATTCTCTTCTTTTATTTCATATTTTATCTTAAAATCCCAAAGAAACATTCCAATTGATCAGTGTAATAGATAGCATAAAAATACCTTCACTGTCAAAGCCCCAACAATAGAATTAATTGCTTTCTTTTCCCTTCTATCTTTAAGAATTTTTTTAAGACTAAACAAAAGACAAATTTTTATCAAAAATGCAAGATTTTGATCTAATTTATTTTAACTTCTTAAAACTACATTTTAAAATTAATTGTTAATTTATATTTCTTTTCTTAAAATTATGTATTATAAAATGATATTTGTACTTTAACAAAATATGTATATAGGTGTGTATATATATGAGCTGATAGAAAAGTACGTGTTTATTTATTTCTAATAAAACAAGTTTTATAAAATATATATATATTTTATTTTTACAAAATATGTGTGTATATAAATGTATGAGTATGAGCTGGCAGAAAATATCAGCTCATTCCACCCTTTTCCAAAAACAAAAAAAACTTAAAAAAAAATCTTTAATCATGCCGTGGGGTCTTTTTTCCTCCTTTTCTTTAAAAGGTTTTAGGCTTCATGCATTATAAGTGCACTTTTTATTTCTTTTACCCTGTACTATGAATGCATTAGGCCCACATTTTTGGATGATCCTGTATGGGCCTTTGAATAGAGGGAAAAACTTTTTATATTGTTTATCACTTAATTTGCTAACTGGCTGTGTTTTAACATAAACCCAGTTTCCTACTGTATATTGTATTGGGCAAGCATTCCCCTTCTTTATTCTCTGTTCAGCCTTCTTCTTTAATCTGTTTCTAGCAAAGATTCGATCTTCCACTACATTTATCATCTCACTAACAGTAGGAACGGGACAATTGAGGAGAGAAGGCTCAACTAGACTGTAGTGCAAGCATTCTGGAGTTAATCCTGTAGATTCGTGATATGTATAATTAATTATTTTAACCATTTGTGGCAATACTTTAAACCACTGTTGATGGTTACCTTACAAATGTACGCAAAATAAGTTCCCCAATTCTTTCATAACCTGTTCGCAAGGGTTAGATTGAGGGTTACAAATAGAGGTGAGAACATAATGTATTTGTTCTTGCTGAAGCCAATTCTTCCATTCTCTCAATATAAAAGGAGTTCCATGATCACTCAAAATTGTCTGAGATTTGCCAACATGAACAAATTGTTTTTCTTTTAGCACAGTTATGGAAGACCCGGCATCGACCTTTTGTAGGGGATAGGCCTGTACTAATTTTGAGAAAACATCAAAGGCCACCAATATATATTTATATCTACGAAACGACGGTAATGGACCATAAAAATCTATGGCTAGAAGCTCGTTCAGGTTCTTAGCTATTATTGGTGCCGGTGTACCAGCATAATTTTTATTAGCTGGTTTACTTTGCCGACACTCATGGTACCCCTGTAATGTAGTAACCACTGACCTATACAAACTTGGCCAATAATACCATCTCTGTATAAGTTTACTTGTTTTAAGAGATCCATAATGCCCATATATACCATGCACATACTTTATTAGTCTTTCCCTTAGATTTTGCGGTATAAATACTCTCCAACAATCTACTCTCTTTCTAACCTGAAACATCAATAACCCATTTATTATTTTATACTGATATCATTTGTTTTTTTTGCATGCAATTTTTTTGTTGTATGGCATTTGTTTCTTTACAGCCTTGTATCAGCTTCCTGCACATAATGTCTGAGTTTTGTAAAAAGGGTAGTCTTTTCAAATCTTTCTCTATCGATACTGCAGGATCTGCTTTAAGAGATATTAATCGAGCTCCCTCCAGTGTTAGATTTTGCCTGTGCTCCGTAAGCAGATTTCTGCTTAATATATCTGGTACTATATTTTCTTTCCCGGAGCAATGAATTACCCTGTAATTAAACTTCTGTAAGTATAATGCCCATCCTATTAGCCTATCATTAGTTAAATAACACCTATTTATAAACTCTAAGCTTTTATGATCGGTGATAATAATAATCTCAGACCCTAAAAGTAAATGCTTAAGTTTATTTAATGCCTAAACAATTGCCAATGCCTCCCTTTCCATAATGGTATAATTTCTTTCTGCTGGATTTAATGTCCTACTTAAAAAATACAAAACCTGAGGTATCTTCTCTTCATTCTCCTGAAACAGTACCGCTCCCAATCCTACACTACTACTATCAGTTTGTAACCTAAAAGGTTTGGCAAAATCCAGATAGGCAACTGTTATGGTACCTACAAAATTTTCTATGATCTGTTTAAATGCTTGCTCTTGTATTTCCATCCATTCCCACTTGCTTTCTTTTCTCAGCAAATGCACAAGTGCTTCTGTATCTGTAGAAAAGTCATTGTAGAACCTTCGGTAGAAATTGCATATACCAAGGAACGATCTAATCTGTTTTCTATTCTTTGGTTGAGGAAATTTAACGATCGCTTCTATCTTGTCAGGATGTGGTCTCACCCCTTTAGCACATATGAGATGACCGAGAAATATAATTTCTTCCTGAAATATATTAATTTTCTTCAGATTTATTGTAATATTCTTTTCGTGGCACTCACGAAGGAACACAACTAAATTTTCTAAATGTTCCTGAGGGGATCGTGACGCAATCACGACATTGTCCATATAATAGAATATAAATTCTTTTACCCTCGGAAAAAGTACCTGGTATAAACATCATAATAACCCTGATCCACTGTTAATTAGTCCAAATGGAACTTGTTGAAAAACATATGTAAAGCCTTCATAATGGAATGCCGTGTATTTTTGATCCTCAGCGTGAAGTGCCATCTGCCAGTAACTTGATGTCAAATTGAATGACAAAAAATATTTTTTTCCTTAAATTCCAACAGCAAATCGGTAATTTGGGGTGGCACATCTCGATCAGGTATAGTAATAGTATTTAACTGATGAGCATCTAAGCATACTCTCATAGAGCCATCTTTTTTTTTTACAATTACTAAAGGGTTTATATATGGTGACTGTTGTTTTTTTTATAATACCCCATTGTTCCATTTGTTGTATTTGTTTATCAACTTCCTCTTTATATTTGACAGGAACTGGGTACGACCTACCCTGAAAATGAGTTTCTTCTTTCACCTTTATCCGATGAACATATCCCTTTACAATTCCGGGTTTAATAGTGAATACTTGTTCATTTTTCAAAAGTGCCTCTTTAAGTTGACTTTTCCAGCCTCTATTATTATTACCTAACTCAGTTATTTTACATTCTATTTCTTAGTATATGTCATTAGTTACCATGTAAGCTACCTTGTTATTATTCGGTCTGCTATATCCACTAAATGACACCTTTTCGTTTCCTATCATTATATTCTTTTCGCTATAATTAATTTTCGTCCCTGTTTGGTGCATAAAATCTGACCCCAATATAAGATCTTCTACCAAACCTGACATTGATAATAATGTATGCTGTATTTTTTTTCTTCCCACTTGTACTTCCCTGTATATTTGTATAGGATCTAACATAACTCTTTTGCCATTAGCCATAGTTATTTCAGACTTTCTTAATGGTAACAACTGTATTTCCCCCTTCTGATCTCTGATTTGATCTAATATTTTATTTGAGATTATCAAGACTTGACTCTCCGTGTCTAGTAGGGCCTGTATCTCTATTTCCTGTATTTTTATCGTTATCATAGGGCAAGTTTGTTCTGCCATCGTTTGTATTTTCTCTTCTTCCTCAATTACTACATTTAACAGCTTAGGGAGTTGTTCTTGTTTCTCTTCTTCCTGTACATTTTCATCCTCTCTAAGAATTTCCAATATGTCTTCCACACCTTCACACCTACAGACAGCTAATCTCTCTCGTATATTTTGCGGCAAATTTTTTTTTATAATACTTATAATTTGCCATTCAGCAATAGGATATTCTATCATCCTTCTCAATTTTATCATTTGCTTTAAAAAAAACTCTCTATATCCTATCCCTTCTTTTTTATACCTTAGTAATACTACCACTCTTCGCAACTTTTCTTGTCTCTTTACATTCCAAAACATATGTATTAATTTATTTTTGTACTGTTTGAAATCATCTGGTCTTTTCTGTATTGTTCTCCACCAATCTCTTTCCATGCCCACCAAATAATTACTTGCTATAATTATTTTTTCTTTTTCCCTTGCCTCGTACATACGAAAACGCTCTTCTAAACTTTCCAAGTATTCAAATAGAGTCTCCTCTTTGTCTCCTTTGAACATTTTTATCTTAATTCTATCTTGCATTTTATCTACAATATTTTAAATTTACTTCCGACACTAAAAACCCTCCCCTACTGGGACATTAACTCCTTGCTCTAACCACCCGAACCTGCCCTACCCCACTTTTACTCTAATCTCAAGCCGTTTATTTAGTTAACAAGCCCTACATGTTGAGATGCCATTTTCTTAAATTTTACCTGCCCCTTCTCTCTGTAACAAAACATTTTGTTACGCTCTTAAATTTCAAAAGATTGCAACATATGGTGGCCGTTCAAGGGTGCCACCAAGCATTTCTTCCTAGACCGTATTATAATTTTCTATAATAACAGTTAATTTATTTACGAATGATGATCACCAAATGCAAACCTTAAAATAATTTCATTTTTTAACTGACCGATAGATTACCAAATGAAATATAAGAATTAATTATAATAAATAAAAAGAAAGATAATCGACACTTCACTGTTGTTGAAATATTTATTATATCTTTATTCTATTTGCTGTTTATTCCCTTCCCTCACACTTGTCGAATCAACCCCTCCCGATCCTTTTTCTTTCTAATCAAGAATTAACATATATCATTCTCAAAGGACCATGCACTGTCACTCTACTAATATAGAGTGCACTCTAGGGTGACTTATTATAAGAGTGTGTTTGTTAAAACAAAATCCACTCAAACCTCCTTTTTCTAATGTTAAATCTTACCCTCTTAAATTTTACTTGCCCTTAGATCGAGTATACAATTTTCTTATACATATCTATACATCATCATAACAACAATCACAGAAACCAAAGGTAAGTTTATTTAATAAAACATAACACAAAATTATAATGTGGATTAATTAGGATTAGTAAATACATATACTTAAAGACTACATATCCCCCCTTTCTATTGCTGAAACTTTGGGATATTTGAAGTGAAGGCTTTTTTTTCTTTTTTTTTCTATTATGCAAATGTCTCTTGAAATTATAATAAAAAATCTATTTACCCTGATTGATCAGTGTAGATCCCATGTGTATGGAATATTTCACTCTATATTTGTTGTGGTTTGTCCGTGATCTTCTTCCAGTCTGTTCTCCCTGACTAGCTCTCTATGTTCAGTGTTTACAAGGTAGTTCCAGGTGGTAATAGGAAGAGATTCCCAAAAGGGAAAGTTCTGTTAGATCTAGCTGTTCAACATTTTCTCCTTGCACTTATTTCTTATTTTTTTCTTTAATGTAATTTTACGATTTTTGTTTTGTTTTTTTGGAGAGTCCAAGCCAAATTGACTTATAGATTCTGTATTCTTTGCTAGAAAAATCCAGTTAATTCAAACAAAAGGATAGACCGTAATTTATAGTTTTTTTTCAAAGACTCAGTTCACACCTTTAATATTCTCTTCTTTTATTTCATATTTTATTTTAAAATCCCAAAGAAACATTCCAATTGATCAGTGTAATAGATAGCATAAAAATACCTTCACTGTCAAAGCCCCAACAATAGCATTAATTGCTTTCTTTTCCCTTCTATCTTTAAGAATTTTTTTAAAGACTAAACAAAAGACAAACTTTTATCAAAAATACAAGATCTTGATCTAATTTATTTTAACTTCTTAAAATTACATTTTAAAATTAAGTGTTAATTTGTATTTCTTTTCTTAAAATTATGTATTATAAAACTATATTTATATTTTAACAAAATATATATAGGTGTACATATATATATGAGCTGATAGAAAAGTACGTGTTTATTTATTTCTAATAAAACAAGTTTTATAAAATATATATATTTTATTTTTACAAAATATGTTTGTATATATATGTATGAGTATGAGCTGGCAGAAAATATCAGCTAAATATTGACATATACAAAGTAATATTTTATATGTGGGTTTGCTGGTTTGTAAGTATAGAGGATAAATAAGTTGTGGCTGTGAAGCTTTGGGACGAAAGTGGTCTAAGTCTGATGGGAGAATATGGGGTTGCCTGCTGGATCAGGCATGTGGTGTGTTGTGTTCTGTGTATAACTGCTTTTTATTCCCAACATGGTTAGAAAATTTCGAATAAGAATCGGGCATCTGTCCTAGTTACCCACACCCATAAGACTTGGAAGCAGCAGAGTGTGGTTAGGAAATGGCTTCTCGTTTAGTCATTTAACCAAGTAGGTTGGGGTAGAGTTGGCTATATTCGTTCATAGCATGTCATATGCTCGTGAGTTGTGGTCAGACCCAGCGTATATCATTAGGCTAATGGTCATTTACTCTTATGTTTTTATAGCCACAGAGTGAAACTCGAATAAAATTGTTTTTAGGACATACATATAGTTTTATTTGTTAGGCATAAGCCATTCAAACATGTATATTTAAAGGCTTCCGGGAGGGGGGTATTAAAACAAAGCTGAGTTCGATCCCTGTTTCAAAAAGTAAAATTTCCTGTATGCATCAGTATATAGCCTGATTAATTAAATTTATTTCTTTTTCATATTTATATTTCCTTAGTATATAAATTTATAATTGTAAATAGGGATTTAAAAAGGTTAAAATAAACAGAAGAGGGGGGGTATGTGTGCTCTTTTTTTTTTTGAAAACACATGTTATATATTTTGCTAGGTAGAATAATATAAGAAAAAAAAAGTATAAATGCAGTTATGGAAATATACTTTATATTTCAAGATGGAAACTTTTCAATTTCATTTGGGAAAAGTTAAATGGAAAAAAGATATCAAAAAGAACTTGATCGATATCTAAGAAATTTAATTAGTGAGATTTAAGTTTTTGGTTCAAAAGAATTTTGATCAAAACAAAAGGAGAGGAAAAATAATTTTGAGGTGTTAAAAGTTTTTGTTCAAAAAGAATCCGAATTTTTGAGTGGCAGACCTGGCTAAAAAGATTCATTCTATTGCTGATTTTTGTAAGGAGTGCTGTGAGAGAGATTTGTGGAGAGAAATGGAGGTTAGAATGGTGCGCAAGCTGGCTTAAGAAAGCATAAGCATGTCAGGGCTTTTACAATCCTGCCACCGAAGACATTGAAGTTGCTGCTGTGTACGCAAATATTGTAAATGGCAACCAGTCACTCCAATGCCAAGATCAAGCTCCAACAATAGTAGCAGGTCGGAAACCAATAAAACAGATCGAACCACCGAAATCACCAATGTTGAATGCAATACACATTGGAAAGAAGTATTTTAATTTTAGTTTTCCATAAGGAAGAAAGAAAAAGGTAATGTGCACATTTACCACCTATATTCGTATAATAGTTCAAATGATAGTGTGTTTTTAACTACACATAATAAACTGTCTGCATAAACATTATTTATTAACTCTTCTGAAGTTTAAAATTGATTTTTTTATTATTATTGTGGATCCGGATGAATCAGACATTGTTTTCCTGTTTATTTTCATTTTCTATTGCATTTTATACAGTTCTATGCACTGTATGTGTATGCATGCATTTCTCACTATTTTGAGCACAAAAACAAAAAGGGTCATCTAAATAATATAGAAATTAAAAGCTATAGGATTAAAGTTTAATGAAACTTACGTATATATGTGTGTTATTTTTTTAATTTTGAGTTAGTTAGATTATTAGATTTAAAAATTAATGTAATGGCTTGGATTGAAGCATGATTTGTATAATATAATCCCCCATATATTCCCACGATTAAATAATCACCCACCCTGAGCAGAGCTAGTCAATGGCATTTTCATATTGGTATTCCAGTTCTCTCC